>CM017441.1:20096548-20577534 GCA_007726485.1 Eragrostis curvula
CCTCTGGTGAAGCTGGAAGCTGTGCCACACCTGACGGTCCTGCACCTCCAGAGTCGTCACTGTCTCCTCCAGAGTCGTCACTGTCTCCTCCAGAGTCGTCACTATCAGTGGGGTACCACTCTGAGTCTGACGGTGCTGCGTAGTGCGAGTGGTACTGAAGTCCTCTGATCCTCATAGTGTACCTGCGACGGGGTCCTCCGTGGTACTTGTGGCACTTCACCCAAGCACGGTCAACTGTCTTGATGAGGTACTTCGCGTCCTCCCTCCAGAGCTTCTTGGTGGTCTCAAGCTCTGTCGTCTTCTCTGCAAGCTGGGCCTGAACTGCTGCAAGCTGGGCCTGAACATCTGTGAGCTTCTGCTTGTCCTCACCCCACGTCTGCGCAGTCGTCTCAAGGACGTGAGCTGTCTGTGTAGACTGTGCCTGGGCCTCTGCGAGCTGAGCCTGAGTCTGCTGGAGCTGCTCACGGAGACTCCTCTCTCTGAACTCTGCTGCCTCTGCTCTGGTGATACTCCAGTGGTACTCTCTCTGCTGGTCCTCAAACAGGTTGTCAAGGGCCATCAGGTACCAAGCGGACGCTACAACGGTGGGGTCCTCCTCGCCCTGTACTGCACTCATCCTGTACTCCCAGGCTGCGTCAGTGTACTCGAAGAGCGGGAAGTAGCGGCACGGGGTGCCACGTACTCCCAGCTCGTGGCGCTCGCAGAAGATCAGCAGGGTCTTCCGAGCTGCAAGCTGGTGGGCGTCGGGGGACTGGGCGCCGGTAGCTCTCACTGTCAGTGGTGGCAGGTCTGGACGTGCACGGGGCTGGAGGACTGTCACCTCCACCTCGCACCGCTGGGTGCCCCTCTCGACGAAGCTGCGGGCACGGTACTCAGGACGGTCGGTGTAGCCGAACCTCTGCAAGGTCTCGAACAGGACAGTGGGGAAGCCTGCCACTCCAGTCTGGTAGCTGAAAGTCCACTCGGTGCCTAGCTGCTGGTCCGCCATCTGTTCCAACAAAAGTTGAAAACAGGTAAGTAACAGGTATAAAAAAAATAGTTTTGTAAGTAAGAACGAACTGTAAGAAATTTTGTAATATAGTTTATATATATAAAATATCACTCTCTCACAATCGTTTCCAACCTAGGGTCCATCCTACAGTCAAGCATGGCTCTGATACCACTCTGTCATACCCCATTTCTGGAGCATGAGTGCTTACTGTATCAGTCCCTGGATCAGACGCTGATACCTACACTTTACACAGAATGATATCACAGAGTCATCACTTACATAAATATTACCGAGTCTCATACAAGCCTTCATACATAAAAGGTCTTACAACTCCTGGCCAAGGGCCATCTTATTACATCAAGCATCATACTAGTGGGCTGCAAAGGCAGAACCACTTAAACACAACTACAGCGGAAGACGGAAGCAAAGCCGACACAGGCATCTTGAGTGCGGATGGAACCCTACTCTTCATCACCATCCTCCTGGTACTCAGGTTCCTCATCTGAATGATTAAAGCAAGGGTGAGTACATAAGGTACTCAGCAAGTCCTAACAGCAAGGGGTATAAGCATGCAAGGATATTATCAAAGGATAGGCTGGGGGCTTAGCGCTTGGGCGGAAAGCCAAGTTTATGCAGGAGGTTGTTTGTAAAACAAAGCAGTTCGCAAACTACTAAACATGATTATCATTGAGGATTAATGGGGTTGTTTGGCCCTGGGGGAGACAAAGTCCATCCCGCCAGTTCCCACATTTTAATGCTGGCAGGAAACCAGCTCACGGTTCCACACCGGAGTATTCCAAAAAACACACCAAGGGGGTTAACTCACACCATTATACTAATCATTGTGTGGCACAAGCTTTCGCATTGTCCATTACCGTGGAACACGGCTATCAGGATAGATTTTATACTCTGCAGAGGTTGTACACGTTTCCCCACATGGTACACCAGTCCTCCCTATCGTCATAGGTTGGGCTGGCATACTAATGGTCCCGTACCTACTTGGTGTCACCACGGCACCACCACGGAATTAACCAACCAGGGGCGTCACAATATCATCATCATCATGTAGAAAGGCCTGAAAGAACACCATATGCCGGACCACGACGCTCACTGCTTCGGGTCTTCTCCTGGCTTCCGTCGCAATCTTCTGCCCTCCTGGTGGGTACCGGGTGAACACTATAGTAGGGTGTGGTTCCAAACCTTTCCCATTCAAGGCATGTGGTTGTACGAAGGGTGCTAGGCCAGGCGGCACATGAACCGGTCCTTATACGACCGAAGCAAGCATCTCCAATAGCTATCCTCAAAGGAGGACTCGCATCCCAGAGATAGCCCTCCCCACTGAGGACTACCTCGCTTGCTCCCGTCAAAGAGTATCCCCACTATGGGTTGCACAAAAATATCACCTAATAAGCTACCATCCCACATTTCATATTCACACGCACTCCACCAATCACACACGCATTTAACGCAAAAAGCATGATTAACAAGATTAAATTAAGTACACATGGTAACAAGTCCTAAGCAGTGTAGCATATCAACATATCATTAAAGAATTAATGACAGTGAATCCTAGGGCTAGCAAGGCAGTGGATAAACAATTAACAAGGCGTGGCAATCATCAACATAGGATCAACTAGCATTTAAAGCATATTTAAAATACTATGCACAGTTATTTCCAAAGCAGGCTCTGTATAGGATTATTTGCAAACATAGGGTCAACATGATCAAAGGGGTTAGAACTTGCCTTCACCAAAGTCTTCTTCTTCTAAGTCCTCGTAATCCGGGTCCTCGTTTCCTTCCTCAAAAGCTTGATCCTCTATTGAAGGGTAAATAAACGACGATCGAATTAATCTAACGATCAAACAATTAAGCTAACAAGCAATTAAATCCAAATAAAGGCCAAACAGTGGGAAACAGTGGATGGCTCTGGTTCCAACAGATAGATCATGAAATTTGATGAATTTTGGCGAAAGATTCATCAAATTTGGAGTTAAATTGAAAGAGTTATGAATTTTGCAAGATTTCCAATGGAAAGATAAATAGGATTTAAGCTAAATAATTAGCAAAAGGTAAATCCTAATTATCCAGAAGTAGACAAAGGCTGGAATAAGCTTAGGATACTAAATACTATTTTTAGAAATTTTACGGGATTTTTCTGTTGAAGGAAAAGTGCTAGAAAAAGATTCCGTGTGCAATCTGCGTGTGGCCGTAGCAATAACAGGGCGCCTGAGAGGCTGACAGGTGGGACCGCGGAGGCGGGTCCGCTGTTGGCCACTGTGTCGTGGACTAGGTCCACGTGTGCGGTGAGCCGGGCGCGGGTGTGAGTGTGGTCCACGGTGCGCCGGCTTCGTGGACCATTGCTGACTGGGCGAGGACGACCGGGTCGTCGCGGGCCCAGTCATCGACGTGGCGTGCCACGTCGGATGACAGCGTGGCGCGGTCAACCGCGCCGGAGGAGAGACGCGCGCGGCGGCGCGTCGACGGGGAGCTCGCCGGCAGCGGCTACTGCGCGCGGGAGGGGACGCGGTGAGCGTCTACAAGGCCTACGCGCGAGGGCGAACCTAGCGGCGCTACATGGTGACGCGGAGGGTGGCTGCAGCGGCGGTGCGCGCTCGCCGGAGTGCGGCGGCGCGGCGGTGCGCGAGGTGCAACTACGCGTGCATGCGCGATAGCTCAAGTTTGTGTGGCCGGAAGTGTTCACCGAGCGACGGGAAGTCGTCCAGTGCTACGCGTGCACGTGAAGGCTAGCCGGAGCGGTGGCGCGCACCTCGCCGGAGTGCGGCGGTGAGGGCGGCGCTTGGTGCGGAGTGGGTTCGCGTGGGCGAGAGGCTAAATTGAAAGGCGCAAAAGAACAAGGAGGGGATGGTGGTGCTCACTGCGTGCTTGGCGACGTCGGAGGTGGTCTGCGGCTTGACGTCGACGAGCTTGAGGTGGCCGGAACCCTAGCCTCCCTGGTACTCCATGCTCCTCGCCTCGGCTGCAAGAATGGCAGGCGGAGCGGGGTTAGGGAGCGACTAGAGAAGCTCAAGGAGGAAGGGAAGAGGAGCGGGGCTGACTGGTTGCGCGCTGAGAGATCGCCGAGGTGGTCGCCGGAGTTGGAGGCGACGGTGGGGAAAAGTGGAAATTGGAGCTCGGTGGACGCGGAGATGGGAAATTGAGGGTGCGGGAGCGTATGAGAGAATGAGGGGGAGCTCCCCTCTTATAGATGCGGCCGGGGAGGAAGCTTCCCCGCAACGGCTCGTCGCCGGAGTGAATGCGCGCCTGACGGGGAAGGACGCGGCGCGGGTACGGCGGCTCGACGTGGCACTCTAGGCCAATGGGAGCGGAGGGGCGGTGTACGCCGGCGAATAGGAGAGGGAGCGGGTTTAAGGCGCGGCCAGGCGGCGTGCTCGTCGTACCACGGCGGCGACGCACAGTAGCGCCCGGCGGTCCGAAGGAGGAAGACGCGCGCGGGGCCCACCCGTCAGTGAGAGAGAGAGGAGTGGGCTGACGGGCTGGCGCGGGTGAGTTGGGCTTTCGCGCGCTTCTGGGCCTGCCGGCCTGCTCGGCCTGCGCGGAAGAGGAGAGGGGAATGGGTGGAGCTGGGCCGCGGAAAGGAAGGAGGAGAGGGCGGCCCAGGCGGGAAAATATTGTTTCAATTTTTCTGGGAATTAATCCGAGGCAAATTTGAATGAAATTCAAATTTCGCCAAAAGACAAACAGCGACCAAACACATAAATAAACTCAGGAAAATCCAAATATGCACATGGTGGTGTTTGATGCACAGTTAAAATTCGAAAATGTCATTTTGATGTGCAACTTGTATACCATTTGATTTGCATTTGTTTGAATTCGAAAAAGTTTAAATTTTTAGTGGTTTTTGGACATGGGAAAACACAGGGTGTTACAACACTGTAGCGAAATCTACGGTTGGTTCTCTATATTAGTCTGTTATAGGAAGAAAAATAATGTTTTCTATAAGACTTGAAATAAAAGATCCAAATTCAAGTCATATACGTACTCTGACGTGATTACCCCCAACTCTATTTCAGAGGGAAAACGAAGGCAATGAGGAAACCAATCATAGACTAGTTGCTCGTTCTATATAGTTTGTGGAAAACGGGTTACAACACGACATAGAAAACTGCTTGCTAGCACACGAACATAGAAGATGACGCAGCAAGGCAGGCAGATAAAAGCATGCGACAGTACGCCAGAGGCATCAACAAGCAAGCCTACGTGACGCGATAGAACTTTATTCAGGTCGAAGAGCCAGCCAGACATAGGTGCATGGCCTAGCTAGTTGGAGATGCTTAATTAGGCGATGGCGATGCGGTTGGAGGTCTCGGTCTCCATGGACTTGAAGGCCTCGAACCGGGGTTCCTTGGCCTCGAACTTATGTTGCACGTACAGCGCCATGTAGTCATCGAACACGAACTTTGGGTACACGCCCGCGGCCTCCTCTGCCTTCACCAGCGCCGGCGCCGGGAAGATGACCGCGTCGCCGCCCGGGTTGTAGAAGGACGCTATGGACATCCGGTTCCCGTCGGGCTGCGCCACCACCCGGTGCATCACGCTCTTGTACCTGCCGTTGGTGATGACCTCGAGCTGGTCCCCCAGGTTGACGACGATGGAGTGGCGCATGGGCGGCACGTCAACCCACTCGCCGTCCTTGAGCAGCTGGAGCCCGGCGACCTGGGCGTCCTGGAACAGCAGGATGATGCCGCCGGCGTCGGTGTGCGCGCGCAGTCCGTTCACGAGGTCCGGACGCGGGCACGGCGGGTAGCTGCTCACCTTGGTGCCGAAAGTCGGGGCGCCGCTCGCCCCGCGGAAGGCCTGGGTGAGGTAGCCTTTCTCCAGGCCCAGGTTCTCGCACAGCAGGTCCAGCAGCCGCTCCGCTAGCTTCTCCAGCTCGCCGGCGAACCGTTTCATCACGGCCCTGTACTCGTCCTCGAGGTCGGGGATCTCGGCGATGTTGGACTCCGGGAGGTGGCGCACGAAGAAGGTGCTCTCCCAGTCCAGGTGCTCGGCCTTGACGCCCTGCGCGTCGGACCCGTCCTTGAGCGCCCTGCTCGCGAACTCGAGGAACCTCTGCTCGCGCACGCGCTTGTAGTGGTCCTTGGTCATCTTCTCCACCTCGTCCATCAGCTGCGTCGAGATGCCGTGGTTCATAACCTGGAACGCGGAAACAGAAACAAAGCAGAGAACAAATGAAACACACCAACAATAAAATCCTATATATGCAGCTTGCTCGCTCAATATCAGTTTCAATAGGCATGGTACGTTCTAGTTCCATTGCTACATCATGACATGTCGCATACCTCAAAGAAGCCCCAGTTCTCGCACGCATCGTGCAACAGCTCCATGGCCGCCGGCCTCTCCTGCCCATCGAGCAGACCCATGTCAATGATCGGGAACGACAATGTCGACGCCATGGAGTTCTCTCGTCACTCTCACCGGACTACCGGACTATATAGAAGCTCTGGTCACTCGGAGATAGGTGATGCAACGGGATAGTTCTTTCTTGTGCGTGTCAAATGCTGAATGCTGGAGTGCAGTGAGTGGAATTGCCAGGGATCGGCCTCAATTTATAGGCTCGGCAGCCTAACTTTCTAGCTAATCTAGCGGAGTGGAGGCCCGTACTTTGCTGACTTGTAATCCCCCACTGAAATTTACGGAGACGGAGTTATATCGGTCGTTGCTGCAGATAGACGCGGCGGGGGACTGTGGGCACCCCCATGTGGCCGGCGCGTGTTGGCTCGTGTCACCCGGCGGGGCATCCATTCCATGAATGAACACGGAATTCTCTTGCCCCCGCCATGTTTAACTCTGGTCGCTCGCGTCCGCGGCACATAGGAAAGCTACGTCCTGGGCTCCAGCGCCGCTGCTTCGCCCGCGGGCAGGCCAGCCAGCCGTCGGCGATGGCGACACGGCGTTTTCGTGCTCGACCAGTAGATGGCACGCCATGTGGCGGTGCGCCACATGTCATTTTGTCGCGGCGGCCGCAAAGATTGGACGGCCCCTGACCGTCCAGCTAGACGTCCCGATCGCGGGACCTCTCCATCTCCATGGGGCGCGCCATTCCGGCCGTCTACGCAAGAACCTCATTCCCTTGGTCGAATGGGATGCAGTTCAGAGCAAGTAGTATTTCAAATTTGGAGTGTGTAGAAGTGCACGACTCAAATGCTTCCATGTATGCCGCCCTTGTGCCTGTATAAGGACGCGTTAGTAGAATGACTTGGGTGGCCAGGATACTCATCTTGAAAAGGGAGAACACAGATTTTAAACTTTGTAATGGTCATAAAAAATTGGTCTCAATAAACCTTACTCAGAGTCACACGTTTGTCTCAACATTGTTAACAAGAGAGTCTCAACGTCTGGGGGTAGTATTAAGCTTGCAAGCATGCTCCATGTGTCAAAGGCATATTTTTCATGCTAAATGTTGGCTAACATTTTTAGATTAAGGAAAATTCTATTTTATCAAGCAAATGAAAGTATCCCAGACTCAACGACTATTTGGCGCATTCACTAATACAAAAGGCAACAATTTGTTTCTTAATTTGATGAAAGATTTTCCTCATAAAACATGTCAACCCCGCAAAAAATGTTCAGAGTAACATTTTGCTGAAGAAAGTTCGGTGGTACGACCTCCTATTTTGTTTTAATGACGTTGATTAATTCAAAGTTGAACTTGCATCTAAACAAAATTGAAGGGACTAAAATATGGCTTGCGATCAATAAGTGCTAACGTAAGATATGGAGAGTGGAGACCCTTGCACACTGTTTTAAGCAGTAAGTAAAGTTGGAATTGGTCGACTTTAACTCTACTATCGCTCGTCACTTAGTCAGGGTTAGTGGTAGACAATTTAACACAAGAGTTTGTGTCCTAGCCTAGTGTCTTTAATCTTTAGGTTTCTATCAACATCCAACAATCGTCTTTTACAACAGTGGAAAAGGCTAGCAAACAAAAAGAAGAGGAGACCAAGCTTATGTGGTAAGGCGTGATGGAATGGTGCATTAAGGTGACAAAGATAGCGAGATGTTGTGGCGATGTCGGCAACTTGCAACTTTGTGGTGCTGATTTTGTCTGAATTTGAACATGTAGCTCGTTGTATTGCTCCAGAAAATTTAGGAGCCTCTCTCTTATGTAGTGTGAAAGGATCCTGTGATGAGTAGCATCCAATTAGCGAGCGCGTATTACTCCATACGGGTTCTTTCTCTTTCTTGGTGCTGTTTTCAGTAGTAAGTTAATTACCTTTGTAAATTTACTTTTTTTTGGAAGTAATGTTTCGTGTAACCGAAAAAGGAATATCTGCTTTATTATTGATGTGGTCCGATGTACCATAAAACTAGTGTTGAAAACGTTTGGGGTTTTCCTTCGAAACCTAGTTGAGTTTATATATTTTTTTATACAACAATAGAGCTTATGCAAATACATCAGCGCAAAAAAGGGGTTGTGCAAATACAGTAATAAATTATTTTTTCGAACCCACAAGTTGTGTGGTTTGAATGCGAAACATTTCCATTTGGGGCATAGATTAAAAGAAAAGCGAGTTCGAACACTAACAATATTTCTTTTATGTGAAACATAGTACATATGTAGACTCTCACAAACACGCATGAGTGCTCATCTCTATGAACACATGCATGCAACCCGTATGAGCGCCTCAGAAAGACTGGACCGGTTAATTTTGAGATTTACAAAGTCATCACCGGTGTCTCGCTGTCGGCGAAAATGTCGTCTCCTACTAAAATAATAAATAGCCGTAAAGGTGCAACACCCATGTCAAGTCCGGGCCTTGAACCCGAATGGGTTGGTTTTATATATATAAAAAAAACTTAACCAGCTGAATGTTTTCTAGCTCTGCTGCCAAACACTAACAAAACTACCCACCACTGATGGTTTTAGGTCTACCTAGTATAGTGTATCACAACTCACAAGGCGCCTCAATACGAAACTGAGCCTAAGTGGCAAAAACTTGAGCCGTCCCAAACGCGGCAAGGAAGACCTTTTGTAGGAATCCTTTTCTTCGAGAAGATGATTAAGCCTTTCTAACCATCTTATCTGAAATGAAAGCATGGCTTTCCTACTTTTTAGAGGAGCAATAGCTGAACCCTATAAGCAAGCCTGAGGCATGTTCAGCTTCTGAAAGTTATAGCATCAAATTGAGGATTTTGGAGGCGTCTAGACTCTAGACTTTGCACCCAACACGGCTAGGGAGTAGCCATTCTGGTGGCTGGTGCAGCATCAGTGTCCAGGTTAGTTGGGCCTGGTTCTGTATACAACCATGTCGGCCGTGAAAACAGTCAGGAGGGCAGGAGGTCCCAGTGTTACCGCGGGAAGCACAACACAGAACATGCATATATATCACGATAGAAAAGCATGACCTGGAATGAGGGAGGAAAAAAAAAGGTTTGTAGCCACCTTTGGAATGGATATCTTGACACGTAACAAAGCAGAGAAAGCTTTGGAGTAGCTTTCAACTTTAACAATCTAGCCATACTGTGCTCATCTGATCGATAGTGGACATGAAACTGTTCAGACGGCACTACCAATTCAAGCTATCTCGATAACGTTCTGCTTAATGACAGGACTCTGAATTTAATTTGTTCTTGAAACAGACTATGGAAAGTTCTGTGTTACGAACTGCGCTGGATCTCCAAATTCGTCTAATCTGAATCTGACACTCTGCATGAGAATTGTGTGGGGTGCCGAATGACTCTGAACAAGAAAAGCTCTCCTGAAACTAACCAGGCTTCTAACTGACGGCGAGAGGGCCTAAGAGCAAGTATTATGGCCGGCGAAGAGCAGGCGATGTGTGACGTGGAGGAGAGATAAAGGATGAAAAAGAGTGTAGCGAGCGTCTCGCCAGACGCCGGCAAAAAGCGGGCGAAGAGCACGCTGCTGCAGCACCATTCAATCCCATTGGCTGCACGTCGCTTTCTCAGCGGGGCCCCACTCTCTCTTGCTGCTGCAATGCATTAAATGCTACTCCACGTTGGACACTACTTCGGCGGCAGCTACCGAAACTTGCTCTAAGAGCAAGCCCATCGCGCGTCGTATAGCCAACTGATGTCAGAGTTTGCAGGAAAAAGCTAGGAGAGAGAATGGTAGTTGGCGCATCTGCCGGCGACAAGGTCGCTCAGGCTCCAAGACTGCAGTGGGCCCGTGAACGCCTCCTTTCTCTCTCTGATATACAGACCCCATGCCTCTGTTGAAGTCCACAACGAGACTGTGCGCTGCAGTCTTAGGCTGTTGGGTGTCGCAAAATCGGCTGTAGACGGTCTCGGAATGGGCTTGCTCTAATATATGGCCAGCCATGTGCAGCGGGCCCAAGAACGTCTCTCAGTGTCATTTTTTTTTTTTCTCGAAGCCTCGAAGAACGTCTCCCAGAATCTGGGAATCGGAGGGCTCTGGTTGTTACATCATCTACTCCTACTAAACAGCAGACCGATTAGCAGCCACTGGATTCTTTTCTCTTGAAGAGGAGAAATACTATCCGCTGATTATTGACCAGCAGACCGATTAGCAGCCATTGGATTCTTTTCTCTTGAGAAGAAGAGAAGTACATCCGCTGATTACAGCGTCAGCATGGCAGGCCCAATGCACCCAACTAACTGCGTGGACCATGACATGCATGCGATTGGGTCCGCCACGTTACATTACACGCTCACTAGGATACACCTTCATTCTTACTCGTGTTTTTTAACATCAACAAACGCGCTGGGGGTTTGCCTTGTACTCAGAGGGACCCTGTACTGTATCATGACATCCATGCTCGTTACTCGTACATGCTTGTGCAGAAACGCGGAATGTTTGTCGCGTTCCATGTCCAGATCCGCGTGCGACCGACCACCCGCCCATGTCCCATGCAGGTTCACGACCGCGCGGCGTGACGACCAGGTTGAACGGGTCAAAAAGCTGCCCTCTCCCGGACCAGGCATCCATGGTGCTAGCTGCCGAATCCCGATGGACGACGACGACGACGACGACGGGAGGCGCGCGCGCGGCGGTTGGTCGGACGTACTACCGAGGGACCAGCCAATCATGCCGCCGCGCGCGTCGCGCTCCGACCCGACGACGTACGGGCGCGCCGCTCGTCTCCCGGCCATGCCGCGCCTTGAATTCGTCACACGCTCTCACATGGGCGCCCACGCACGCGGGCCCCGTTAAACGGTCGCACCGCGCCACGGCATGGCGCACTGGCTGGCTGATTGGCACGGCACGCGCCGGGAGGGGGCCGGGGCCACGCGCTGAGACATGGCGACGTGCTGGGCTGGCTCCCGGCGCGCTGCCGGCCGCGGAACCCCCACGTTGTTGGTGTGCCCTGCCGCTGGGAGACGCGGAGCTCGGCTCGGCACGTCAGGACCAGCGCGCACGACGGGCCCGTACGGTGCTGGTGGGAGCACCAAGGCGGCTCCGTGTTCCGCAGGCGCGCTCGCGTGGAAGGACAAGGGAGCCGGGCGCCCGGCACATGCATGCCAAGAGCTTTCTGCTCCGGTGCGATGCGAAAACCGGTCAGTCATTTCAGACCTGTGGCTGTAGGAGCATACGTCCATACATGATGGCACGGTGAATTGATGAATTTCCCGTGCTTATTCAGTCCTTTCAATAGGAAAAAGCTTGCCTCCCTGCATGTGCATCGTCCTACACTCCTACGGTGTCCATCTCCTGGCTGGGGACTCGGCCACCTGGCTTTTCTGAATTCTGATCAGTACACTTTGTAATGCGTATAATCATCACACAAGCTTGCAGTAATAGGAACCACGACGCTAAAGACAATGGCTGAAATAGGAGAACATCGTGGGTGGACCGGATGTCGGGCGTAGGATTAGGATTGGCATCTGGGTCAAAGTTCGTACAACTAGATTGCAAGCCAGCTGATCTGGACATGTGCGTATTCTGTACTAGATTGCTCGTTGATCCAGACATATGCAGCAATTTCCTAATGTTTTCTTGACGGGTCATCCTTGCACTGACAAAAATTCCATGTTACGGCTACACCTACAGCTCCGCGCGTTGTACCACTGCCGGCGTACGTACGGACTCACCGGGGAATGACGGAGTTTCTCCCCAGCTGACTGAATGAGATCTGCGACCGAGAGCAAGAGCTCTCCAATCCAGCACCGCGCGGCTTGCTGCCGACTTGCCATCCCCGGTTCAAGAGCGTGGCGACCTCAGTGTCGTCAACTGGGCAGCCGGGCTCGGGCAGGGACGGCGGCAGCAGCTACAGGGAACAGCACGGGCCAGTGCCTCCTGGCGTGCTCAACCGTTACAGTGTTCGCCAGACCGACCACGTATCCCACATGGGGTGGTCTCCGTCGATCCTAACATGAGTCAACCACCGGAGCAGGTTCCAAACTTCGATTCCTTCAGTTACAGTTACAGAGTGAGTACCAGACTACCGGCAGCAGCGTGAATGAACGCTCTATAAATTGCGCCGTGCGGATCGCAGTTTTTTCTCACAGCTAGCACTCGCAAAGACGAACAGTAAGCAAAGAAACAGCCACATTTAGTCGAGTCTTGCGAAAGAGACCGTGAGCTTAAGATGGCACCGACTTCGTCGTTCCCCATCATCAACATGGAGTTGCTCGGCGGCGAGCAGAGGCCGGCGGCTATGGAGATGCTGCGTGATGCGTGCGAGAACTGGGGCTTCTTTCAGGTGGACCGTGGACACAATTAAGCCAACAACACTAATTGCAAATAAGATTGAGCTCTAACTAATTGTTCTGCTTTCTTCTCTGTTGCTGCGCTATGCCTTGCAGACTCTGAACCACGGCATCTCGACGGAGCTGATGGACGAGGTGGAGAGGATGACCAAGCACCACTACAAGCGCGTGCGCGAGCAGAGGTTCCTCGAGTTCGCAAGCAGGGCGCTCAAGGACGGGTCCGACGCGCAGGGCGTCAAGGCCGAGAACCTGGACTGGGAGAGCACGTTCTTCGTCCGCCACCTCCCGGAGTCCAACATCGCCGAGATCCCGGACCTCGACGACGAGTACAGGGCCGTGATGAAGCGGTTCGCCGGTGAGCTGGAGAAGCTCGCGGAGCGGCTGCTGGACCTGCTGTGCGAGAACCTCGGCCTGGAGAAAGGCTACGTCACCCAAGCCTTCCGCGGGCCGAGTGGCGCCCCGACGTTCGGCACCAAGGTGAGCAGCTACCCGCCGTGCCCGCGTCCGGACCTCGTGAACGGCCTGCGCGCGCACACCGACGCTGGCGGCATCATCCTGCTGTTCCAGGACGCCCAGGTCGGCGGGCTCCAGCTGCTCAAGGACGGCGAGTGGGTGGACGTGCCGCCCATGCGCCACTCCGTCGTCGTCAACCTGGGGGACCAGCTCGAGGTGATAACCAACGGCAGGTACAAGAGCGTCATGCACCGGGTGGTGGCGCAGCCCGACGGGAACAGGATGTCCATCGCGTCCTTCTACAACCCGGCGGCGACGCGGTCATCTTCCCGGCGCCGGCGCTGGTGAAGGCGGAGGAGGCCGCGGGGGCGTACCCCAAGTTTGTGTTCGATGACTACATGGCGCTGTACGTCCGGCACAAGTTCGAGGCCAAGGAGCCCCGGTTCCAGGCCTTCAAGTCCATGGCGACCGAGACCTCCAACCGCATCGCCATCGCGTAACAAAAAATTCTGGTTTCAGTTAACGATAGTAGCACACGGAGCACTATTGCTCCTGATGTGCCGCGCTACTTGCTAGTTGCTACGAATAAATGGGCCAGATGAGCCTATCAGGCTTCGCTTAGCTTACCTGTGCTAGTATGGTGTGCTCAGCATCCTCGCTGTGTTGGTTGTTACTGTGCTCGCGACCAGCGTGAGTGTTTTATTACTTGTGCCATTGTGACATTTTTCGTCAAAAATCAGGACCTACAGGTTGAATGAACTGAGTAACCTGAAATGTGTGTACAGATCCAGTGTTGTTAGATGTGTTGGAAGCTCACATGTTCAGCTGCTGTGTCTGTGTTCGAAGCTTACACAAACACAGGTTCAACTGTCTTGTGCCTGGGCCTCTACCTCGGCCCATTTAGGAAAGGCCTGAATTGCTTTTGAGTTTTGACTTCGTCATGACCACACGCTTCAAGCGTCATATGTCGTTTCATTCGACTGCTCCTAGCCATTGTCTTGCCTGCTTTTCAACAAATGGGATGCATTTCAACTAATAACCAATGCACGAGTGCAATACACGTATAGCTTTGTTGTGACTCGAAGCTTGGCCAATCATACTCCCTTATGACATTGTTCACTTTTTCGTTATATTTTGACCAACAATATATATGTAAATAATTAGTTGCCTAACGTGAAATATATATTATTAGATCTATCATAAAAAAATTTAACATTAATTTGTAAATTTACCTATTTACTCAAATATTTATGAATAAAATAAATGACAAAGTAAAGAAAAAATCAATGGTGTCATATATTTAAAAACAGAAAGAGTATTTACTGTCTCAGTTTCAAAATAGATGACATTTTAGTTTTGTCCATGAAAATTAAGGTGAGGTGAAAATGTAGAGAGAGAGAGAGAGAGATGTATGTATTGAAAAGAGATAAAAATGCATTGATAAGTGATAACGTTAAGTAAAAACTTTTAAGTATATAATGACAAGTAAATTAAGGCAGAGGTGCTTTAATTATTTTGAATTAAATTTTATTCCAACGATAATAATGCAAGAATAAAGGGAGTATGGTCATACGTGAACACATACAATATGGCATGCACAAAAGTCTATAGCGAAAGGATATGTAGCTTAGTGATTACAAGAGCCTCAGTGGTATTTTAGATTATGAATTCGACTCTTTCTAGAAGCGAATTTTCTAGAATTAACGGCGATGTGTTTTCAGCGGTATGCGACGTGACCATCGGCAGTGGGATGGCGACGTGGCCGTTGACTTATTCAATTTAAAGAATTTGTCAGCTCAGTCTTTAAAGTTGCTCATAAAGTAAAATTTACGTATGTACGTTTATAAGGATGAGCGTACGTGAAATTAAAAAAAAAAGTTTATGGCGACGTGGCGTATATATTGTGCTGGCCCCATAAATGCAACGTCACAGCGAGGTAGTGCTCGTTTACCAATTACATGCTCTCAACCAATGGCTTCGCGCCAAGGAAGCGAACAACTCCGACGTGGACAAACACCTGACGTGGAGGCTACCAATTGGTCCGCACACGCGTCCGTCAGGAGCAAAACTTAAATCGCAGCACCACGATGCGGCCGATCGCTCGCTACTGTCGTCTCCTCTTCCCAGCTTCCAGAAGCTTCGCGACTCCGCCATGCGTCCCCGCTTCCTCGCCGCGCTCCTCCTCGTCGCCGCCACGGTCGCCACCCCGGCGGCTGCGCTCTACTCCGCCGGCTCCCCTGTCCTCCAGCTCAACCCCAACAACTTCAAATCCAAGGTATTGTTCGCTCGTCGTCCGACCCCCCGATCCCCCCCTACGCCTCCAGATCGGCTCCTTCATTTTGGAATGAGAGGGTGTGACGCGTTTTGCTTCTCGTGCAGGTACTGGAAGCGAACGGGGTGGTGCTGGTCGAGTTCTTCGCGCCGTGGTGCGGGCACTGCCAGCAGCTGACGCCCGTGTGGGAGAAGGCCGCCGGCGTGCTCAAGGGCGTCGCCAGGGTTGCGGCGCTCGACGCAGACGCGCACAAGGCGCTTGCGCAGGTGAGCATGCCTCCTGTTTGACCCTCTCATTTACTTGATTTGTCGTGCACGCTGATCTGCTTGTTCAGTGGAGTGATCTAGCCGTCAATATCTGCAATGGGGCTATTTGGTTTTGTTAGTGAACTTATTTTCTGTGCAAGCAGCGTACCAATGCTAGTTTTAATATGTCCAAATGTTGAACCTGTGATTGGGTCATTGCCATTGTCAGTAGTACAGTGTTGCTCTTATTTGATGCTCTATTGCTAACAATTGCATCTAGATTATGTATGCATCAAAACACTGTGTATGAAGTTATGAACCCAATTCGTGCATGCCAAACTGTTCTAACTGTGAAATATGTGAAAAGTGATTGTCATGTAAAGTTTCCGATCTCTGATTAACAATGATACTGTTTAACTGGTCCTGATGACTGACGATGATTTGGTCTTAGTTTCTAGGTCCATCGAAATGCATTAGCAGTTTGTGTGTGATTTTTTTCCGACCTTTATGCTTGATATGGACTATGGAGGATGGTCAACTCTAAGAGGTAGAAGCCATCAAACTGTGCAGTATGGTTGTAATCATATGATTCCATACTTGCAATGGCTACAATTTAAAAGGGTGTGATCGCTTGAGCTATTTGCAGCTTCGGGCTGTAACAAGTGCAAAATGCTTAATCGATCGCAGCCGCAAAAAAGTTGAAGCGATCTGTGGTGTTTGATTTATATTTTGGTTCTATAGTTATATTTATAGTTTGAGAGGTACTTATTTCTACTGTAGCTCAGAAAACACTTATCAGATGAAATCTAAAAGTTATCAGATTGTGTAAGCACAATTCTTGTGGAAAGCAAACTAGACTGGCTGTGGTGCATATACATCTCTCTCTCCTGATGTATGAGAATGGAACACTTTCGCCGTTATATTACAGTAATGGGAAATTAGTTGGATTGAACTAATTTTTGGTAGCATACTTGTAGCCGGTATTATTATTTTATATTGGATAAATATGCGATCTGTTTCACCTCTGTGATCTCTGATAGATGTGTTTAAGGTTCATCTATTTGGCTGGTGATCTTCTGATTCATGTTTTTTTCCTTTTACAGGAATATGGAATCAGGGGATTTCCAACTATAAAGGTGTTTGTACCTGGTAAACCACCAGTTGACTATCAAGGGGCAAGAGATGTAAAGCCAATCGTGGAATTTGCTCTGCAGCAGGTGTGTTGATGCGAGACCTGTAGCCATATTTTTTTCTTCAATTAGATGGTTTCAATTGCATTTTGTCAAAGGTCCAAATATTACTTATGAAATTCTTTGCTGCCCTTTTCTTTTCTGAAGAAACTGTCTGCTTTTTGCAAACCCAACCTTTTCTGAAGTCAATAGATATTTTCGGTAAACCATATGTAGCTTCCTTAGGTCAGATAGGTAATTGACATAAAGACTTTCTATTTTTACAGGAAGTTGACGGACTTTTATATTTCCATTTTCTGACAATAGTTTCGTAGAGTTATATATTCCAGGATAGGGACCTTTTGTGCTACTTATTACTTTTGACAGAAGCTTCTGTCCTAATCAAATAGTTTACTTCTGAAGCTCTTGTCTATGAGATAGCCAGTATATCTCTCTAAATCTGAGTATGTTTTGCAATACACAGGTCAAGTCCCTTCTCAGAGATAGGCTGAACGGTAAGGCATCAGGAGGGTCAAGCAGCAAGTCATCTGGTGGTTCAAGTGAGAAAAGTGAACCGAGCGCATCAATAGAACTGAATTCACTTAACTTTGATGAACTTGTCATCAAAAGCAAGGATCTTTGGATCGTGGAATTCTTTGCACCTTGGTAAGTAGCTTAACGTATATGTACTGTACATGAGGTTACATGGTTCTATTCATGTTATCAAAGATGGAAAAAGTTAGTTTATTAGTTTACTGATGTTTTGAATTCCCTTTTGCAGTATCCTGTTTACTGAACTCATTATTTGACTCTTAACTGAATTGTTATTTGTCCAGGTGTGGACACTGCAAGAAATTGGCACCTGAATGGAAAAGGGCTGCAAAGAACTTGAAGGGCCAAGTGAAACTCGGCCATGTTGATTGTGATGCTGAGAAGGTATGTTTTTATTGTTCTTTGATTCTAATGTTTCGTTTTCGTAATAACATTTTTTAGTCTCGTCTGCAATCACTTCTTGCCATAAAATATGTTTGCGTTTTTTCAATAAATCTCTTAAAACTTTTACTGAAAAGTGGAATTATTTTTCCAAGCTGCTAACAATTGGGAAATGCATACATATATTCTTCATTTGAAGCTCCTGGTGAGCTCGTGCCATCTGATTATGACCGCGACTACTGCAATAAAGGATCTACAGTTTAGTAGTGAAATAAGTTGAGAGTTAGCACTCTAGGATTACAATTAAAAAGGGGCAACGCTGGCACATAAGTGAGGTTCTAAAGAAAAACTGTCACAGAAAGTTTCAACGACCTTAACTTGTCCATATGCCGTTTTATTGAAGTGCTACTCATTGATGATGATAAAACGAGTGATTTTTGGATGTCTAAATGCATCTTGGCAAGACTTCAGGCAGTTCCTGTTTAGAAACTTGAAAGCAAACTTGAAAGCTGACATTCAAAACCAGTGAATGTACCTCCTTTGCTTTTGCAATCCATTTCTAATTTACTATTATTTTGTATTTTGCAGTCCTTGATGAGTAAGTACAAGGTAGAAGGCTTTCCAACTATTTTGGTATTTGGAGCTGATAAGGAGAGCCCATTCCCCTACCAGGGGGCTAGAGTTGCATCTGCCATCGAGTCCTTTGCACTGGAGCAGTTGGAAGCCAACTCTGCTCCACCAGAAGTTATTGAGTTGACTGGCTCGGTAAGATTAGGCCTTCATGATACTAACAAAATTTCTGGACATTAACTTAGTCTATGATTGATGTTTGATGCGAGGGCTTGGCTTCTGTAGGATATCATGGAAGAGAAGTGTGCTTCTGCTGCCATTTGCTTTGTATCATTCCTTCCAGACATACTTGATTCAAAGGCAGAAGGAAGAAACAAGTACCTTGGGCTCCTATTATCCGTAGCAGAGAAGTTTAAAAAGAGTCCATACAGGCAAGTGTCAGCTGAACTAATTATGTGGACATACCTAAATTTTTAGAGAAGGAAACAAATTCAACAGTTAAATCAACACCGCAGTTCCATTTATTGCATTTGCAAAAAGAAAAATGAATACTGGCATTCTGCATTTTCTGGTGTGTATTTCAAATACTAAATTATAGCCTTAAAACAAGATATCCAATTAACACGCGCTAGCAAATTTGCAAGTTGACATTGCTAACTGTGGTAGCATCTCTGCAATGGGCAATGTTCCATGTTCAGAAAGCCTCAATGTCAATATCATCCTATGCATTCACTTCAGTCTTGAAGCTCTCCTGTTTCTTGAAGTAGTACACATCCTGAGCTGGGATACTATTGCTTTGCAGTTTTGTATGGGCAGCTGCCGGCAAACAAGCTGAACTTGAGAAGCAGGTTGGAGTTGGTGGTTATGGCTACCCAGCCATGGTTGCTCTCAACGTAAAGAAAGGTGCATATGCTCCACTTCGTAGCGCCTTCCAGCGCGATGAAATTATGTAAGTTCCTTGTTTATAATTTCGCTCATTGTTTTAGATGCATTTGCTAGATGCTGAAAAAAAAAACGTTCCTTGTGCAGTGAGTTTGTGAAGGAAGCAGGGCGCGGTGGGAAGGGAAACCTTCCTCTGAATGGTGCCCCAACGGTTGTTCAAACCGAACCATGGGACGGCAAGGACGGAGAGGTCATCGAAGAGGATGAATTTTCCCTTGACGAGCTCATGGGCGATAGCTCCCCAGTAAATGATGAGCTGTGATTCTGATGATTCTGGAAATGATATAGGTGCCGATTAGGCAGGCTGTAAATCTGAGGAACACTAATGTTTCACTTTTTTTCTGGTGAACTGTACAATTTCAGTGGGACACTTTTCGGTTTTTGGATGCTAGAATCATTTCGAATTAAAGGGAACTGATGTGATAGGCGTGCCTCCTTTTCCTTTTCTGAATACGGATTCTTGTCTCAAACAAATGGTTTCCAATTCCGAGAATGACTGCATGTCCCATTCGGGTTGAGGCAGATAACAAAACGTACTTAGTGAAGCCCATTCGGGTTGAGGCAGATAACAAAACGTACTTATTGAAGCAATTGGATAAGATTGTTATCGGGGACGTTACTGTTTTACTGAGCGAGCCAGAAATGTCTTCTGTCGAAAGCTGCGTTGAAAGCAGTTGAATGTTGTGCTTCATGTCCACTTTCCCATGATCTTTTTACTGCAGCTCTTGCGTCAGATGACAATACGACACTAAGGGGGTGTTCGTTGTATGGGTCTAAAATTTAGATGGAAGAATTTTGTCATTTAAGAGTATTAAATAAAGTTTAATTACAAAATTAATTGCAGAACCCCTGGTCTAAATCGCGAGACGAATCTAACGAGGGTAGGTAAGCCGTGATTAGACGCTGGTTACTGTAGTATCACTGTAACAAAATATAGATTAATTAGGCTCGTTAGATTCGTCTCGTAAAGATGTACCTATCTGTAAAAAAGTTTTGTCATTAAATTTTATTTAGTACTCTTAAATAATAAGATTCTCTTTGATGTGACAGGTCTAAATGCTAAATGCTAAAGCAACGAATACCCCCTAAGAGCAGAGCAAGCCCAACGCTTGTCTTATCGGCAAGCATAGCAGGCTGTCTAGCCAATAGGGAGGAGAGAAGGCATGAGAGAGAGAGAGAGGAGGTTGTAGTTGCAGCCAGCGACCCTCGCGTGAGCAACTGTGTGAGGATTGGTGGGGCTCAGCAGTGAATGATGAGACAAACTGGTTGCAAATTTGTTTTTGTTACTTGTCTAGCATTGGACTTGCTCTAACAAAAACAAACTTTGAGTTTTTATTGCAGCTCTTGCGTCAGATGACAATACGACCCTAACAAAAACAAACTTTTTTTTTAAAGGAAAACACTAACAAAAACAAACTTGCAAGTTGCTAAAGTCTCAATTGTGCTGTGCATACAAAGAGTCACTTAGATACTTAACAATTATCTCGACTCAACATGTCGAACTATTTGGGAAAGCGACCTGGTTATCAAATTGGGGATGCCTGTGGACTCTCCACTTCAGCCTGCAAGGCAGCTACCAGACGATAGTACTTGAACAAACACATGGAATGGAACAGAGCATACGGTTGGATGATACAACAATACTAGCCTATAGTAAAACAGCAAAACTACTCCGTACATTATAACTACTCCGTAATTATAGTAAAACAGAGCATACGGTTGGATGATACAACAATACTAGCCTATAGTAAAACAGCAAAACTACTCCGTACATTATACTACAGCATGAATTCTCTGTGCATAAACTCGTCCAGTCTGTGGGATGCCATTTTTGAAAAGCTGACACCAAACCAAAGCCACTGGCCACGGCATGATTGATTGGCATCATACCCATGATATGTACTTCCAGATATTGGAAGCAGCACCACTGAACTCAATGCCTAGCAAAACGACGATTCCCTTTGGTTAGACCTGCTAAAAAGGTTCAATATGTACTATAATTTTGGTTTTTTTAAAAAAAATCAGAAAGAAGAAGAACATGATCCAACGGTCCAACGCCATGACCCTGCGCCGCGGCCAGCGGCCGCCAAGCGCCTGCCGCCGCTCCGCATGCCAATCAAACCCCAGCGCCGCACTGGAACGAACTCGGTTCACGGTCACCGAACCAGCCCCACTCCGCCCTTAAAAATCAGCAGTACAGGAGGTCGCAGATCACAATTCCCACTTCACACCAACGCGACGGGATCGAGGAGCCGAACCACCCCCGAAGCAAACGCCCTAGCCTTCCCCCGCTCGCCGCGCCCCGCATGGCACCGAAGCGCCCGGCCGCGGCGGCGGCGGCGTCGGGTTCCGTGTCCGAGGCCTCCGACGCCGAGGCGGACGCGTCCCACCACCCGTCGTCCCCGTCCCCGTCCAAGACGCCGCCGCCGCCCAACCCTAACCCTAAGCCCGCGCCGGCCGCCGCCCCCACACCGGCGCCGGAGGACTCCGCCGCGGCCGGATCCGACTCCGGGGCCGCCTACGACTCCGACGCGGACCACCGCTCCTCGCCACCGAAGCCGGCCGCTTCGCCGCCGCGCAGGGCCGCCAGGAGGAGCCCCAAGCCGCGGTCGCGCTCCCCGACCCCTGAGGTCAACTCCGACTCCGACGGCTCTGCGGCGCCTGCGGCCTCCGACGCCGACCCCGCCACGGGTGACGGCGCGGACTCCGACGACGGCAACGCCTCCCCGCTCCCGCTCCCGCCCCCGCGCGCGTCCCGCGCCGATGCGGCCGCCATCAAGCCGCTGAGCTCCCGTCCCATGGACCCGCCGCGCCGCTCCGTGCCCTCCTTCTCCGAGCCGCGCTCCAAGCGCCCCCGCAGCGCCGCCGTCCCGGCCGCCGTGGAGCTGCTCAAGAGGCCGTCACGGCTCTGGAGCCCCGAGGACGAGCTCGTCATCCTGCGTGGCCTTGCCGCGTACCGCGTCAAGCGTGGAGTGCTCCCCGGCTCCATGCATGACATTGGTAAGCTCCATGGCCACATCCGTGACGAGCTCAGTGTCAAGGTGACCACCACGCAGCTCAGCGACAAGGTACGGCGTCTCAAGCAGAAGTACCACGGACTTGCGGCCCGTACCAAGAACGGGCGGGAACCAGACTTTCCCACTGCGCAGGACCACAGTGTCTATGAGCTTGGCAAGAAGGTTTGGGGGGCAAGTGCTCCAGGTAATGCTATTGTTGAGTATGAGAATGCAGGCGGCGGTGACAGCGAAGAGGAGCATCAGAGTGGTGAGAGCGATGGGGATATGGATAGTGGGAGGGATGACCGTGACCGCAAGAAACGGAGGCTGAAGCCGGTCACCATGGCCAATGGTAATGGAGCTCGAGTTGGGGCTATGGCTGCCTGCAGTAGAGGGAAAGCTGAATTTGAGAAGGGGAAGGATGCATATCCATACCTCTGGGAGACTGTTGAGGAACTGTCCAGGCAGCACCCGAATGGGGTGGCGTTCAAGAAGGCCTTTGAGATGATTGAAGGCCCCAAAGCGCGTGGGATGGAGGAAAAGCTGCGCAAGTTCAGGGTGACAGAGGTCAGACACCAGCTCCGCAGAATGGAGCTGATGAAGGAGACCGTCAAGATGGTGCTTGATGCTCTGGAGGGTTGATTGAGGATTAATGGGTGATCTCTGGTGAGTAGTACACTATTAGAAGGAGCAAATGGTGCCTTTTGTTTCTAGATAGAATATCTGTGGTTACATTACTTAACTTTTGGACAACATGCTCTTGCCTCAGTCAGTATCTAGGCTTAGGACAAGGAATGGACTGTATTCTCCTTGTTCTTGGTTGATCACTGTGTTTTGTGTCCCTTAGGTGCTAACTTGTGCTTTATATGGTATACCGTTTCTCTGTTATAAGTTGTGTTGATGCATCTTCATTATGAATCATGTGTTCAACTTTATTTATTTGTCATATTTTCTATCATGCAACTGGTTGGAATATCATGTTATTTAATCAGGTTGATTGTGAAGGTTATCTCTTTGTTTACAAATGATTGGGGCTAGTACGTTTTTTTGCCAGGATGATAATGTTCGTAACTCGTAAGTTATTTGTTTTGGCTTATGGCATAGGCATTTTATTTCTTGTGGTTCTTAGTTGGCCTTTGAATCCAAGTAAATATCATGTCCGCTGCTTGGTAACTTATATATTGGGTTGAAAACTGTGAATTTCTCCTTCAGCCCTTGTTACTCATGAAGGTTATATTGTCAGGATAAGCAGCGGTGTTGTGAAAATTCTATGCTGTAGAGAAGGGTAAGTTTTTACTGAATGAAGAAATGTAGTGCCGGTGCAAAATGAAACATTGATCAACACAAGTTTTCCATTGTCTAGTGACCTCTTCAGTAGGCCCATGAAAGATTTGCATAGTCTTTGAAGTATTTGAGTAACTAGTTGGGTTTGTTGTAACAGGACCCACCTTTTCAGTGGATCAAACTTTGTCTGCTCTTTCTTTTTGTTTAGGGTTCATGGTTCAGGACCTCTTTGATTCATGCTAGTTCTCGTATTGGGATGCTTGGGGTCATTATGATCTCTTTGGACAGAACCTGATCTACTGACAATTCAATAGGATGTTTAGTTTTACATATATTTTTGTGGTTGATGATCAGAAAACGAGGGAGAAACTTTGTCAAAATTTGGTAATGTTGCCATGGAAATGGCACAGGTTTAAACCAATCCCGATAACTACTCGTGCTCCTTTTTTTCTTTTTACATAAGATCAGAGTGGAGGGAGTGTTTCTCAAAGCTTTAATATGCTACAGTAGTTTGGTCTATGTTTTTTAAAAAATAAAAAGATAATGAGTTGTTTGTTCTATGTACTTGTGTATCTTTGTATTTTTATATGTTCAGTGCCTCAGTGATTGGCATCCATGGATGTACCTGAATGGAACGATGGTTGATAGTCTGGATCGGGCTCCTTTTTTTCTTATTACGTTTGAGGATGTATTTTTCCTCCCTTGTCGAATATTTATCGTGTATGATTCATGTGTGTTGGAGGCTCTCTATTGCCTCAGCTTAATGTCAGCATTCAATTTCCTTGTGTTGTAACTTAACTTGTAAACGGTTGCTGATGCCTATTCTACCAAGCATGTTGCGTTGCATCTTTTGTTCTTTGATGTTTAACATTAACATTTGTGCTTCATCACTTCTGAATTCCGATATTGGTCATGGTGAACACAAACGTTTAACGTAATGCCGTGATTGTTCATTCCGACTAGTGGCCTGTCCTTCATCCTGATAAACACACGTTTGGAACCCAGAGACGACCTTTGCCTCTCCTTGCCGTGGTTCTCTTCAAGAAGGCTTTGCCAAACGATCTAGCCCAATCGCACGACCTCGTCTCGTCCTCAAATCAAAGAACAAACCTTGCCGTGCAACAAAAATCAACAACGGACAGCAGAAGTCTAACACCAAGTCGCAAATCGAGCTTAAGATAGCGAGGGAGCGTCGAAATAGAGCTCTGCATCGTTCGGATTGAAGTCGCTGCTGCCAAGCTCGAGGTTCCTGCAGCTTAGATTAAGCTCCTTGACGCTGAACTCAGACACCTCAGCACTGGAAGTGGATAGAGCTCGAGTCAACCTTTTTTTTGAACCAAATCAATCTTCGTGCCCCTAAATCGAGTATCTGGATATCAAGTCGTGGAGGATTTGAGCGAGTGTCCATCCATATATTCTAGGGAGCTCCAATTGAATCGATGCCCAATTGAGTCTGGCATCTTGTGGGCAAGTACTCTGCCACCACCAAACTTGGCCAGTGGCGGACGCAGAGCGGAAACTTAAGGGGAGCTGAGCTTCTATGTTTTTCTTCTTCCTTCAGGGATCGAGCCAAAATCATTCTTCTCCCCCTATCTGGATCCAGCCCCTGAGCTTGGCCACCACCAAGAGTGGAGGACTGGTTTTGTTGGTCACGTACAAAATCAGGCTTTTGGGAATGTATTTAAGAGCTCGATCCACTTTTACGTCATCCTTCCTTTTTAGCTTTTTTCTTGTTCGCTAATTATAGGTTGCATGGCATGGTACGTCGGTTTGCGTCCATGCTGGCCAGAGGAATCACTGAATCAAAGCTGAAGCACTCACTCTGTCGTCTCGGTCAGCTCACAGCCACTGCAAAAGCACGAAAGTCATTGTCATCAATCCGCCAGAGCTCGCTAGGCCAAAACAGGTGAATCGTCTTCGCAATCGCAGCCTGATGCATTCTGTTGAATATGTGCATCGGCACGCCGCCGCAGTACTTCTACGGCGACAGCGCCAACACCACCAGCGTTCTCGTCAAAGAGACTTTCAAGTTCTGCACCAACACAATGCGGGTCACCGTGCCGAGCATCTCGTTCTGGTGCGAGAACCGTAAAGCCACCTCGTTTGCACTTGGCTGACTAGCTGACGCTCGCGAGCCAGCTCGATCGTCTCGCCAGGTTCTCACGACTGCCTCACCTAGCTCCTTCCAGACTCCGACGCCCAGCCGGCTTTACTTCGGCCTGTATGCAACGTGATCAGCAAAGCGCCATGATTAGTCTTCAACCAGGTGCTGCGGACCATGTATCGGCTGAACATTGGCGTTAGCGTCGGCGGCTAGGTCAACATCGACTCCGGTAACAAGATCACACACCTCGAGTTTCTCTTGTGGCCGCCGACCAAGCTCCTGGTACGGTTCAATTCGACGCACTAATCGCACTAGAATCTCAAGACAATTGTGTAATGGAAACTAATCAGAGAAGCGACTCCGTGTTGGTCGGTGAACCAAACAGTGCAATTCCTGGACAAAACGACGGGCAATCGTTCATTCTCCCCCCAACCCAAATTTGACCGAGCAATGCCACATCATTTGGTGGTTGTCGGCTTGGTTGTAGCGGCACGCGAATTAGTTTACCAATCCCCGCCAAAGTTGTCTGTTGAATTGACTAGTTGCAGACGCTTTTCTTTACCGTTGAAGGCTAGGTTACTTGTGCTTAATACAATTTCACTTTTAATAAAATTGACTGGGCAAAGCGACACACGCACAAAGTTTGAATCTGATACTGATTGAAAATAGGACCCCTGCAAATCAGCGCATATAACTCAATCCTCGTGAATCAACATAATATTCAGTATTTCAATTTTTAAAACTTATACATACTAAATTTGCAAGGTGAATGAACAAAATGGAAAATTCAAATCGATTGGGGACCCCAAACCAGACAAATTGTGCATCTCAGAAGAGACAGTTACGTCATACAATGGAGAGGGATGTAAAGGGACAATGCATCAAACGACACATAAGAGGCTAAACAAAAAGTATTAACAAGAAGCCTCAAGTCACTCCACCGCCACATAGTCCGGGATCCCTGCAAGCCTAGCAGCCTATCCTTCTGAAGATGACCATTCATATTCCTTGAGAACAGATCAAGTCACGTATTTCTTTGTCAGGTCGCAAATCATGGATTTGCAGGTGTCAAGTCATGGATTTATGCCCGAATTTCTGAATCATCAGCGCAGATTCTCATATTTCTGCAGAGGTCCAGAGATCATGGTCATGGATCATCAGAGCCTGCATTAGCACTTCGCAGTGTATTATCATTGTTAGCACCATGAGGACCACCATTCTGACGCCAAACAGATGCCATATACTCTTCATATTGCAACAAAGCAGACAGCACCCTTCTCACCACTGGGGAATTCGTCGAACAAATCATATCCTGCACTGAAGTGCGAAATAAGAGCCGATTCCACCTGACGGCCTGTTGAGGGTCCACAGCACGAGGGTTTCCAGAAGGGTGCTTCTTCCTGACATGCTTGCAGAGTTGTCTGTATGTGCCCATGTATGAGCAACCATCCTGCATGCAGCTCCTCCGCTTCTGATTCAGCTGCTTCCGAGCAGGCTCAACCAATGTATATCCCTTAACTGCACCACGGCAAAGGGGACATACAAACTCTATTGAGTCTGGATCCTTAGAGCTTACGCTTTTGCATGATTCCACAAGCTGATCAAGGCAATTTGAGAGCTGGAAGTTGCTAGCACAGATATATGGGCGACAACCATTGTCATGAGAAGAACAGAGTAGAAGAACCGCATTGTGAGGAATTTCCATGCACACTGGACAAGTTGCATCCTTCCACGCACATTTCTCTGCTTCTGCAAATGTTCGCTCCTGATTGACAACTCTCTTGAAACTGCAATGGTTCCAGAGTTTCTTATGATGCGATGATCTCAGCTCACGAGATGAAGTTTTCTTGTTCCTTGTATATTTGACCATCTTGAAAAGAACTGAAAATGCAAGAGATTATCCATATCAAGTCAGATGCCCAAAGTCTATCAGGAGAAAATTAAGTGAAATAAACTGGGCTGGCAGTATGATATCTAGAAAATAATTGGAGTAACAGACTATTTCGCAGTCAAAAATCTGATACGGGTAGATCCAAATCAATTATATAACATTTATGAATTCCATTAAAGCCAACTAAGTATACTATTTTACCCTGATGGTTTTGTTAATCCTGGGATAGAAGTTAACATTCTGATAACTACTTTTTCCATAATATATTTGGATCTTCTTTAAACTAGCAAACAGTTTAAACACTTCAGGTCCAACAGTAAATGCTGATCACAAACTCAATGGAAACCTTTACGACCAAATCCTAAACCTCTAGCTTTGGTTCATCACAAATTTTAGTGGTATTTCAATGAAAAAGACCACAGCGGCCTAATGATTCAACAGTATATTAGATATATGTGATGTGACCAGTTCATGACAGAAATGCATAACCATTTTCACCACACATATCACAAGAAACCAACTTACATTCGTAGCAGACCCGGAAGAAAGGGGAACTTGGATTCCAAATGCTGCTAGTTACGAGCACAAGAAGGAAAAAAAAAACAATGGCAGTTCACACAGGCCAAATGTAAGATAAAGAGTAATTCTCTAACATCTTCATCATGTGTGAGTAAGCCTAACGCTCGACATCTATTCATATGCTCTGGAACAGTGAAAATTGTTGGAATATAGAGAATAAGCTCAAGATCATTAAACCAGAGAAACTTCTTAAGGATGATCACAGGGACATGTATTTTACTATTGAACCTACATAAATATCAACATCCAGCAGAACAGAATCATCAAGGTCCCAAGACCAAGAATAAAAGGCACATGTCTCCGATTCCTGAAACAACTCTTTTACACTAAGCAAGTGGAGTACGCTTGCTAAAACAAAGTTAGCACTACTTAGTACAGGAAAGATCACAGTGGAAATCTGATAATGCTAAAGGACTAAGCTAAAAACAACATACAAAATTTAGAGAAATACTTCAAGTATGGTTGGCTCATTATAACAAAATGGATTTTAGTATGATACCTACATCAAAATCAACACAAGCAATAAGCACAGAACAGGACAATCGCTGCCCCAGAGTCCTAACTCACAACATATAGCCATACAGGTAAGTGTATTCTATAAAATTCCTAAAACTTCTTTGTACGATCGATCACAAGATGAATATTAGGCAAGCTATCGGAAACTGGTGCGCAAGACCCCCCTTCCAAACCCTAGGTTTGAGGAAACATAACAAGCACATCCAAGAAATGCTACACGCAATAGTCTTCTAGCCGAGGCGATCGATTGGGCGGCATCCAGAACAAGGGCCACTAGATCAACAAAATACCTCTCGAAACGGAATTAAAATCACACATACCAACCACGAAAACGCAAAAAAGGAGCCCTTCTCACCGGTAGCCACAGAGGTGGCGGAACAAGAAGCCGCAAGAACCGCGTTCAAGCTACGGAGATTCAAAAGGCAGATCACCGGGGTACCTTATTGCTTCCACGAAGCGGAGAACAGGCCGGTCAGCGGCGGCCGTAGCGGCGGCGCGGGGCAGGGCCGGAGGATTGGAGCGGGGGAGCGCGGGAGGCCCCGAATCCGAGCGAGTCCACTCGGGAGCGCGCGGCGGGGCGTGGCGGGGGCGTGGCGTTTTTGAGAACAACCTCCTCGCCGGATGCGTCGTGCGGTGGTGGCTGCATTGTCGTGGGCGGGCGGCAAGGAGGGCCGGTGGAAACCTAGTGCGGCGGCCCACGGCCCATTCATCGTCGCGCCTAGATCCGTCCGTCCAATGCATGCTACGCGAGATCTGGCGGCGGCTGGCCTTGGCCGCTGACTGGCAATGGGGACAACGCTTTCGCCGTGAATTAACGTGGGGCCCACCGACGCTTGCGTCTTTTCACTTTTCAGAGGCACAACAGGGCCCCTAAACAGGGCGTATCTTATTTTTATAGGCCGGAGCTGAACAGGGGCCGTATCTTATTTTTATAGGCCGGAGTTAAAAAAACAGTTCGGGACCTTATATGCCTCCTTATTTTGTGCATGGTCCTAAATTCTCACTCCGGACGTTTTGTTTACAAGCCGGAACTTCAGGTCTTCAAATGCCAGTTGTGTGGGCCTTGCCTCATTTTTCCTCTCCCGTGCACTCCTGCCGCTCCCACGTCGCCGTCCCGCCTTCCGCTCCGTCGCCGATGGAGCATGGAATCCAGGTCGTCGACGCCCTCCCCGACGACGTCGGCCATCCGCACCCTGCCCCTAGCCCCGCGGAAGAGGGAGGGAGCGGCGTGGAGGTCGTCCTGCCAGTCCACTCCGCGTCGTGGCTCACCGTGGCCGCACCTCGCCAGGGGCCTTCGCGGCGTCGCGCAGGGAAAGGGAGGCGCCGACGCGGGGAGAGGGAGGGACCGTCGCGGGCGAGGCTGACGTCGCGCTGGGAGAGGGAGGGGCTGTCGCGGGGAGAGGGAGAGGGAGGCGCGGCGGAGCGGCGCGGGGAGCCATCGCGGCGGGGCGGCGCAATGCGGGGAAGGGGAGGCGCGACGGCGCGGCTCTGTGCTGTGAACCTGTGATGGAGAAACGAACGGGGAGGGAGAGGATAAGATCGTTGTCTAAGACAATGACAAATGGGTCCCACAAAAATAGGGGCTCAATTTTACATGCTACTGCTGGAGTTGGAGTAAAAAATGGGGTATCTAAATATACAAGGCAGCCCTCAAATATCTTTTTAAGGGTTCAATTTTACACGGCCTGCTGGAGATGTTTTTAGAGACTGCAGCTGGGACCTCCGCACGCACGCCATTCATGTTTTTTTTTAAGACTCACGCCATTCATGGTGGTGGAAGATGGAAGGGCCCTTCATCTATCTGGGGCCTCTGGCTGCTTATATGGAAGCTGGCTGAGCTGTTCGAGCAGGTCTAGCAGGCCTCGGTGACGGGCTTAAATTTTTTTCTTCTGTCTCGAAACAAAAAGGCTCAATTTGTACTTCACGGCGTCAACAGCTATGTGCAACCGTATTATGCAGAGAAATGGCAAACTTACCAAGCGCAGGGTCACGCTCGACCATCATTGGTGTCGTTTAGTTGTTCCAAAAACGGTGTTTCCAGTCAGACGTGAAGCTTTTCTCGGAAAAATAAATGTTTTCCACAAACTGGTTGATTGGCTATTGCATAAATATCAAAGAAGAAATTTGGGTTACTGCAATCACTTGGAATTGTTCTTTTTTATTTTACTAGCAAGGAGTAAATTCCATCCCTTTTTCTTTTGGGGAGCATGGATGTCCACTATTCAGGTGCCAAAACCTTGAGTAGTTTATCGAGATCTTTTAGGTCTCATCTCTAGCCTACCCAACAGTTCCGTTTCAAAGGAAAAAAAAAGGGCCTACCCAACAATTAGGACTAAAAGGCTTTGTTTTTGTTGTTGATGGTGTAAACTTCTCGAGAGATTTGAAATGTAAGAGAAGATTTCAACCATCAATAAAGTCTAGACAAAATTGAGTAAAACTAGGTTCTCTTTTGTATGCTTGGAGCTTAAGTTCTATAATGCTCAACCCAAAAACTCAAGCACGCTCCTTAAATACCCCCCTAGTTGTGATTATCTATTATATATATAATTAACTAACAAAAACAGCCACCACGTTCGCTCTCAAGGCCTATAAATTCCCACGTTAATCACAGAAAATAAGAAGAGAAAATTACCCACCACTCCCATTATGAGAAAATTAGTCATAAAACCCCCTATAAGTATTTATAAAATAGCTAAATTTGATATAATAAAAATAGCCAAAAAAAACCACTTGCACCTATTTCTAAATTACCCACCATGCCATTATGAGTAAAAAATTTCTAAATTCGGAATAATAAAAAATAACAAAAAAAAAACCCTTCACACCTATTTCTAAATTTCCCACCATGTCATTATGAGTCAAAAAATAGTTAAATTCGGAATAATAAAACATAACCAAAAATACCTTTCATACTTATTTCTAAATTACCTGGCATGCGATTATAAGTCCAAAAAATAACTGAATTCAGATTATAAAAATAGCTAAAAATATCCCGGATTCCTCTTTCTAATTTACTCACTATACCATTATGAGTCCAAAATAGCTAAATTTTGGAATAAAAATATCTAAAATACTTAATTACTATTTTTAAATACACCATTATAACCACCATATGTCTAGATAGCATGGCATATTCTCTTATTTTTAGCATGACACGTTCTTTTTTAAACAAAACATATGATAGTTGTTTAGCATGACACGTTTGAACCAACCTCACTTCTAAAACAAAATCAAATACAATGAGTTAGCTAAGACACAATCCAAGACAAATGATGACTCATGTCACACTCAATTTGGGGATGGTGAGAAATTTTCCAATCTATCTCTATTATTTTATAAAATAAATATAAAGTGAATAATAATAAACTATGTTAACACTCCTTTTTAAATACACCGTTATAACTGCCATATGTCTATCTAGCATGGCATATTCTCTTATTTTTAGCATGACACGTTCTTTTTTAACATGACATATGATAGTTGTTTAGCATGGCACGTTTGAACCAACCACACTTCTTAAAAAAAGAATCAAATACAATGAGTTAGTCAAGACACAATCCAAGATAAATAATGACTCATGTCACACTCAAATTGGGGATGGTGAGAAATTTTCCAATCTATTTCTATTATTTTATAAAATAAAATATAAAATAAATAATAATAAACTATGCTAAACTTGCTACAATAATAATAAAATATTGTAAATAGTATAGTAAGTTCTTCGCGCATTTTGCGCGGGCCAACCATACTAGTTTGATGTTATAATGTAAGGCAGAGTTTGCTGTTAAAAAATGAAGCTTGCTTTGTAACAATACTTCCTTCGTCTTGTAATTATGCCACGTTAGACCAGAGTTTGCATTCTTGAGTTCTGTAGCGATTTGAGCTTGAAATCGTGCTCGTTTATTACGAACTTTTTCACTGCTCTAGCGATGTCACTCGCAATATATATAAACTAAATGGGCATGTCATAATATACTCCCTTAAACCCAAATATCAAAAATCTCACCTCTGTATACCATAGTTTGTCATTTCATTTATGCTGCTCTTCTTCGTTCTATATGTTGTTTTGTTTTACTCAGTTTGAAAAATGTTTTAGTTTAGGTATATTCTAATCAATCTTTTCTATCTTTGACCACAAATTTCTATAATTAGTATATTCACGAACTTGTGAAATATGTACTGAGAAGTTGTATCTCATGACAATTCAAAAAAAAGTCGCACGTTGGAAAAATTATTGGTCAAAGTTAAAACAGTTTGACTTACAACAAACCTATAACTATTTTTTTTTAAAAAAAATGGAGGGAGTATTTCATTCGCAATGCTCTAGAAGGAAATACTTGAAGGATTGATAAAATAATGATCTACTCCCTCCGTCTCATTTTAATTGACGTTTTCACACTTGGCACGGAGATTAAGAAAAATTGGTAAAGGTTGGGCGCAGAAAACGAGGACGAGAAAGATAGAGATAGAGGTGTACTGGGAGGAGATAAAGGTGTTTCGGGAAGTGAAAATGCCAATTATTTTGAGAAAACTTGATATGGCTAGAATGCCAAGTATTTGGAACTACAGTATGTCGTGAATGCTTTACTCCCTCTGTTCAGAAATAGATGTCATTCTAGCTCTGGACACGAGAATTAAGAAGAAGTGAAAAAGGTGAGTGCACTGAAAACGAGAAGAAAAGATAGAGACAGAGATGTAATTTGAGAAAAAATAGTAAGGCTAAATTAACATGTACTGTTGTTAAACAGTGGGAGTACTACATGAGACTTGCGATCGTCTGCGCTCCCCGAGACATCAGCTTTTCCAGTTGCTCATTGCGCATTTCACCGCTCAATCACAAGGGCATCATGAATCCATAATTGCTGCCAGTGGTAACCTATGGGTTTCTTCCACGCCGGCAAGTTGAAGCAGGACCTTCACTGGTGGTGACCGGGCCCCGTTTCACCGGCCGCTCTGGATGCCAGTTTACATCGAGCCCACGTTCACCTGCTCGGCTGCGGATCCGGGTCCTCTGAATTGAAACTAATTCAGAGGATGCCTTTTGGCCATTAGCTCTCATCTTGACCGTCCGTACAGAAGGGAAGGGTGGAGATTGCTTTCCATTCTCTGCCTCGGTGCTCACCAAAAGGAAGCTGCGTCGCCGTCTGCGAGCTCACTGAAGGACGCCGCAACGCCATGTCCAGGTCGCTGGGCGGGCACTCTCGTCGGAGTCCCCCACGCTCGCCGGAGGCCTCGATCCTGCCACGCACGCGTGCATCCAATGCCTCCCACATCTTTGCCTGCGCCTTGTTGCAATCCGTGCCTCTGCGGGCCGCGCGAAGGAAGGGGAGGGGAGAAAGAAATTGAAGCAGATAAGGTTACAGTTTCGGAATTGGGAGCCAAATTGATCAGGAACACATAAGCATAGCAAGAATCCTTCTTCCCACAAAAGCCATCGCTGAAGGGGGGATCGATCTCATCACCGCAAGTTCGACGGAGCATCGACGGTCTTGTGGTGGACGGGTGCGGCGAATTCCTGCCGACATTGCTAGACGACCATGCGGACTAAGCCTCGCTCTGGACGTGGCGGTGTCCACCGCGGAGCGCGCGGACGGTGGGCTCCAGCGAGAGCGCCTAGGCGTGGCGTCTTGCTCCGGCGAGCGCGCTCAAGCGCGGCGGCGTGCTCTGGCGAGCGCGCTCATGCGTGACGGCGTGCTCCAGCGAGCGCATGGGCGCATGGGCGGGCGGGGCATGCGTGATAATTCCAAGTCCTGCCTTGTGCTCGGTCAGATCCGTTGGATGCAATCACAGCCGCTCACTTCGATACAGACGGCTCAGATTGGAGCTAATGCCCAAAAGTGAGTTCTCTGAATTGACTGAAGCAATTCAGAGGACCCCGATCCCTCGGGTGCTCCCTCTTTGCCCCTCGTAATTGAAGGAGGCTTGGGGCATTCAGATTTCAGAGTCGACGTACGAGTAAAGCGTTAAATTGCATGTATACTCTAGTAGTACATCCCCAGGACGGCGAGTAAAGAGGATGCAGCTGTATATATACGTATGCTGTATGCATTGCTCTTTCTATGGCCGAAAACTTTCACACGGAAATGATTCACTTACGGACGGTACATACGCACGGTCACTCTCGCATTTGCCAGTCAGTTGTCACACACGCTGACACGCCGCACAAGCTCGCAATAACGTGTGCCTACAGCGGCGATAAGTGTGGCGCAGTGCAGCCGAGCCCCTCAATAAATGGCAATTCAGTGCCCATCCAACTGAGGACACACTCCTTCACTCCCTCTCCTTCAAGAACGCCAGCCCTAGCGTTCCCCTTGTTATCTTCGTCCTCTACCAGCCCCAGTTGCCCATGCTCTCCTCTCTCCCCCCTGGTGCTCTCTTCTGCTGAGTTTCTTCTTCTTGCTGCCTCTCGTCTGTTCATGAACCTCATATCTCTTGGTGAGTTTGATCTTTGTGCATCACTTTTGTCCGAGTTGAAGGTTAGGTTAAGGGGGTTGTTGTCTGGTTCAAGGTGTCCAATATGCATGCCATGCTTGCACGGATTGGTGACCTCGGACCAGGCTTCAATCCCTTTAACCGGCGTCTGCAGACACTTGCCGTTCAGTAGGCCTTCATGCAATTTGCCACCGGATGAATATGGTAAGCCATCTGTTTTGATTTTGGTTTTCTTTGATCTACAAATCTAGTCCACTGCGACTAAAAAAAAGAGAGAGAAGGAAAAAAAAAAAAAGACTTACGGTGTAGCTTGATAGGCAATATGTCCAATAAGCACACCTATTCTATTTGCTTTTCTGCAGTATATAATGGATTATCAATATTCTATATGATATGAGGCCATGGAAACGTACCCTGAACTTATATGCATAACAACTTAAAACATCAACGCTTAAAAGGAAATGCATAAGACATATATCTTCATGATCTGAACCTCAGTTGTTCTGAACAAGCTTCTGAACCATTTTCATGCAGACCCACCCATGCACATCTGCTTTTGCATTTCTATTCATTTTGCGCCACTACATCCAGAGTTCCAGACGGTTAAGCATTGGTACATGCATGCATGAAAGTGACAATAAATTTGAACATATATGTATATAATTTTTAGTCCAAGATGATACAAAATGTCATACAATTTTTCATGTAAGAACAAACGTATATTATATACATTCATTGCGAAGTGCACTTGCACAGTGATAATACAGTACATGTTTCCATGTGAGCACACTGACGCTAGAACAAGGAGGTAGGAGTATAGTGGTACAACAGAGAACTTGGGCATTTAAGCACGTCTGGTCAGATAAAGAAAATATATAGCTAGGCTAATTACTTCGCTCACGTGGTCTTCATGAGAGATGTATATATGCCAAATCGCCATACATATATACAGTACGTCCTATTGCTAGTTCTGGCGATTTTAAAGGGACCGTGCAATTGTCTGCTGCTACCGACCTTAAATTTGCAAATTTTGATCTGATGGTATACTGTGCTGTACTGTACGTTGAACACATAAGCGTGCATTTGTTCGCAAGAGAAACGTGCATTAATTAATTGTCAGCATGGGTGTCGTTAATTGCGCAATGCAGAATGAAGTATGCGCATGCATATATATCATATCTGCATACATATGCTACAAACATCATACTAAGCCCGAAAATTGGTAAAACTACCTGCATAAATTTATCTAGCTACGATAACGCAAGACACAGTTCATGACACCGCCAAGAACGTGAGTTACTTGACACGCTTTGACATTGGTAGTTCTACCTACAGTTAATTTATACTGAACAGCCAAAGGCGGAACTTATGTACTATGTATATATGTGCTTGTGTCCTTGCTCGCTGAGATGGAAGTTACTGCTACGTGTACTGATCATCCTCCTAACTTTTTTTAGATAAAAGAAGTTTTTATTTCAAGGTGAAATAGTGTCCCGTCATCTGCACAATGAAGATACATTTAGCATTTATATGATATAACACCAATATGAGCCGATGCAAATAAAGTGGCCTTAAAAACACCTAAAAGAAATGGAAAAACAAACCACAACTAACTCAACACCTCAACTCTTTGTCCCACACTCGCTTTTGTTGCAGTGAATCACATTCATACGTCATCCTCCAAAGGTAGATTGGCTGCTTAAACAAAACTTGTTGCAGTGAATCACATTCATACGTCATCCTCCAAAGGTAGATTGGCTGCTTAAACAAAACTCTAGCTCTTACATCCGAAGTCCAACCAGCAGGTTCGTGTGAAGATTGGCATCTCCCGCTTTCGCTACACGGAATATGTATAACTGCAAGTGTTATCATTAGCTCATGGTTACAGCATGTGTAATGAGCTTGCAAACAAATATACTCCTTTAAAGAGTGGGCCTGCCAAATGTTCAGTAAGTAGTACTCTATATTTTTCCCCATATGATGTTTCCTGTCAGTCTGTCACCGAACAAGTAGCTACTGAGCACTCTCCAATTACTCCCTCCGTTCAGAAATAGATGTCACTGTTGACTTTCAGACATCACGTTTGACTGTTCGTCTTATTCAAATTTTTTACATAAATTTTATTTATTTTCTTACAACTTGGTTTATCATTAGATATATTTTAATCATGACATATTTGTTTTTATATTTAAGCAAATTTTTTGAATAAGACGAATGGTCAAATGTGATGTCTGAAAGTCAACAGTGACATCTATTTCTGAACGGAGGGAGTATTGACGAGTAGAACTTCTTTGAGGCTATCAGATGCTGGCTAGGTAACATGCAGCAGCACTTATAGATGCTTTTGAAAAATGGAGAACTCCAAGACAAAATTTCACCACTACGACCACACATGGCTCTTACTGTCCGTAGCTAGTACTGTGCACACACAATTCCTATATGCACTCTGCCTGTTCGGTTGCTCGTTTTTGGCTGGGCTGGGGCTGTTTCCCCTCGCACGCTACAGTAACTCGTCCATCTGCTACAGTACTCGGAGATAAAAATCAGTCCCAGCCCCAGCCAAATCAGCCCAACCGGACAGGCTGACTGTCTCCTTGTGTTGCACAATGATGGCATTCCAAAACTTGCACCCCCAGGTAGAGCCATATTCGTCCGGCGCACACACAAGATTCCATTTTCACGGGACGGAGGTAGTAGTATACAGCTTCAATGATGAGCTTGGGATGGGTTCTCTTGACCAGTGCCGCGAGCTGGCCAGATCATCCCTCCACGCATGGCTCCATGCGTACGTTGATTGGCTCCACGTACGATTGTAGCAAGTACTCTGAATTTCTGATGAACACCACGCATGGCTCCATGCGTACACGTTGATTGGCTCCGCGAGGTAGCTGCAGCCGAAGGCCCGGGCCTCTGCTTGTCCGGGGAAAAAATGCCCTGGCCTCTGACGAACTGCCAATTCTCAATTGATTGGCTCTTGCTACGAGCCTACGTGTGTGTGCCGCGTACTGCATGTATGCCCCACTATAGCTGGAATATATAGCTCGTCCTGTCTGTGTGTACCGTGACGGTGGAGAAAAGAGATGACGAATAAATGTTTTTTTCTTACTAGTACCAGTTAACCACCAGTAAAAATCGATGATGCCATGATGGCATGATGCAATACTGAGTTACGAAACTGTGAACAAACAGCAATAATGGATAGGAGGTAGACGCCATGATATTTTCTTGATTGCTTGATGCGTAAATAGATTTCCCTTATCGCACGCTTTGATCTTGTAGCATTGTCTTCCGAATTCTGATCAGATTACCTACCTAGACAGTAGACAGCTTATGAGCTGAAAAATGTCATGCTATATGTGATGGTAAGGGCCTGAATTTTGTTTTTGGCAATGTGGTAGGAAGTGCTCAGCCCATCTGTAAGGGCCATCCTGCGCTGCCGTACCCGGCGATTGGACCTCGTCACGACCTTGTTACCCTGTCAAAGTGGGCCGTGGGCCGTGGCCCGTCTCCTTGCGGCTTGCGCCCATTTCAAACATAACAAGCGGTTCATCGGCGGCAATGGTCGAGGTAGGCGCATTCTTTTTTTTTTTTTATTACACAGTACAACTCAGACACTCACAACGCACGCACACTCACCCCTATGACCGTACATACGCAAACCCTACCCCTATGAGCATCTTCGAAGACTGAGCCGGCAAATCCTTCAAATTGACGAAGTCACCATTGGCGCCTCGCTATCGACGGCCACGTCGTCTACCGCTGAAAACACAAAGCCGTTAAATCCTAGAAAATTCGCTCCCACCGGGAGTCGAACCCAGGACCTCAGGTACTACTGAGGCTCTTGTAACCACTAGGTTACAGGCCCTTTCGCGAAATGCCGAGAACTCGCGGTAGGCGCATTCTACTGCGAGTTCTCGGCATTTCCTTTTTCCACGGGAGGTTGGTAACCAACGTTGCCGGGATCCGACGGGCGGCGGTGAAGGGCCGGCGCCGGATATCCCACACAGAAACACGATAAGCCACGTTGATGATCAACGCTGAAACGTTACGTGGACAGTTTGAAGTGTAGCAATTGACAGTAAGCTGATATCAGAGTTCGTGACACAGGCTCACCACACATCAGTTCAACGAGCACCGAAACTATAGTATCAAGTTGCACTTTTCTGGCCTGGCCAAGCGTCAACAACAGTCCACAGCTACTCATGAGGGAGCACTAACAGTCATCAACTGTGCTATTTTTCCAGACCAACGCCCAAATGGAGAAAAAAGCAACTGTACTTACATGAAAGATGCCATGCAAGCTCTGTTCAGAAAACAAATTAAACCGCAGCTGCAGAAAAATAACTGCGAACACTGTAGCGGCTGCTGAAGAAATAACTGAAACACTGTAGCTGCTGCAAACACAGCTGCTGCAAAGCAGCCAGGCAAACACGCTAACATCGGCCACGCCACCCTAATTTCAAACAGATTGGCCAAGCCCCACTAATGCCCACCAAGTGGCAGCACGCGGATCTGGTCTCTGTGGTTTGTAGAAATGACTTAAACACCACCACTTTGCTATACTCTCTCTCCGGTCTAAAAATGTAAGCATGTCTGAATTTGGTCAAAGTCAAATATTCTTAACTTTGCCTTTTAAGAATAACAATATAAAAATAATGGTGCTAGATTTATTAACTATTTCTATTTGAAATTGTTTATTTATGCATATATTGACCATACCAATATAGCTCGATGTACTTACGAAATATAGCCGCTACCCTCGACCGGCTTGGTTACCAAATTTGAGGCATTATGCTCTCTATTTAGACATTTGAAGTTAACATTATTGTTAGTCCACACTAGGTGGTTGGATTTATCCCTTATTTGAAATATATATATATTTTCATAAAATATACTATATTCGCATGTTAGATGAATATTTTGTCTGACTTTTGAGCCATCTCCAACCTTCACTAGCTGAAACTACCATGAAAATGCAATGCTTCGCTGACTTGAACTTGCTCTGTAGTGGTTGTACTACTTTGTAGTACAATATTTTACCACTCCGAGGTATACGGAGCTGTAAAGTCCCCCCAAGTCCGTACTCTGCTCTACTCGACTACTGCCGCGCTGCTCCAGAGTCCAGACTGGCAATCGCAGAGGATCCTGCGCTGAGCAGACCGAACACCGGCCAAGATCCAAAGCCCCGCGCGGAATCCCACGCCACCACCACAGCACTCGCTCCCTGCTGCTGCCAGTCGCCGCCGCCCAACGCATCACTGACCCACGCACGCGGCCGCACCCGAGCTCGTCGCATTCGCCGCGCCCCCCGACAGCAGTCATGCCACCGCCGTCCGTGTCACTCCACCTCCACCTCCTCCTGCTGCTCGCCGCCGCCTTCGCCTCCCCCACGCCCGCGTTGTCCAAGTCGACGCTGGAGTCCTGCTCCTCGTCCACCGCCTGCCCGGCGCTGCTCTCCTACACGCTCTACGCCGACCTGAAGCTGGCCGAGCTGGCCGCGCTCTTCGCCGCGGACCCGCTCGCCATCCTCGCCGCCAACTCCATCGACTTCGCCGTCCCCGACCCGGCCGACCGCATCCTCCCCGCGGGGCTCCCGCTGCGCGTGCCGGTCCCGTGCGCCTGCTCCGACGGCATCCGCAAGGTCACCTCCGTGCGCTACGTGTCCCGCCCCGGGGACACGCTGGCCTCCATCGCCGCGTCCGTCTACGGCGGGCTCACCACCCCGGACTGGATCCGGGACTCCAACGGCATCCTCGACGCCGACGCCGACGCCGCCGTCGACGCCGGGACCAGGCTCTTCGTGCCGCTGCACTGCGCCTGCTTCGGCGGCGTCGACAGCGGCGTGCCCGCTGTGTACCTCACGCACGTGGTGGCCGCGGGGGAGACCGTGCCGGCCATCGCCAAGAGGTACCGCACCACGGCTAATGACTTGATGAGCGTCAACGACATGGCCACCGCCGACGTCGCCGCCGGGGATATCATCGTCGTCCCGCTGACAGGTGAGCTGCTCACTCTGCTTGCACCACTTGCACGTTTTTCTTGGATTCCGATTTCGGCATTGCTGGTTTGGATCGTTGCCGCCCCTGAGATGTACCGCGCGTGCGTGGTTGGTTGGTTCGGCCCGATCCGATGGACAAATTGGGCTGGTAAAGAATAAAGATTCGTTCACGTACTACTTGCTCTGTACACAAATGTTAGCATTTGTTAACTTTTATATGCACGTTTGACTATTCGTCTTATTCAAAGAATTTATAAAAAATATTAAAACAAATAAGTCATATTTAAGATATATCTAGTGATAAAACAATTCATAACAAAATCAACAATATATTCACTAATTTTTTGAATAAGACGACTGATCAAACGTATTGAATGAAAGTCAACAAATGCTAACATTTGTGCATTTGTGGACGGAGCTGACAGTGATGCCGAATTGCCGATGCGGAGGGTCCTCTGCGTCTTTATCGTGGAGTAGTTTCTGTCCACATTTAGTGCGACATCAACCTGCTAGAAAACGTTACTAGGACACACTTGACAGTAATCACCAGCATATAGTTAGACTGCGCGCCAACAAAATTAACAAGTTTCTACACTCGAAATGTTGCTTGATCGTTTTACATTGCAGCAAGGTTGGCAGATATCTGTTCTATATTTGGATTGGACGGGCCCCGTGCAGCTCAGCTTTATGTAAGCCCTGTCCGTGTTTTTCTTTGCACACGAAAAGGCGGGTGCACGGCGCACTTCACTGTTAGAGAACGTGCAAACAGAGCCCTGATCTGTTGCGCACTTCACTGTTTTGAATACTGAAACAAAAAAAGTGTGCGCCCCAGCATGAAGTAGCTAGACTGTGTACCAACAAAACTAACAAGTTCTTACACTCCAAGTGTTGCTTGATCGTGCTAGAGTTCGGCAATGCTGCAGTAAAACTGCCAGGTTGGCAGATGCCTGTTGTGTTTGTGTATTTGGATTGGATGGTCCCTTGCAGCTTTATGTAAGGGGCCATCGGGGTTTTCCTTTGCACCTGATTTGCACATGAAAAGGGGGCAGCAAAGCGCGACGCATGCAGCATGAGTGCGCGGCGCATTTCACTGTTAAGAACGTGCAAACAGAGCCCTGATCTGTTGCGCAGAATTGTGGGCTGCCACTCTGTTTTGAATGAATACTGAAACAAAGAAGTGCGCGCGCCATGTGTGTCTGTGTGTTGTCAGCTGCAATTGTTAACGGAGTACTTAGGCCGGACAGTTGACCCCTTTAGCCACAAAATTCGTTCTTACAGAAAAGGTGCGCAGTGCTCTGAATAATAGTACCTTCGTCTGAAGAAAGGGGGATACCTGGGGATATTGATAGTCACAGTTGAAAACATTTAACTTTCAATAAACCTAGAAATGCTTATAATTTGAGATGGAGGTGGTGCTGTATAAGATTAGAGTTCTCATTGTACACAGACACTCTGTCCGGTCACGGATGAACATGATTGTGGCAGCATCCATCATTGCTTAGTGAGTGACCAGTGGGCTAGTACCCAAGTGGTCCCCCATCATCGCGATTCATCAATAATAATCCATCATCTCCTGCTTCATCATTTTGGCACATTACTGACACTCTTCAATTCCTCTCCGTTTCAGCCTGCGCCTCGTCGTTCCCTTCGTACACGTCGGACGTCGGCATGACCGTGGCGAACGGGACCTACGCCATCACCGCCAACCGCTGCGTCCAGTGCAGCTGCGGCCCGGGCAACCTGGAGTAGGCGCCGATCTCGACTCCCTGCTTTCCATCTTCTTCAGATTTTTACCTCCATGTTCAGCTGCGTCACACCGCGGTCTATGTATCTGACGCCGCCGCCGTCGCTGTTTGCAGCCTGTTCTGCGTGCCGGCGCCGTTGGCGGACTCGACGTGCTCGAGCATGCAGTGCAGCAACAGCAGCATGATGCTCGGCAACTTCACCCTGATGATGACCAGCGCCGGGTGCAGCGTCACCTCCTGCAGCTACGGCGGATACGTAAACGGGACGATCCTCACCACGTAAGTCGGCCGTCGTTTCGAACCAGATTTATCTCTGTTTCAGCTTGGCTTTCTGAACCGTTCTCTGAATCACCGAACAATCTTTGCATCTTCTTGCAGGCTGACCACGTCGCTGAAGCCTCAGTGCCCAGGTAAACGGCTCGTGCCTCCATCATTGGTTTCCGCTCATGGTCTCGTGGACGTAAAACAAAAGATTGTGTCAACTGTTTAATTATCGTTTCTTGAACGCTGTGCCGTTCCTGCAGGCCCGCACCAGTTCCCCCATCTGATGCCGCCGCCGACGTCGTCGTTTTTCGAGACGTACCTCGGCCCGTCACCGACGCCGATGCCTTCTGAAGGAGGTGTTGGTCCGCAGATGGCTGGCATGGCGCCGATTAGCAGTCCACCGGTGAACTCAGGTCCTCCTCCGTCACATCGGCACGTCGGTGACGTTCTTGCGCTGCTCGCTCTCTGCCTCGTCGCAAACCTGCTATGGTAGCTGAGATCTGAGGTCCGAGCAGCAATGCGTGTCTGAAAGGGAAATGCATGCTTGTACAGGAGCAGTCAGCTATTTTGCTGGGAGCTGCATTGTGCCAAATTTTGTCGTTCTTCATTTCATTAGTCGTCCCACTAAAATCACCAACACACAGTAGTATATTTGTCGAGCATGATTGCATTGTCATTCCTGTCACCTAAAGCGAGAGAATGGTATCAATTCTTTCGAGCTGGATCCGAAATTAGAGTGCGGGATTTGGGCCTCACTGAAGTTTAGGGGCCTGTCAGGCACGCCTCTTTCTGCTCTGGATATGCATTGTAGTTTCACAGGAGAGAGAAATACGACTTCATATTTCAGTACTTGAATAACCAAAGCAATAATAAGTCATGCCAAACAGGCTTTTAATGGGAAGGTGGCACACTAGCGAAAGGTAAGCCCAACAGGGGTTCGATTCATGGGGAATCAGAGATGCTAGGGCGATAGGGGAGGTGGGGTGGTTAGGATATAAGCAGGGAAACAAGGATGACAGCGACGATGGCTTGAAGAGATAACGAGTAAGGTAACCATAGGCTCGGTGCTTCTACGACCCTTTGGGACAAGTTGATGACATGATAATAGAGAAAATGAGACGTCGCATCCACCATATTATGAAGATAATCGAGGGGTTGTCAGAGGCTAAATCCTGGATGACGACATCTTGAGTCGGAGATGTTATCTGTATGAACCATATATTCCATCCAACGGCCCTTATCAACTACTACAGTAATGATCACTGTAGAGTTGATGAGGGTCGTCAGATGAAGCACATGAATAGTACCGATAGCATCATGAGCTTAGGATGTCTGCTAGGGGAGCACGTACTAGATCACGAGCGTCTACTTTTTGCACCCTGGTCTTGGCACACACTAACACGCGTAAACTTGGTTTATACACTTCGAATCCGAACACTGGTACTACTACTTGGTCTCACTGAATTCTGCCCACGCATCCGCGGCACGAATGTCTCCGTGCGCCACGGCGCCAGCGCCATCTGCACCCAACACGCCAAGTTGGGAGCGAGGTGCCGTGCCCATCACTCCTGGGCTCTGCCGTCCGAGACGAGGAAAATTCTGCGCAGAAATCGGTACACGAACTCGAATCGAAGTTCAAGTTGGTGCGCATTCCGCGTGCGTCCTTGCTGACTCCCATAGACCCGATCCCGAAGACACCCGTTTCGTTGGCTGCTGCACATGGCAGACACTCCGTTAGTCTGAAGCACGTCCATTCCGAACCTTGTCTAACCGCTGTCATTGGCCACGTTCACCGCTCGTGCGCCTCAGGAGCTCCTGCATTACAACAGATTTATAATGTACATGTAAATTTGTCCGATCTACACTCTCAATGGTTCACAAAGTGATCAAAGAATGAAAACTCTCACACATCATCAGGCGGCCCTCCATCCATTCATTCCAGAAACTCAATCTTCCGTTTATTTTCTGGAGGAAGAATTCTCCATGAAGACCTAAATCTGCTGTTCGAAGTTGTTCAGATGGCAGAACTGCATGACTTTAAGTCCACTACTTGGATACTGGATATAAAAAATACAATGTATAGTTCTAATCGGTGAATAAACACACATAAACGCAGATCCCTAAGCTTCCTCTGCTAGCTAGCGTTGATGTTAAGGAACGCAGAGCCGGGAACTATTTTACATGGACGCATCATTGCGAGCTTCCTCGGTTGTATGCCCAAATTCCCCTGCTCCATGACCAGACTCCCTACACCAACTTTCCGTGCTTATTCAACGCTTCCACCAAGCAGAAGCAGGGCCTCACTTCCTCAGGAACTGTGTCGAGTGATGCACGCATGCATGAACACAGTATAAAACACGATCCAATGAAAGCCTTCTTGCTCACAACATCCCTTTCACGGTAGGTAGTGCGTAGGCTACACTCTCCACACACCATCAAAATGCCAGGGCCGGCAGTGCCCCTGCTCGTCGTGCTCCAGCTGCTGCTTCTCTCCGCGGTCGGCGCCGCACCGCGTCCCGATGGCGGGTTCCGCTTCAAGGCCACCCTGCGACACGTTGACGCGAACAAGGGGTACACGGACGCGCAGCTGGTGGCCCGCGCCTTGCAACGCAGCAAGGCCCGCGCGGCCGTCCTGCAGTCGCTGGCGACGTCGGCGCCGGGGGACGCGATCACCGCGGCCCGCATCCTGGTGCGCGCCGGCGACGGCGAGTACCTGATGGACATGGGCATCGGCACGCCGCCGCGGTACTACTCCGCCATCCTCGACACCGGCAGCGACCTCATCTGGACGCAGTGCGCGCCGTGCCTGCTGTGCGTGGAGCAGCCCACGCCTTACTTCGAGCCGACCCAGTCGGCCACGTACCGGACGCTGCCCTGCACGTCCTCCGCGTGCAACGCGCTCTACTACCCGCTCTGCTACCAGAAGCAGTGCGTGTACCAGTACTTCTACGGCGACACGGCCAACACCGCGGGCGTCCTCGCCAACGAGACGTTCACGTTCGGTACCAACACGACGAGGGTCGCCGTGCCCAGCATCGCGTTCGGGTGCGGGAACCTCAACGCCGGCTCGCTCGCCAACGGCTCCGGCATGGTCGGCTTCGGGCGCGGGTCGCTGTCGCTGGTGAGCCAGCTCGGCTCCCCCAGGTTCTCCTACTGCCTCACCTCCTTCCAGTCGCCGACGCCCAGCCGGCTCTACTTCGGCGCGTACGCCACGCTCAACAACACCAACACGAGCAGCAGCGGGCCGGTGCAGACGACCCCGTTCATCGTCAACCCGGCGCTGCCGACCATGTACTTCCTTAACCTCACGGGCATCAGCGTCGGCGGCTACCTGCTGCCCATCGAACCGTCGGTGTTCGCCATCAACGAAGGCGACGGCACGGGCGGGGTCATCATCGACTCCGGCACGACGCTCACGTACCTGGCGCAGCCGGCGTACGACGCCGTCCGCGCGGCTTTCTTGTCGCAGATCAAGCTGCCCTTGGTGAACGGTACGTGGTCGGACGTCCTGGACACGTGCTTCCAGTGGCCGCCGCCGCCGCGCCGGTCGATCACGTTGCCCGTGGTCGTGTTCCACTTCGACGGGGCGGACATGGAGCTCCCGCTCCAGAACTACATGCTGGTGGACGCTGTCTCTGGAGGCCTGTGCCTGGCGATGGCGCCGTCGGAGGATGGCTCCATCATCGGCAGCTTCCAGCACCAGAACTTCCACGTGCTTTACGACCTCGAGAACAGCTTCCTCTCATTCGTCCCCGCGCCGTGCAATCTAATCTAAGTCATGTAGGTTTAATATGTTTCCATTCCTTCTTACCTAGGTTGGGCGGGATGGCATGACTAATTTATCATCGAGCCTTCACTTCGTCATGGTGATGGCAAATAGGCGTCATGTATCCAGGCGGTGCCCTCTGGATTGTTGTTCTTTGCTTTAACCAAGTGAATTGATGCTCTCTTCTTTATATGGATCAATGTTTCACGATGACGATATGTTCCATTTTCTTCTTATTTTTTTTGCATCAATGTTTTGTTTGTGCACTTGTGATGTTTAATGTTGGCTTATTTATGTGGTGGTCGAAACTGATTATGTCTACACATTGAGAAAAGCCACATAATGATTGTTTGATGTTTGTTAGGTCTATCATAGTCACGGAAACTTGGTGAAATTAGTAACATGTATTTTACGATATAGTAGTAATAAATTAGAATGGTAATGCTCCTCATTAGTCAGCGAGGGGTTAAATTTAATGTTTATAATCACGCCAGGCTTAATGGGAGGTCACGGATAATGGCATTAACCCAACTTCATGTGGGGCAAAATAAAAGCAAAAAGAATACTCCCTTCATTTTTAATTATATGACACAGTTGACTTTTTTGTTGAACTTTGACTAACAATATATATGAAAATAATTAGTTGTTTAACGTGAAATGTATATTGTTGGATCTATCATCAAAAATGTTTTAAGATTAACTTATACATTTACTAGCTATTTGCACAAACATTTATGAATAAGACAAATAGTCAAAATAACAAAAAAAGTCAATAGTGTCATATATTTAAAAACGGAGGGAGTAATTTGTTGGGTATAAAAAATGTACTACAATGTGGATCTAAATTATGTTGTTAATGGACTTATAATCATTTGGAAAGACATATGACATTGAGATTGCAATATGAAATATAGTCTTACACAGACTCATTATCAATAATATAACTGAGATGTGGTATAAATTTCATAGTTTAAAGTAAAGATGAAATAATAAAATAATTATAATTTAATATTCAGTTTACTTTATCATTATGCTTGCAAAAGTATTTTTTAAAAAAATATATATTTCTGTTTATGTGTCTCTCTTTGAAAAAAGGCTGTAACTTATATAATTCCTGTCTGAAAAATTTATGCCTCTCAAACTCTGTCTCGGACAAGTTCCTACTTTCAGCTTCTAGGTCGAGCGAGTTGAACTCCTCCGCTAGCTCTTTCTTTTTCCTTGTTGAGTTGCGCACCCACGTTAGCCGCCCATCTTCTCAAAAGATTTGGGATATATTTACGGCTGGCTCTTAGAAAACTGTGCACATGAACCAAGCATCTTGGCACGATAGCTCTCATGTTAGGTAGCAAACCCTCGTCGTCTTGATGAGATGCTGACAGGCTGACTTGCTCGTTGTTGTCTTCTTCCATGTCCAGATCGATCTAACCTTCGACATCTCTGTGTTGCAGCTGGCAGGCAGTGTACATTTGATGTAATCGATCTTGCACCTTACATTTTTAAATAAATAATATATTCACACGTTTTTCTGAACGCGGCTAACTGAGATCGATCAACCAATGGCATGCCACTAGTTTTGTCGAGATGCTTAGGAAGCAAGGATTTCACAGAGAGCGCATACAGTTCTTGCAGCAGGCTTCAGTTCTCTCAGGATGCCTATATATAGAACAAAAGTATCATTCATCACTCTCGCCATTGTGAAAACAAAAGCCAAACGAAATTAAGGCCACCAACTGATCGACCATGGCGCACACCTGTCCCGCTGCGCCGCTGCTCGACTCGTCCACGAAGGCCGGCAAGCCGCAGCGGAACATGTACTCTTTCTTCTGCGCGACGCTCGCTTCCATGACCACCGTCCTTATGGGCTACAGTACGTTATTCTACTCGACCTTCTCAATTCTCAAGTAGTAGCACTATGGAGCCATGACCGAGTGCTCCGTGTCGTTGCAGATATAGCGGTGATGAGCGGCGCGCAGCTCTTCATCCGGGAGGACCTGGGGCTCTCCGACTCACAGATTGAGGTACTCGCAGGGTCCCTCAATGCGTTGATGCTCGTGTCCATCCTCGCCGCTGGCTGGGCAGCCGACGTGCTGGGCCGCCGCGGCACGCTACTGCTCGCCAACGCCTTCTTCATGGCGGGCGCCCTCGCCATGTCGCTTGGCGGCAGCTACGCCACGCTCATGGCCGCGCGCTTCATTACCAGCGTTGGCTCCGGGTTGTCCATCGTTGTCACCTCCGTGTACAACGCCGAGATCTCACCGGACTCCATGCGTGGCCTCTTGACCTCCATTCTTGAGGTACGGACTATGGACTCATGCACCAGCCAAAAGCTAGAAAAAGACAGTTTGTTTAACCAAAAGCTCGAAAGCTCCAGTCCAAATAGACATCCCATAGCAATACTACTTGAGAATTTAAGCATGCTTGTTGTCCACTTGCAGATATTTATCAATGTCGGCTTGCTACTCGGCTACGTATCGAACTACGCCTTCGCCGGCTTGCCCGTGCACCTGGGCTGGCGCGTCATGATCGGCGTCGGCGTGCTCCCGCCAGTTCTCCTTGCCGCCGGCGTCCTCGCCATGCCAGAGTCACCACGGTGGCTTGCGATGCGCGGGCGTCACGACGACGCGCGCGTGGTGCTCATGCGAACCTCAGACAACCCGGCCGAGGCAGAGCTCCGGCTCAAAGAGATCAAGCTCGCCGTCGAGGAGGCGCCTCCGGTAGGCAAAGGAGGCAATAACGTCTGGAAGGACCTGCTCATCCGACCGTCGGCAAGCGTGCGCCGGATCCTGATCTGCGTCGTCGGCGTCCATTTCTTCCAGCAAGCTTGCGGCATCGACGCCATCGTGCTGTACAGTCCCCTGGTGTTCAAGCAGGCCGGCCTGTCCTCAAACAGCACGGCCCTGGTAGCCACCGTCGCCCTTGGGGTGTTCAAGACGTGCTTCATCCTCGTCGCCACGCTGTTCTCCGACAACCTCGGCCGGCGGCCGCTCCTCCTCGCTAGCATGGCCGGTGTGGGTGTGTCAATGTTGTCACTCACCATAACGCTTAGTGTCGGCCCAGCGTCGTCTCTAAGTGCGGCGGCTGGCGTCACGTCGGTGCTAGGCTTCGTGGTGGCATTTTCGGTCGGGATCGGGCCGCTAGCGACCACGTATGGCGCGGAGGTCATTCCCCTGCGTCTGCGTGCGCAGGGCACGAGCCTTGGCATAGCGGCGAACCGGTTGACGAGCGGGATGGTGAGCATGACTTTCATCTCCCTAGCGTCTTGGATCACCATGCCTGGTTGCTTCTTCCTCTACGCCGGTGTGGCGGTGGCAGGGTTCGTGTTCTTATATTTGCGCCTCCCGGAGACAAAGGGACGGAGCCTAGAGGACATGGACGTGCTCTTTGCTAAGTGATCACCCATGGTTGTCAGTTGTCACGGTTGTATTTTGGTTGTTTCTACTAGCCCTTCCAACCAGCGCACCAGCACGAGCAAGTGTACAAGAAATGTTGATAAATACAAACCTTTTTTTTTTGGCAACAAAAGCAGAAGTTATTCCACAACTTTTTTATATTATATTCAAAGCTGGAAATGACTATAGTACTGGTGCGGGCGGTCGGGGCACAAACACTAACTAGGCATCAATCAGCTCGTTACTTGGTTATTGATCGATCAAAACTGGTAGCGCAAATAAAATCTTTGGGTTCCGGTCGACGCCGCCTTTCAGAAAAAGCAGGGGAAATTCGTTAAGTCCTATGTCACATCAGTTCTTGCGATGATGGTCCCGAAGGATTCCATTTCCACTCTTTAAAGTTCGTTGTTAATTCAGTTTTGTGGGTTGTGCACTTGTGCTTTCGGGCAAATTTATTCAGTAAACCTTCTGTTTCACGTTGTTTTCTTCACCTGGGCCCAATTGATGTATAGATGGGGCCTTTCTAGAAGAGTTTACCAAGGCATCTGTTTGTGTTGGAACAAAGCATATACGCACGTGCACGTATGTATATACTCTTCTGCCTCAACCTTCAGTCACCAACCTCGCTGCATGCAAGCCCCTCTGAATCCTTGCTGCATGCAGCCGTGTACCGCACGTGCGTGTTGACCAATCGTGGAAACTATAGGAGTGTGGTAGCACACTTGCAGTCACGTTACATCATACCAACCGGAACACCATTATGTAAAGGAGGTCGGCATCTGCAGATGAAGTTGGCCGGCGTTTGCACTGGCAAGGACATGTACCACGTATAGCCCTTTGCAGTGCTCTACTGCTTTTAGCTTCACCGCAGACTACAAGATATAAAGAGTGCAGAGCCCAAATTAATCTGAGGATGTCATGTCATCACCACTAATTTTACTCGAGCGCACGATGATCGCAAGAAGTGGAGGCACGTCCGGCAGGGCGGTGATTTGCCCGTCGAAGGAATCGCATATATCTATGCTGTGACATCATCTTCTAATGGATCGCTTGCATCATCCATGCACACTTTTTGTTAATTACTTGCCGTGTTGATGAACTTGGATTAGGTCCGTGTTAGATCCGCCCATGGCACCCCATATGGTTTAGAATACTTGATCTCGGCAGCGATGCCTCTTTTCACCGGCAGGAACATATGTGCGAATTCGCCTCAGAATTCGGCGGTCACGTCAAGAGTTATAGCCACAGTGATCGATCTAGTGCGAGTGCAGCTGGTGAGTTACAGGTCGCCAACTTTTTTTGGAGGTCGTCGGAGCTGAGTGCCCCAAGAGCATTCCCGACTTTGGTGCTTAGACCACCATCGAGAAACGAATTTTGTAAAGCCTCATGGACCATCTTGCCCGTTGCTTTCGTGCGCAGCTTGCGTCGATGCGTTTGCATCAAGACGGTGCAAGAATATGCATCGTGTGTGTGTGTGTGCGGGCCGTGTGCGGCATCCCCGCGCGCATATATAGGTCGCCTAGGGTGCGCAAACTGGTTGTAAAATAGGGGCACTAGCTAGCCAGAGACAGAGCTAAACATGAAGATCAGTTTGGCAGCGTTCGTGCTCGTGGCAGCGTCGGCGTACGCTTCTCCGGCCGCCTCGGCGTTCGTCGGAGACGTCCGTGTCGCGATGAAGCATGTGGACGCCGGGAAGCAGCTGTCCAAGCTCGAGCTCCTACGCCGCGCCACGCAGCGCAGCAAGGCGAGGGCGGCCGCGCTCTCCGTGGCGAGGAACGGCGGAGGCAGGCGCTTCTCCGGCGAAAGCGATCACCAGCAGCAGCCCGGCGGCATGCCGGTGCGGCCGTCGGGGGACCTGGAGTACGTCCTCGACCTCGCCGTGGGCACGCCGCCGCAGCCCGTGTCGGCGCTGCTCGACACGGGAAGCGGGCTCATCTGGACGCAGTGCGCGCCGTGCGGCAACTGCCTGGCGCAGCCGGACCCGCTGTTCGCGCCGGGGGAGTCGGCGTCGTACGAACCCATGCGGTGCTCCGGCCAGCTCTGCTCCGACATTCTGCACCACAGCTGCCAGCGCCCCGACACGTGCACGTACCGGTACTCGTACGGCGACGGCACGATGACGATGGGCGTGTTCGCCACCGAGCGCTTCACGTTCACGTCGTCGTCGGGCGAGAAGCTGAACGTCCCGCTCGGGTTCGGCTGTGGCTCCATGAACGTCGGCAGCCTGAACAACGGCTCCGGCATCGTGGGGTTCGGCCGGGACCCGCTCTCGCTGGTGTCGCAGCTCTCCATCCGGCGCTTCTCCTACTGCCTCACGCCCTACAACAGCGGCAGGAGGAGCACCCTCCTGTTCGGGTCCCTCACCGACGTCGACGCCGCCGCGGGGGCACCCGTGCAGACGACGCCGCTGCTGCAGAGCCCCCAGAACCCGACCTTCTACTACGTCCACCTCGTCGGCCTGACGGTCGGCACGAGGCGGCTGCGGATACCGGAGTCGGAGTTCGCGCTCAGGCCCGACGGCTCGGGCGGGGTGATCGTCGACTCCGGCACGGCGCTCACGCTGCTCCCGGGGGCGGTGGTCGCGGAGGTGGCGCGGGCCTTCAGGACGCAGCTGAGGCTGCCGCTCGCCAACGACAGCAGCGCCGACGACGGAGTGTGCTTCCTTGTGCCGCCGGCGCGGAGGCGCGCGTCGTCGCAGGTGCCGGTCCCGAGGTTGGTGCTCCACTTCCAGGGCGCGGACCTCGACCTGCCGCGCCGCAACTACGTGCTGGACGACAACAGGAAGGGACGCCTGTGCCTCCTGCTCGCCGACTCCGGCGACGAGGGCTCCACGATCGGCAACATGCTGCAGCAGGACATGCGCGTGCTCTACGATTTGGAGGCGGAGACGCTGTCGTTCGCTCCGGCGCAGTGTTGACGCCGGCGCATCGGGCCAGTAGCAGATTCAAGTTAGAAGATGCATGGTCAATTGGTCACACACGTAACAAAATTAATGAACAGAGGCTGTAATAAATGGATATTATGGGTAGCCCGTACATAGTCCCCTGGGTCTTTCCACTGAGTTTTCTATTTGGGCCACGTCAGAACTCGATCTCGGACGCGGCTCTACTTAGCTCAAATTATAGCCCAACAGAATAACGACAATAAGAAAATAGGTCCAACTGTTTTCTCCTTATGCATCAATTTTACGCTAAGCTCGTACACGTACTCGCACCGTACACACAACCGTGTCTCTAGTGAGATCATGTAAAAAAAATAAACAATGACTATAGGCGATAGAAATGACACTTTTCTATTATGACGTAACATGTGCTCCTCCGCGGTCAACGCACATGTTGCAGTATTAATGTGCACGCATCCGGGCCCTAGACATAACCATATCGTTAGTGAGATCATGTAAAAATAAATAATGACTATAGGCGATAAAAATGCCACTTTTCTATTATGACGGCACACATGAGAGGGAACAATGTTAACTTTTGAGGGGCTCAAACGCTCGTGGGTAAGAAACCATGAGCGGCTCCCTTATTAAGAGGGCTACAAGCTGAAAAACAATAGTACAAGCTTGTATTTGAGGGACAGACCTTAATTCATCGCGACTTTGAGTACTTCAAAGGAAGGGGGTTACAAAGGATTGGCAAGCAATCATGAATTATGCCAAAATTCCATAAAGTCGGGCTTAGAAAACATCGACAGACATCAACAGACAAAAACAATGTCAGTAACAAAGTTCATTGAGTTATTCAAATTGCAAACCAATTACATAGTTTTAAAAGGAAAAAACTGTTACATAACGTCACACGAACACATCACATTAATCAGAAACACAAGCATCTAGGAACAGCAAACTTAAACCGGCCGGTACCCAAATCGTTACTCCATTAGCCAGAGCACTAATTGAATCCAAGTTCACGGGAGCACTTTAAACTGCAGATAAGAAGCACTCTCAATTGTCACGCCCTCGGATCGCTAACGGCACCGAGAACCGGGGCACATACGGAAGATAGGGCACGAAATTATCTAACCCAAGGTCACGAATTACGCAGCCTTCACCGCTGTTCAGGGAGTAGGATAGCAGAGTATTATTCTGCTTCTGGAGCAGGTAGACGATGTTGCAGTCCGGATGGATAGCAATGACGCTGTACTTGAACCCTTCCTCCCCGGAGTCCCACCTCCCGGCGAACAGCGCCCGGAGGCTGACGCAGTGCTTCATGACCCAGCCGCCGTCTTCGTCCTGCTCCCAGTCGCACAGCGTCAGGCGGTCGTACTCCGTTGTGTTGAGGAAGTGGAGGCGCCCCTGAGACACGCCAATGAACCCCGGCGCCGGGTCGCCGAGGTAGGCGTCGTCGTCCGGGTGCGACGGCTTTGGGATGGTCTTCCACGTGTTCCCGTCGCCGTCGACGGACACGATCACGGGCTCGAGGGGGGCAAGGTGGAGCATGCCGCGGAAGAAGACGCCGCTCGTCTCGTCGCGCAGGGATACTCCGGCTTCAACGTCTTCCCACCCCAACGCCCTGTAGGTCCATTCGCCCGACTCCGACGAGTATATCTCCGCCGAGACGATGCAACCTCTCGCGCCGGCGCCGCCACGGAACTGGAAGAGGAAGTAGCGGAACGGGGAGACGGCGGCGGGGTCGACCGCGAGGCGGATGAAGCTGCCCACGCCGCGGGTCGGGGAGTCGGGCACGGCGGCCCACTCGTCGGTGGCGGGGTTGCAGATGGTGAGGCTGAACCCGTCCTGCGGCGCGGCGTTCCAGCGGCGGAGGAGGACGAGGCCGTTGGAGCAGTCGGCGACGCGGTGGAGGTTTTTGCACGCCGGCGGCGGGAGCGAGAGAGCGGACGGCTCGATGATCAGGGGCGGCGGGCCGTCGTCGTCCGCCCGCGCGCTGGTGAAGTGGAGGGAGTTTCGTATTACCGCGCGTTCGCGCATGTTGTAGCCGATGTAGAAGAAGCCGGCGAGGGTCTGGGACATCCTGGACCGGTGGTCGAGGTCAGAGATGAGGCCGAGCCACTGCCGGGAGACGCACTTGAAGCGGTGGAGCGATTTGGCGGGTAGATAGAATAGGATCTCCAGGATGAGGTCTTCGGTGAAGTGGGCCGGGGCGGTCGTCTCACTGCAGCTGGTGTCGGCGTCGGCGTCGTCCATCCGGAATGACCTGCTGTGAATGCGCGAGTGTGACGAAGCGGGAATGAGGAATGGGTGCTGATATAGGCAAGCGTCAGGCGGCGCTGGGCCTGCAGGCGCGGTGCGGCGCGGGAAACGTGAACGTGGACGGCTGAAACCGGAGGAGGCCACGTCCTCCAGGCTGGCTCCCGCCGACCAAGTCCCAAACGGCCAAGATTTTAAATCTGTCCACTGTTTGCTGTGATGCAATGCAAGGCTGTTTGGCAAGAAAAAAAAGGGCATAAGACCTCTTCAGGTCTCTGATCTCGTATATTTTGAAGACATACGAACACGACACTAGTTACTAAATGAGTCATGTGAGAGTTGAGAAATAAAATCACTGTGTCACACTGTGATTAAGGTCTGTCCCTCAAATACAAGCTCTTTTCAGCTTGTAGCCCTCCTAATAAGGGAGCCGATCATTGTTTCGTACCCACGAGCGTTTGATCCCCTCAAAAGTTAATATTGTTGCCATGCGTGCAGCCATAATAGAAAAGTGGCATTTCTATTGCCTATGGTCATTATTTATTTTTGCATGATCTCACTTGCGATGTGGTTTGTGTCTAAGGCCCCGATGTGCGCAAATTAGGAATGCGACATGTGCGTTGACCACGGAGGAGCACATCTCACTAGAGACACGGTTGTGTGTAGGGTGCGAGTACGTGTACAAGCTTAGCATAAAGTTAATGCTCAAGAAGAAAACAGTTGGACGTGTCGAGGTCGATAAGTGCGAGGGACGTAAGAGGGAGGCTATGTCACATCCCATAACAGTGGAGAAGAATATCTTGGTTTCTGCAGAAAGATTGTGATACCCTCTCATCATGGTCCTACATGAGTATGTGGTTGCATCAGAACAAATTTTAATCTGAATGACAGTCCCTTAATCAGAGGCATAGTACAAATAAAATATGCCAATGGCCTTCTAGTAGGAGTGGAAGTGCAGTTCAGGGAGAAAATGGCAATACCAGCATCAGAAAGTCGTGATGAATTTCATCCTCCGCTTCTATTGCCTTATCAAGGACATTGTTTGATGTAACACTGAAACATATAAATACAAGCTTATACTTAGCCAATGCTTGTACTTAAATACTTGAAAATGAAAGCTGAACATGTATTTTTTCCACCTCTAGGATTTTGTAAGCTTTTTTCCGAGCAATTCGGAGGAGGGGGGGGGGGGGGGGGGGGCGTTTCCCACCTAATATATTAATCAAAAATAACAATGAACAGGTAGGCCGGGAGCCAAGCCCGAGCATGGCCGTAAGGCGGAGGAGAACCGAGAGAACAGTGAATCAAAGGGTATACCGTGAATACACACGCTGACACACATCAAAATTCAAAAAGAACAAAGCCTGCTATAAATGATCATATATAGGTAGCCCGTATGTTTTCTTTTTTTTTTTTAGGGGAAGGGTAGCCCGTATGTAGTCCACTGGGTTTTCTATATGGGCCACCATCAGACTCCGATGTTGGACGCGGCCACATATGATAAAATTACGGCCCAATTGAATACCAGAAAAAAAAAATAGGCCACTGCTAGAGTTGACACGAAGAATCAGGCTTCAAATTTACAAGTCAGCTCTCAAATGCTTTTTAAAGGCCCAGTTTTAAAGGTCATGGCTGAAGGAAGATACTGTAAGCTCAGGAGTTGAGGCCATGAGGTCCAGTTATCCTAAAAAAAAAAAAGAGGTCCAGTTATGGTCCTTACTCCTCAATAGTCAGTTAATCTTCACCCTCTTCTCAAAAAAAAGAAGAAGTTAATCTTCATCCAAAGAAAAAAAATCAATGAACCAAAGGGTATAAGGAATCAAGGATGGAACAGTGAATCCAAGGGTATACCGTGAACTTTAATGGCACATGAATAAGGGTGCGAATGAAAATGGATAATTATGTGTCAAACCTCCAGTTCATTTGCTTACTCTGCCATGAATAGATCCGAGTTTTTTGGACCGACCAAATGGACCCAAAAAAAGAACTACTAGGCATAGTGCATTTTAGCTCCTACATCCCACACTATATGACATAGCCTCCTTTGCATCCGTCACACCTAGTTGACCTCGACACGTCCAACTTTCTTCTCCACGTGTATGAATTTTACGCGAAGATCATACACGTACTCGCATCCTACATACAAATTGTGTATGTAGTGAGATCAGCGGCACCGACAAGTGCTCATCCGTTGTCGACGCACACATCGCGTTCCTAATATGCACACACCTGGACCGTAGACACAACCATATCGCTAGTGAGATCATGCAAAAATAAATAATTAAGGACTGCAAGTGAAAGCAAGTCGTTTTTATATTATGGCTGCACGCATGAGAGGCAACAATATTTACTTATTAGGAGGGCTACAAGCTCAAAAAAAGATACTATGATATTGTATTTTAGGGACAGAATTTAATCACAATGGGCAATTCTTATTTACTTACGCATATTTTTCTCAACTCACATGACTTATGCGGTAACTAGTGTCGTGTTCGTATGTCTTCCAAATGCACGAGACCTGCAGAGGTCTGAAGCCTTTTTTTCCCCCCTTACCACAGCCTTGCATTACATCACAGCAAACAGCCGAAAGATTTAAAAGCTTGGCCGTTTGGGACTTGGTGGGCGGGAGCCAGCTTGGAGGACGTGGGCTGCTTCGGTTTCAGCCGTCCACCTTCACGTTTCCCGCACAGCGCCTGCAGGCCAAGCGCCTGACGCTTGCCTATATCAGCACCCGTTCCCCGTGCCCCCTTCGTCACACCCTCGCACTCGCGGATCGTTCGGGATGGACAGCGCCGAGGCAAGCACCGACGCCGACGCTGGCGGCGGCGAGGCGACCGCCCCGGCCCGCTTCACGGAGGACCTCATCCTGGAGATCATGTTCCATCTGCCCGCCAGATCGCTCTACCGCTTCAAGTGCGTGTCCCGGCAGTGGCTCGGCCTCATCACGGACCTCAACCACCGGTCAAGGATGTCCCAGACCCTCGCCGGCTTCTTCTACATCGGCTACAACTTGCGCCAGCGCCCGGTAAGAAACACCCTCCACTTCACCAGCGCGCGCCCGGACGAGGACGACGGCCCGCCGCCGCTGATCGACCCGCCCGCTCTCTCGCTCCCGCCGGCAGCGTGCATAAACCTCCACCGCGTCGACTGCTCCAACGGCCTCATCCTCCTCCGCCGCTGGAACGCCACGCCCGAGGACGGGTTCAGCCTCACCGTCTGCAACCCCGCCACCGACGAGTGGGCCGCCGTGCCCGACTCCCCGACCCGCGGCGTGGGCAGCCACGTCCGCCTCGCGGTCGACCCCGCCGCCGTCTCCCCGTTCCGCTACTTCGTCTTCGAGTTCCGGAGCGACCTCTTCGCGAGCGGTTGCGTCACCTCGGCGGCGATCTACTCGTCGGAGTCGGGCGAATGGACCTACAGGGCGTTGCGGTGGGAAGACGACGTCGAAGCCGGAGTTTCCCTGCGCGACGAGACGAGCGGCGTCTTCTTCGGCGGCATGCTCCACCTGGCCCCCCTCGAGCCCGTGATCGTGTCCGTCGACGGCGGCGGGAACACGTGGAAGACCATCCCCAAGCCGATGCACCCGGACGACGACTACTTCGGCGTCCAGGCGCCGGGCTTCATCGGCGTGTCTCAGGGACGCCTCCACTTCCTCAACACGAGGGAGTACGACCACCTGACGCTGTGCGACTGGGAGCAGGACGACGACGGCGGGTGGGTCATGAAGCACTGCGTCAGCCTCCGGGAGCTGTTCGCCGGGAGGTGGGACTTCGAGTTCGGGGAGGAAATGCTCAAGTACAGCGTCATCGCCATCCATCCGGACGGCAACATCGTCTACTTGCTCCAGAAGCAGAACAATACTCTGCTATCCTACGGCCTGACCAGCGGTGAAGGCTGCGTGATTCGCGACCTTGGGTTAGATAATTTCGTGCCTTATCTTCCGTATGTGCCCCGGTTCTCGATCGGTGCCTTTAGCGATCAGAGGGCGTGAGGATTGAAAGTGCTCGTTTCGATTTAAGTGCTCTAGCTAATGGAGCAACGATTTGGGTACCTATTTAAGTTTCCTGTTACTAGCTGCTTGTGTTTCCGATTAATGTGATGTGTTCGTGTGAAATTATGTAATCGTTTTTCCTTAAAACAATATGTAATGGTTTCGCAATTTCAATAATTCAGTGAACTTTGTTACTCCCGTTGTTTTTGTCAATCCTTGTCTGTCGATGTTTTCTATGCTCGTCTTTATGAAATTTGGCATAATTCGCGATTGCTTGCCAGTCCTTTTTAACCCCCTTCCTTTGAAGTACTGAACGTTCAAGTGGATGAAGCTCACAGTCTGTACCAAGTGCTAGAAAACGGCTCTGCTGTGGAGAAGCTTCTCTGCTGGCCTCATCAGAGCAATACTACTGCTAACTTATCTATTGGAGTATTGACATGACACCGCTGAGACAAGTATTGATTTTCAAAGGACACAAATGAACTAAACGAATATGATCTGTCTCTGCACAGACTGAAAACATCACGCATATATACCTGGCCGTATGGCTGTATCACCTCTATCTCTCAACAAAAAGAAAATAGAAGGTAAAAAAAAAGAGAGAGGAAAAACTGGTCTATCCCCCTGCTTCTCCAATCTTCATTCATAAGATTTCCTTTGTTTTCGTATCTTCTTCCATTTCCGTTGTTCATCTCATGCAAGGTGAGGGAGCAAGTATTCGAGGAAGGGAACAGGAGGCGGCTGTGATCCACGCAATCATATGTGTATACCTCAATTGCAGCCTCATAATCATACTCTCTCGTCAGCCTTCGAACCCTTATCAGCATCTTGTCAGAACGAGGCGCTCCAAATTGCATCATCTCCTTCACTGCAACTTGAGTGCACGTATTTTAGCCTCTCAACTGGATTGCAGACCCCACTGCACTTCCAGTCAAATGACGCGACGCAAACGTTGCCTGCCTGTGCCTTCCACTCGCAATCTGTGAACCCATTTCAGAGAGCATATATGGGTGAGAAGTGCCATTGTGATATTCAGGAATGGTGAATGGTGCACAGAAAACTGAAGAAACTCACCCGGTGGTGTGCCACAGCACATGTCCCTGTCGTCTATGTGCTCCACATCCAGCCCAATAAACCATGCCCCGAGTGATACATCTTCGTTCGCGTATTTGTGCAATATAGGCCTGGTGACATGGTGATCACAACAGTTATCTCAATTGTATATGCATCAGTGATTGAGAAACAAAAAGTCATCTGAATGAGCACAACAGTTCTGTAGTCTTACTGGTTGATTGAGATGTATGTGGCAAGATCCTTTGAGATGGCATATATCTGCCCGGTGGCATGGCGGAAGTACTTGTTCCCATCTTCTCCGAACTTCCAGAACTCAGGCTCGTGGTATTTTGCATTTCTGATGAAAGAAGGCAGTAAGATGGAATTTTAATACTAATAGACTTTGATGCATTAAAAGAGTACATATGCAGTTTCTGAAGAAATTACTTGTCAGAAAGGACAGGTCCAGACTTCATACAACCAATATAGACCCGCGGTTTCAATTTATGCCGGCCGAGGGTCGTGACGAGCATTCCTGCACATTTTACACCACTTAATGATTACGAAACAAATATCTCCATGATGTTCGACGACTATAGAGGTATATATTGAAGAGTACCTAGGTTCACATGAACATCATCATCCACCTTAACATAGAAGTCAGCATCCCATAAGTCCACAGCAGTGGAGAAGAATATCTTGGTTTTTGCAGAAAGCTTGTGATACCCCTCAACATGGTCCTACATGAGCATGTTGTTGCATCAGAAAATTTTTTAATCTGAATGGCAGTCCCTTAATCAGGAAGCCATAGAACAGATAAAATTGGCCAATGGCCTTCAAATAGTAGGGGGGAATAGTAGTACAGTTCAGGAAGAAAATGGCAGTACCAGCCTCAGAAAGTCGTGATGAATTTGATCCTCCGCGTCTATTGCCTTATCAAGGACATTGTTTGATGTAGCACTGAAACATATAAATACAAGTTTATACTTCAGCCAATGCTTGCACTTAAAATACTTGAAAACGAAAACCGAAGATATATTTTCGCCATCTTTTGGATTTTATAAGCCTTTTTTGGATATTTCAATCATAAGAAGTAAATGAAAACCAAAGATGCATTTCACATTATAGTAACTTTTTCTGCAATCTAATACTGAGTGTGCAATGTGCTGCTTCTGAACAGAATTTATACAGTTTCAAAGCATCAGCAGTGGGCACCAATAGAAAGGCTGCAATGTGAGTTTCCTTTTAAATTTTTTAAATAAATGAATTGCCATGTCAATTCTGGTAGGCAAAACATTGAGGTTCCCATTCTTTTTTACTAAAGAGGCACAGATGTTTGCATTTGTGAAAAATTGAAAGGCGATGCAATTAATCCTACCTGTGTCCTATCGTAAACCGAATGACGATTCCCTTTTCCTCCAGTTTCTTGAGTTTCTCACCTGATAAATAACAGAGTTGGTCAAAGTGTTTTATAAACAACAGTCAGGCTAAATGGAGATTCCTGAACTAGGAGCCTAGGAATAAGGAACACAATAGTAAAGAATAGCTAGCCAGAGTAAGAAAATCATATTGCACTGCAGATTATGAACCTTGAGGCATCCAGGTCTGCCTGACAGAATCCCGACGCCTCCTGCTACTGAAGGCGGTGTTGATCCCAATCACCACAAAAGCCTTCTTCTTTTGCTTCTTGATGGCATCTGCACTTCCCCCAAGTAGCTCATTGGTGCTACGCTTAGCTGCCAGCTCCATCTGTAGAGTGGCAATTGATTTATCTAAATATCTATGGACAGAATGATGCCCAAGTTAGTCCAGTGCTCATCATTAGAGATATGTTAGTTGATGAAGAACACTTTTCAGAATTCATGCTAACGTACTGTATGGCTTCATGAGTCTTTGCCACCTCCCCCATCACGTCCCTATCTTCAGCTGGTTTCTGAAATGCGAAAGGGAGAGTCAACATAATAATTACTTCTCAAACGGGAAACTAGGGAAAGTAAGGAGACTCAGGTTTATATAAATCCATGATAACTTGTTTATATCTAAAGTCGTTAAAAAAACTTCCTTTTCACTTTCTCTGTACAAGCAAACTTATTTTTATCAAAAAATAAAATGCAGGATATTTTTTTTTAAAAAAAAGGAGGTATCACGATTCAAGACTACAACAATTGTTTTTTTACTGATGCTTGAATGGTTAGTGGCCATTTTTACATGTTCCCTGAAAAGCTATCTGTTTTCTGATTCAAGTGCCTGACGGTTAGTACATAGTATCTGAGAAACGTGTGTGCCATCATGAATGGTGATAATAATAAGTACAACAATATTCCAGACTTTCAGAAGAAAGAAAAGGAATGGAAGAGAATAGTGCGTATTCATGGATGAGACCTACCGGCTTTGCAACAAACTCCTCGGTAAGACTCTGGAGCTCCCTGTCGTGCCGCCGACGCTGCACCACGACGGGGCTCTGCCAGTCCGGCACCGATCCTAACCTGGTGATGGAAAAAAAACATTGCCAACCGAGTGAGCATTGCACCGAACGCAACGCCGGTCCCAGAATGCAAGAAACCGAAAACCAATCTAGGAGCAGCAGGGCTCACCGGTCGGTGAAGAGCATGCCGAGGCAGAAGCTGAAGGCGCAGAGGAGGAGGAGCCGCCGCGACAGCATCTTCCTCTCCGAGGCGGCGGCGGCGGCGCCGTTCTTGGGCTTCATCTCTACTATCTCGATCCTTTTTCTCTCTTCACGGATGTGCCTTTGTGCGTATCTATCTATCCTCGAGCCGGCAGGGGACGAGCTGGTCCTATGCGTTTCGTGATCACGGCAGATGGCGGGGAAGCGGAGGCCGGCTTTATGAAGGTTCGACCGACGTAACCGAAGCAGAGGAGGGAAACAACAAGAGGGAGACGACGACTTGTTTAATGTGGACTCGGAGCAAATGCTACGTTCACGGCGTAGGGGCGTGAACGGAGGAAGGCTGTTTTTCTGGACCCAGAAAGAGAGGAGGGAACGGAGGATGACTGTGATGTTATTCGTTCTTTCTTCCTCTTGCTTTATGTAAAGGTTGACTGTTATTTTCTCGGGTCAGTAATACACTGCCGAATCTTCAGCAAACGGAAGCTTTTTTTCTGCGAAGCTTTGGGCTTTAGATTACCAATAACTAATTACCAGAAGCGAAGCAAAACGTGGGAGTCTGTTTTGGGTGGCCGGCACGCCGAGGAGTTCCGTATCTCATCCGGGTTCGCGAGGAACGCGGCGGGGGACACGTGAGACCGCGGGCCTCCGCCATGTGGCGCCCGTGGGCGCTGCGCGTTGGCGCTTCGCCTGGCCCTGTCGCTCTCGGTCTCGCGCGGACGCGCCTTCCAGGGCGTCGCGCTCGCGCCCGCAGCCGCCGGCGACGGCAGTGTTCGGCCCGCCTCCGGTCTCCTTCCCAGCAGCAGTAGCAGTACGTTCTCATGGATTCACACGCACGGGGAGATGATTTACCGAAAGCAGCAGGTAGTTTCACCGGAGAATCCACGTACGAGTACGACGCCACCACACCGTGTCAACCTGTGATGCTGGACCTTTGTATTCATTAGCTAGACAAGGTCCATGATTGTAACGTTAGAATTTGGCAGGGATGGACAAGGTTAAATCCGGTTGGAAATTCGCACATGTTCTAGCCGGTCCTGGAGCTCATTTTACAACGCGTAAATTTTCTTGACTTCAAGCATCTTTAAGAGATTCTTATAAAATTAGTCTTATAAATTTGTTTTTAGAAGCAACTAAAAAATTTTAAAGAGCATTTTTTCTTCCCTCTTTTAACAGTCCCTTTTTAAAAGTGGATCAAAACATTTTTTATTAGACCACATCATCATTTAAGGCCACAAAAACATGAATTCCATTAATTACAAAAAAAAACATTAATTCCATTGAGAAAGAAGGAATTTCTTCCCCTCTTTGTGGCTATAAATGAAGAGAGTTTAAGGTTTATGAAAAAACAAAAGGTGTTTATTGGGTACTGTTAGAGATGAATTTTTTTTTTACTGAATCCCAATATTTTAATTTAAGGAAGGTTTATAGGGTTATTTTTGGAGATGCTCAAAGGGAACTGGACTGTTTTTTTTTTTTTTTTAAGTTTCGTGGACGTCTCTTTCACCCCGGTGTGTAGCACGGATTTAGTTGACATTTAATACCGGTACTGATGCTGAAAGCTTTTTCCAAGTCGTTATGTTACAAACACACGATTGTCATTTCCAAAGCATGAGTTGCCCGGTCCAAACGCACTGCAACAACCTCAGTAGGGAAAGCGACGAAGCTGAATCAGGGTCGCGAACAAGGCGCCACACGCCAACGGGAACCTTGTTCTTTTTATAGTACGGCATCGGCGGCTGGAACTCCTTTTCTACCGCGTTACGGAGTAGTACTATCTAACAGAGCGTACTGGAGTAGGAACTCCTTTTCTACCGCGACGAAGATGCTTTCGATGGAGACAACACACGGCACAATGGCTAAGAGAAGATACATCAACCAGGCGCAGCAGGACAGCGCGTCTTGAGAGTTGAGATGTTGTCCGGCCGGCAGGCGGGTCCGACACCGGCTACAAGGTGCCAGGTCCCACATGCTCCAATAAAATTTAACTAGCATTTTATGAACATATATACAGCTTGTTCGGCAAACCAACTGTGAATCAACCGTTACAGTATTCGTAGTTATTTTTTTTAGCATCCGCTACAGTGTTTACGGTTATACGGTTATTTTTCAAGCCTATAGTATAAAGAAAAGCTAGGTACTGGAGTAGTATTTTCAGGCAAGTTTCACAGTAAGCCAAAATCTGCTGCTTCGAGGTGAGAAGATGGTGACAAGATACTGATGGAAAATTGGACGCTGACTTATCTCTCAATACGGTAAGAGTAGAATCAACTGATGCACTTCCCGATGGGAATAGATGCAACGCAATTACTGTTATTGTTTCTTTCCATGTCGACGATGCTGGGTAGCATCTGGATTTAATGAAGTCAACTGGAACGGAGTAGACGACACAACGGCAGAAGACCGTCAATTGCAACATGCAACTTTCAAGCTGACAATTGATCGTCAGTTTCAGTTTAACTAGAAGATATGCAAGATGCATCTCAAGATTTGGGGACAGCGCTAGCGTTAAGCATCATTCAGACAGCAGACAGATATGCACAGATGAAACATCCGATCTGGTCCACACTACAGCGGGCATGATTTTTGTTCACACAAGAACATACAATGGTCAGATAATTTCCCCCCACAAGACTGAGACCAACCTTGCACATCTGCCAGACATTTTGTGTTTTTGATCTTTAATATTCCTCAGAGTGGCACGTCCAATATATTAACCCACTGCAAGAATGATGAGAAGTCAGATACATACTGGACAGGTAAATGATGGAGTAAGCGAGCAAGTAATAAGTTAATGAAAATGCAGATATACCTTATTAACACAAGAACGCATTGCAGAACACCAGCAACACCAGTCCAAACAGACGGACCCTTGTCTGTCAGGGCATCTTGAACCAACAAACCAACAGATCCAGCTAGGCAGACAAATGAAACAACATAGGCCACGAACAGCCAAAGTTTCGCTCTACAGATCAAGAAAACAATGTTAGAATGGTTGTAGCTCCAGGCAGTATATCCAAAGAAAATCACTCAGTGGTCTTACTAGAACTCCCTGTCGCTGATCTATTGAATTCTTGTGCCAGAAGCAAAGAGGAGTGGATTTTTACTTTTTAGATGTGACGTATTTTTATTTTTTTGAGTGAATTGCACAAAACTACAACTATTTGTGTCAAAGTTTCACAAAACTACAACTTTTGAACCCTATTTCAGAGAACTACAACTATTTTGACCATGTGTTTCAGAAAACTACAACTTTTGTGTCCGGCCCCACATGTCAATCTCAGTTTTAGAAGACTACCATCTGTGAGACTGACATGTGGGTCTGGACACAAAAGTTGTAGTTTTCTGAAACACATGGTCAAAATAGTTGTAGTTCTCTGAAATAGGTTCCAAAAGTTGTAGTTTTGTGAAACCTTGACACAAATAGTTGTAGTTTTGTGCAATTCACTCTATTTTTTTTGATTTATCGACACTAACAAGGATTTTGCGATGAATTACTGAGCCTGAAGTAAAGTAATGCACCAATGCACAGAATAATGCGAAACTACAAAGCTCTTTGGCCAAAAGTATAAGCTAGTTCGAGGTTTATATTGTACCGCACAAATGACGCAAACCTAAAGACCTTTACATCCCCTCATGAGCCTAGACAGACAAACCATCAGCTAGTTGGTTCATCCAGTCATTCATCTTGTGTTAAATGCCTCATTCTCACATTGGCATTGAGGGGAATATAGTATCAGTGTAAAGATTTGGTTCATTGTGCAAGCATGAGGCATAATACACACTCCTTTCATCTGCCAACAGCCATACATTAGGTTGCTGCCAACAACTGTTACATGTTTCAACATTTCTACATCTTTGAACATACCATACAAGGGCACAAAAATAGTTTACAAGCTTTATGTCCACAGTACAGTCAACAAAACCAGGGATGCAGAAGCACAGACCAACAAATGAGCATTAGCAACATTGGAACCAATGCTAGATATAAGAACTTATTTAGTTAAGTAGAACAACTAAAGAGAGGCCCACAAGCTGACTTGTCTAAGTAACACCATAATATCTTTGAGAACAGAAGCAGAGCATTCCGAACTACTCTACTTATAACCAGATTAACCAACCTTAAAATTTTGTTTACTTCTAAATTCTAAGGATGATTTAGGAATATAGCTAGATTCATCATAGTACAGGACCAACAGGTTTTCCTAGCAAGGAAGCTGTTTAAAACATGTCATTCAAGATTTCAAGTTAGTATGTAATGATTCTATAGGGAGTTGGAACTTCTCTACTCTACAAATGCTATTTTCATCTTTTAGTAACACATTTGTGCCTTCCTCTACACTTCTTTATATTAATAACTCCATGTTAACTCCCGAGAGCGACTGGCATGACATTGCAATAGTACATTATCAGCTGGGGGTGAACAATTCAGGCAAGTATTCACAAATTGGTTAAGAAATACAGTACGCAACTAAATCAATACATATTCTGTGGGTACTGTTACTATTTTGAATTGCCCCAATAAATTAGGATGAAATTCAAATGTTAGTACTTTGTAGTATCATATAATCAGGGTCTAATCCAATCATTTGAATTCCATCCTAATTAATCCAGTAAAACTGATCAACACAAACCCAATCGAGTGATAACCTCACCTCCACTCGGAATCGTCCCCGTAGGGCGAGTAATAGTCGTATCCGATCTCATCCTTGCTCACCGCGTTGAACATGAGTGCCGCCAGCGACGCGAAGATCCCTGCACGCCCCTCACATGCAACAAAATCACACAAATCAACTCCGACCTCAAAGCCCGCATCAAGCGAAAAGGGCAAATTCACCAATTCCGGGGCTTAGGGATCTCGCGCTCACCAGGAAGGTAGTGGAGGAAGGAGACCTGGACTGCGCTGCAGACGACGGCGTCCACCCAGAACCACCAGCCGGCGCCGAAAACCGCGCCGGCCACGCCCGGCCCGATGATCCCCCACAGAAGAGCCAGGTTCTCCATGGTCGCGACCTCTCCGTCCTCACCAACTCCTCCCACCAAGCAATCTCGTTGCTTCTCCCTTTTTTTTCACACAAGTGGAGACGACGCTGCGGATGCGGAGGAGTTGTTTTGGGCCGATATTTTTTTCTTGGAAAATAGGAGTAGGGCTTTATTAGGCTCCTGACTTCTGCTGAGGTCACCACCACCACCAGCCGATGCATATTGGGCTTAGATTAGTTTTTTTTTTATAGGAGTAGGGCTTTATTGGGCTTAGATTAGTTGGCCCAATAAAAGCCGATAACGGTTATGACCGGGTTTATGGGCCTGACGTGTCGCTTTAGAGATCGACGCGGCGCGGTGGTGTCGGGACTGGGCAGTTGGAGCAGCCGGACGAGGCGATGGCTCGAGGTGGCTGGGCCGCGGCGGCGGCGGCAGTGGCGCTGTGGTTGATGGCGGCGGGGGCCGAGGCGATGTGGCTGGAGATTCAGCCGTCGGCGACCAAGTGCGTGTCGGAGGAGATTCAGTCCAACATCGTCGTCATTGGTGACTACTCCGTCCTCTACGAGCACCACCACACGCACCCAACGGTTTCCGTCAAGGTATTCCATCATCTGGTTCGGATTAGGATTTATCGGAGTGTTCCAAGCGATAGGTGAGATGGGAAGATTAACGAACTACACCTTGAAATGGTGAGCCTTATAGTCGCAGATAAATGACCCGTTGCATCGGAACCGGATTAATACATTGGAAATGAAAATGGGAAATGCATTATGCATAGCATCGGTTTGGTCTCTGCACTCGTTCAATTGTTCCAAATAATAAGAGGAACAATTTATGTCAATCTGGGTACATTATGTGACTAGATATAGGCATTCAGAAGGATATTGGGACATCCTTTCATCGGATGCCCCGCAGGTTATGGGGTATGCTATAAGATAAATAAAGCTTTAAAAATATCTGATTGCTGAAATGTGTTGCAAAATTTATAAACATTTGATAATGATTAACAAATTCTGTTGGGCTCTTTATCATTGTTTACCTGTAGACAATGGCTGAATAGCACTAAAAATAGCACGCATCGATGATTCCTTTTGTCTATGTTCCTTATGTTTTTCTTTACTGTTTTATACAATTGAGTAATTCACCTCGTTTATGTGCTACATGGAAAGGATCACCATTTCATTGTTACTAATTCTACACAAACGAGTAATTCACCTTTTTTTATGTGCTGCCTGAAGTTGTGACGCTGCTGTTACAAAACTAGATTATCTTGCATTGGTCATAAACATCCCTTTGACCTTATGCTATTGATGCTTGACCTGAGTACAGTACACGACCTGCATATATAGATGATGTATACAAACAAACAAATTATTGTTGGATCATGTCGTAATCATGAACCATGTTGTCAGAAGTTTTATGTGCAAGTGAGTTTCCTATTTTTCATTCATGAGAACCTATTTGTTCGCTTGTGAGGAGGGGGATTGGTTCCAGCAATTTTATGTGTACAGGGTTCCATCATATTTGCACATGGTACCAGTGGGACTTTATTGGTAACAAAAGAATCGTTACATTTTCACAGGGAAGGAAGTGAGGATTTACGATAGCATGTTGTTTCATTTCTATTTTTTCCCCTTGTTCTGCTAACTTGTTTAAATTTCGGACGTGTATCATTCTGGCAGGTTACATCCCCTTTTGGAGATATTATGCATAAGAAAGAAAGAGTTTCTGTTGACCAGTTTGCTTTCACCACAGCTGAAGCTGGGAACTACCTGGCTTGCTTCTCGGTTGATGGAGAGGACAGGGGGTTAGTGGTGAAACTAAATCTTGAGTGGAAAATTGGAATTGCTACTAAAGATTGGAATTCTGTTGCTAAGAAGGAAAAGATTGAGGTAAAGTACACGGAAATGGGGTTTATACCATTTTCTTGGTATTATTTTTCCCCTACTCCTCTTTCGCTCGACACTTTCAGTTAACATTGTCTTTCATATCAGGGAGTTGAACTAGAATTGGTCAAGCTTGAAACATCTGTCCAAGCAATCCATGAAAACCTGCTCCTGCTCAAATCCAAGTTTGTGAACCCACTTCTTTTTCTAGATTAATGTCTTGGTGATTTACTGCCTGATTCCAGGGCATATAACTATTATACTTAGCAAAATTGTTCTCGTTGCAGAGAAGCTAACATGAGCGATGTTAGCGACAAGACGAAATCCAGAATCACATGGTTAAGCATTCTGTCACTTAGTGTTTGCATTACAGTCTCTGGTTTGCAGTTGTGGCATCTACAACAATACTTCCGAAAGAAGAAGCTCATCTGAATGACATCTTTGGGATTTTCATCTGCAATAATCATACTTCTATATTGTTATATTCGTTGTATATGAAATCGATAATTTGTCCATAATGAAAACATTTTTTTAATTACACTGGTGGCATTTTAATATGGGGACAATTGTGTTCTTACAACCTAAAATTATAAGTTCAGATTACATGAAACTGTTGTTGTTCAACATACATTGGTAGCATGCAAGCACTTGGATTCCTCTGCTTCCGACTTCATGATGTCGTGGACCCTCTGGCCACAGCCACAAGAAAATCTCTGTAATCAGTCTCAGGCAAGCTTTCATGGATGAAGTCTGCAAGGTTCCTCCCATAACTACTCTTGAACACTGTTTTGATCTCGTCGATACCAACATCATCGCTGCCCAAGATAGCTCTTGTAACCAACCTTTTATCCTGCGATGCGCATGGCATACTTCTTTGCAGTAACTGAAAAGACCAAGAGCAGAAGACTGAGTCAGACCAGAGATGTATGAGGTACAACAAATCGTCTCCTTTGGGCTTTGGCACTGAAGCAATGGTCCATATCTCACCTTGGAGTAATACTTGGAAGGACTGTAGATGCACTTCACAACAACTCTGAGAGATTCTTGAAATTCACCAGACCCATTCTGCTTCAGAGCCTGCACAAATACATAGATGCATGAAGCCTAAGAACAGAGTCATTGAGTAGATGATACAAGTAAATTGTTGAGTTTGCTTGCCTTGCTGTAGTCATGGCCATATATGTGCTTGTAGCTGCAGAATGCCAGTCTGAGCTGAGGGATGCTCCTCTTGCTGAACATCTCAAGGACGACAGCCTCGTCGACGACTGATCCTGCACCGCTGTTCTTCGTGTCGTACAGCCTTCTCGCGTCACATTTCGCAATGTGCTGGCTGAGTTCGTCGTGGTGCGACTTGTGGGAGGTCGCAAGAGCCACCAACAGCTGCTCGAACCACCAAGAAACAATAATGTCAGAACCTTGGTTGATCTTACATGGTAAACATCATGACAGTAGAGAACTGGAGGAAGAATAATGAGAAGCAGAGTTACGTGCCCTCTGATAAGGATGAGACGGCTCGGTGACCATGTCCTGCTCGAGGTTCCTCCTGAACCTGGCCAGGTACGCCTGCTTGGTGAAGAAGAGCTGGTTCTGCTTCCGCCGCGTGAAGACCTCGACCAGGGTCCGGTAGCCGGCCACAGTCATGCCGCCGTCGATGGCCTCCCGCGCCATGATCGCGTCTCGATCTGCCGGCTCGAGCGTCCACAGGTAGAGCAGCTTGCAGAGCTGGAAGAAAGAAATGACCTGATCACCGTGAAGGCTAAAGCAATCATCAAGTGTGCTGAAACAATCACCGATTCACCGTTTCATTTACCTCGTTTTCCTGGTTGGCCATGACGGTTCTCTGCATCGCAGCGCCGAGGTCCTCGCCGAACGTTGCACGGTACGTCGCCCTGATCTGCTGCCTCTCGGACGGGCACCGGGGAGCCAGGAGGAGACCCAGGCGCCGGGGCTGGCTGCACGCGTCGTGGATCTCTCTGCACTCCTTCTCCAAGCCTGCAGCATCAGGAAGCCGAGAAGCCATGGTCGCCGTGCGCTGAAGTGTTGATGCAGATAACTTTTGGAAGACGTGTATATAAAGGGCAGGCACTGCCCATGGTCCCTTTTGGAAGAAATATCTGAAATGGCGAAAAAGTTAGGAAGGAAAAGGGAAATGGATCTGTGTAATACTCAAGTGCGGGCTTTCAGGTCATCCAAGGATTTCAGAGATGATGATCTTGGAGTCAGCCCTTTCAGCTGCTTCTTCTTATCTTCAGCGATCGTAAATGAGTGCCTAAATCCTAGTATGCTGTTTTACAACTATACAGCAGCCTGTTCGCCTCGCTGCATTGCAGCAGCTGTTTTGCAGCAGCTACAGTGTTCGCGGTTATTTCTTCAGCAGCAGCTACAGTGTTCGTAGTTATTTCTTCTGCATCAGCTACAGTAAAACGTCTGGTTTGCAGCGGTGCGCATAGCTACAGTAAAACGGCAGCAGCGTGATGCAGATAAACATTGCGTAACTCTTTTAGTTTGCAACGGAGGCGCGCCACTGTGGTCCGTGGAAGCTCATTCATCAGTGGTTGCCAGGCGAAAAAGATCCTACTCCTGCGTGCCAAACAAGAAACAAGTGCAGCAAAGGTAGCCCACTAAACAACTGTAAAAAAGGGCTAAGAAAGCTGGCACCTTTCCGCGAGGAATTCACACTACATTCACCTGCTTTTGCGGCTGGTGGTATATTAGTGGCACCCGTTCGTGGATTCCCTGTAGGCTCCGAGTCAAATCGACCTTCTTTGCTCGTTGGTCGGTGGCTTTGCCTTTTTTCCTTGCTGGCACCCGTTCCCCTTGTACCGAACCGAGATGAATCGTCCAGAACTCGATGAGATTTCTTGGGGTCCTCTTCGGCTCAAGAGTCTGTGCGCATTAACCTTTGTTTTATGTCAACAAACAGCGCATGGTCCCACCTAGGAATGTATCATCACGATTATCTCACGTTTATACTGTACTCTTTCGTCAGTGAGAGTGCTTTCAAAGCAAGCTCCTTCTGAGTTTTACAAAAAAAAAAAAAAAAAAAAAAAAAAAAAAAAAAAAATGGGGGCTCCTTCTGCTGGTAAGAGGTAAGCAGACGGGAAACTGTGTTGTGATTTTGTCTGACAAGAAACAGCGTGCTGTTCCATCGAGCTCGCAGAAATGATCGAAGCATTGGTGGCTGGAGCATTTGGACTTTTGGTTTCAGTTTCCCACATTTAGGAATCGCATTAAGCTGTGCAACTTGGCCGGACGCACTGGTGCTCTGCTCACTGGATTCATGATTTTTCTGCGAATTTAGCGCCTCAGCTGTACAGGCGAGTCTGAATGGTTGTGTCACTTCGAAACAACGACAGGCTCTGCAGGTAGCGAGACACGCCACGGCGAGGAAATGACGGTGCGCGACGTTCGCACCGAACCTTTTTTTTTTTCTCTCTCTCTATTGAATAGTCCGGATTGCGTCCGCGGCGGCGCCTTGCCGATCGAGACGCCGGCCGGACTGTGAGCTGTTCACAGGACGACGAGGGAAATCACCTCACCTCTCCTTGGTAACGAGATGGCTGGCGCTTGTTTTGGCTCGAGCAGCGCGTGGAACGCGATCGTGCACGACAGAAAAGGAGCCGGGCGCTCGCGCGGTGGCGTTCTTGCGGAGTCGTAGCGTCCCGGTGGACCGCGCAGCGCCGTCGTGTAGTCGCCACTCGCCGGGCCAAAGTTCCGAACGCACGCAAGCGCTCGCCTCGGGTAGCCGGCATCGGTCTGGCAACTATGGGTTCGAGACGACGATTCCGTTTAAACACCATACTACTGCATAAAGGCCATAATACATCATGCACCAAAGTGGATATATCGCAGGATATGGCGGGATAGACCATGTTTCAAACAATGATTGAGCGTCACAACGTTGGCTCTGAACTTTCACTCGTCCCGGCAAGCCACAAGGCTGGCCATAAGAACCATACAAGTCCTTTATACTTTGGTTGATAATACAACATTACACGTACAGTGAAGATCATATCTGGAAACACAGCAAAATTTACAACGGTGCAGTGCAATGCTGCCAAACTCAAATGCCCCTTCAGCAGTTGTTCTGTACAGAAAGGAGTCGTTTTGGCTTACAAATTGCAAGGTACTACACTTTTCTTGCTATAAACAAGCATCTGCCAATAGGCAGGGAAAACAAATGGGTCAGCAAAAACGGAATTTACATCCCATACTCAGTAAACAGCTGTTTGAAAAAAAGAACAAGTGGAGCTCAGCTCATCAGCGGAGCTACACGAAAGGTTATTACACACAGGCTATCCAGCATCGCTGGAGGAACTACTATAAGGAAGGCACAGCGTAGTGCGCTGCATCAGGCTCGTATATTGTATCTGATATCTTCGAGGGAGGCCAGTACCGGAGAATTGATCTCCCAACAATGCTCCTTACTGGAAGCGGACCCCTGAAATGGCAAATACATCCAAAACAAGTCAGCCTACGTTCTACTCGTATGAATCCTGAAGTTGCAGATGCAATATGGTTGCAACATACCAGTTATGTGAGTCAAAGCTGTTGTTACGGTTGTCTCCCAGCACAAATACATAGCCATCCGGTACAAGCTGCAGCAATAATCAACAAAGAACATAGAGTTAGGACTAACACCACACTTGATGAACCATCATGCATAAGGGAATGCAATATGCTAACCAATAAGCCTACATGAACAAATAGTGCTCTGTGATTTAAGCTCTGCTAGTTGTAAAGTTTGTCAATCAGTTGAATATTTTGCATCATGTACAATCTATAGATTCACATGTAGAATTCAGGTGAATTAGTTGAGAGAAATCAAGCATTTGAGTCACAGTCTGCCCAATCTAACTAAAACAAGAGAGGCATAATCCCAACACGGTACACAATTCATAGTGTAGGCGGAGCAGATAACTTACCACTGGCTCCAGCTCGTAGTTGTGTGGTTCCAGCACAAAATCTTCATCCTGAACTACTCCATTAACCAATAACTTGCCATCACGCACCTATCAAATAACCAAGAGTAAGTAAGAAAACAAACATTTTGCAGCATAACAACACCACACACTAACAAGATGGTACTACCATTGAGATAAAAGCTTACTTCAACGTAGTCTCCTCCCTTGGCCACCACTCTTTTGATGAACACATCACCCGAGCTGTAGCCGAAAGCCTGCAATAGTAACATTGCAGTTTAGACATCATTATCACAAGGAAATATGAAGAAAACAAATTGTGGAGAAAATTAATGCACCTGAAGAGCCGGGGGAGCACGGAAGATCACGATGTCCAAGATTTCCGGTTCCCGGAATATGTACGAGACCTGCAGATCACCAACGACAGTACACCACTACAGTAGGTACCAACATATTCATCGGTCATCCTGAAAAATCTTACCTTCTCCGCGAGAATTCGATCACCAACATCGAAGGTCGGGTACATGGACTTGGACGGGATGGACCTCGGCTCGGCCAGGGACGAGCCATAGAGCAGAGGCACGGTCACAGCTGCAAACGCCGTCTTGGTGTCATCGGAGCAGGAGCTCACCCACCTCGACAGCCAGTTGCTTCTGCTCATCGCAGACCTCGCAATCGCCGCAGAACCAGAGGCACCAGCGCTAGCAGCACCTAGCAACGCCTTCTGGGAGGGAGCCGGAGGCGCTGGCGCTCGGGGAGGGGAAGAGGGCGCCGAAGACGACGACGAGGTGGCAAGGTCGCTGCAGGGGAGCCACTTCGCGGTCTGCAAGAACGGGAGGAAGGAGGTGGGGTTGAACCCGAGCGAAATCGACGACGAGCCTGACAGGGACGCGGCGCCGCCGATCCCAGGCGTCGACCCCGTTCGCTGCGCTAGCACCGAGAGCAGTCCCACGGCGAGAGACGGCGGCGGAGACTTGGACGAAGACAAGCACGCCCGCGTGAGCAGAAGCGAGTGGCCCGTGTCGGCGAGGGACCGGTGCTTCGGGTGGTTGCGGTCTCCGCCGTCATGGCGGTCGTTGCCGCCGCCGCCGCCGACGGTGCTGTGGCTCTGCTCGGGCTGGCGGGTGGAGGTGAAGATGCAGAAGGGGCGCCAGGCTCCGTCGTGGAGGAGGCGGTAGCCGCTGGCGGAGGCGGCGGAGGAGCCGCGGATTGACGCGGCGATGTTCTGCGCCATGTAGCCGGAGTACGAGACCGTGATGCGGATCGCCATGACGAGAAGGAAGAGTAGCCGTCGGAAGAGCGAGAAGAGCTGGATCGGGTGTTCGGGGTTACCGGCGAGGAGGCCTCGCCGGCGACGAGGTCAACGGGTGTGGTCAATGTAGGAGGCGGTGAGGTTTGGGAGAGAAAATGGGAGGGGGCGACTGAGAGAGGCTTTTTTATAGACGCGTGGACTGCCTCTACTTTTCTGAAGACGTGGAGGGCTGCAGGCCCCCTGGATTTTGGAGATATTTTATGTTTCTCCTCCGTGTAAAATTGGGAGAACTTGGCATTTCGGATCCTCCATTCGGATGAATTTTTGTGAATCTGTTCTACTCCCCCCGTCTCTTAAAAATCTGTTTGAAGAACCACTGTTCAGCCAGCGGGGTGGCTCATTTCAGAGCAAAGCTCTATTCAAATCCCATTTTGCAATGATTCACATTACAACTTTTTTTCAATGATCCAAATCATAGAATGATTCAAATTACAACTTTTTTTTCAAAGATCCAAATCCTAGTACTTTTGATCTTTTGGTTTCCAATACACACCTGGGATTATTCTCATTTCAAATCAAAGTTGTAAATATTAATATATCACAGAGCTTTAAAATGTTGGCTTCACTAATCCAAAAAGGTGGCTATATGTGTCTATGTTATATTCACGTGCATTCTTCAAAACTAAACATATAATGAAGAGTATTCATTTAAAATATTTTGAAAACTTTCAAAGAGAACAAATACCTATCCGTCACAAATTACCCTGATATGTCCAAAAAAAACAAATTACCCTGATATTAGATTTTTTACGACCAAAAGATATAATGACTAAAATCAAGAGTAACGGTTCATATATTATCAAAGAGACTACAACACTTGAACGAAATAAAATCGGATAAATAGGTCATACGTGAAATATTTTCCTGTTATTAGTTAATAATTTTCTATTTAGTGACCAACAAACGTCCACAAACCGCTCGTGGTCGTTAGGCAAGCAGCACCGTTGCTGTCCGAAAAAACTGAGAAGACTGCAAAATTCATGACTAATCCACAATCCTCCGAACTCGAAAGCAAATGAAGACAAAACAGACGCCCCACGGAAGCACAAAGCCATGAAAACGACCCTGTTCATCCCCAACACCAGCAGTTCGAACGCTACCGCCTACCGGGTTGCTTCCCTGCAGCTTCCACTGTCCAAGCTGTCTCAGGCACGTCACAGCTAACTGACGAAATTACATCGGTAATCAATCCTCAAAGAGAAATCAAAAGGGGATAGTGAGCGACTCAACGAGTGATTTTGAAAATAAAATAATCCCCGTCAAAGATCTGGGTCAGGAAAACAGAGCAGTGCATTCACATCTCCAGAATCAGTAGAGAGCTACGAGCACGGAATAGGTTCTTTACAGATAAACAATCTGTCTCAAAGATTTGGATCAGGAAATACAGGATAAATCATTCAGAAAAGCAATATTTCCTAGGAAGTCAGAGGTAGTAAAACATTTGTGCATTATACAGGCAGAAACATTGATTGTGGTAAAGAAAGGCTGGTCAAATACACGTCAGTGCTAGAATGAGTTCAAAAAAAAAAGGAATGACGTTGAGCATTAAAATTTTGCACAATGACATGTGGGACCATTGACATGTACATACGACTGGACTGCCCGCCCCCTTAAACCACCACCAGCACCAGGCAACAATGTCAACAGCTAGGCAATTGACTCGATATAAAACCAAAAGATTCATTATATTTCGGGGGAATGATGTCTGGGGTGTCGTAAGCACTTACGTTTCAGACTTTAGAGGCAAGGATACAATCATATGCGGATGATAGGAATCTCTATCAGGACAAAACAAAGGAAGCCACCATGAACCATCACAATCTGATGAGCTATAAAAACGTGCTTTATCAGGACTACTACTGCCAAGTTAGGTCCGACACTTCGGGGTAGTCTCTTTACCATACTTAAAATCCTGAGTTGGTGGCTCGTGGTGGTCGTGGCTCCGCGGCCTTCTCAGTTTGGCGCCGACATGTGGGCCAAGCCATCAGCGGGAGCGAGCCAGTGACTCCCCCAGCGACATCTCTGGATCAGTGAAAAAAAAAAGAAACGGAAAAACAAAGCGACGCTCCTCGCCTCCTGCCCGCGTTCCCCAATCACCAACCGCTTGATCCGGCGAGATCCACCGGCGTCCTTCATTTTCCTCGGCCTGATCTGCAGCGCATCACGGTGAATCGGACTCCAGATCCCGTCTTCTACACCTCCATCCATGTGGAGGACGTCGGTGATTGAGCCATTGGTGGGCGGATCGATCGAGGGAAGGGGGCGAAGAAGATGGCGCCGGCATACTGTCCCAAGTCTCCGGCAGCTTTCCCATCTGCTGCCTCTGGGCTGGAGCGTTCAACGGCACTGGCCATCTTCAGCGGCTCGCCGGCCTCCGCCCTTCCGTTGAGAGGGTGGCCGAATCCCCTTCCGATTCGAGAAGGGACCAAGATGGACAGTGCCTGGGCCGGAAGATTCGAGAAGGTACCACGCTCTGCCACCAGCCATTGCTTCCCCTTTCCAATCCCATCCGATGCTCCCGCGCCCAAGTTCAAATTTTCTGACACCAAAATTCGAACCGGTGCGCTCGCTAGCCACTACACTGTCTAGAAACCTCTATGGCTGCATTATAAATTACTCACTGGCCACGCACCCATATTGCAGCACAATAAACCACGCGCTAGCTTGGGATAGTGAGAAGCTGGGATTCAGTGGCCGACTCCCTCATCCAATTGTTCAAGGATCAAGGTACGGTTGATATGCATTTACAGATATTCGCTTGCTGATAACATTATTTTGACTGAGGATTCATGAGTTCCTTGATGAAGAGCAAAGTAGATTACAAATATTTGAATCGAAATATGTGACCTCACATGGAAAGATGTCTGATTAAGCTACAAACTGCATTGACACCATAATCATTGTGTTAACATCAGGAAAAAAAAGAGCATGCGTAATAATCTGAATTTCAGACCAATGGTTCTTTGGGAAGTGATATTATCCCGAAGTTTTTTCATTCTGCTACCAGTATATGCAATGGTAAAGCATATCATCTTGCTATAGCCTTTGCAGTTGAGTGCCTTTTCTGTTAACAAAAATTAGCATTCTGAGCTTCTATTATTTGGAATTCTTGCTTTATCATAGTTTTGCATTTTCTCTGTGTATGCATCACATGCAGAGTAGCATGTTATTATTTCTTTTGTGTGAAAAGTTACATACAAGGTCTCCTGGCAGCGCTAATGTTCTTTTATGATTTCAGGAAGTGTGAAGTGCTTGATGTTACATTAAGTGGAATTGCTTCTGAGTCCAACCTGGAGGCAGTAACATAAGAGCTTGATTGCAAAGTCAGTTTGCACTTTTGGATTCATGACTCCTGTTAATATGTTTGTACCCGTATCAGGAGAAATTGATGTTTCCTTATGGGTTTCTCATTTGCACAGCATGTTTCTGATCTCAGTGACTCAAGAGATGGCATGGCGAGAGTAGTTTCAATATTAATATAAACATTGACACAAGAACAATATGTGCTTTCTTTTTGTTTGTCTTCCAAGATGTGTTTTCGCCTGGGCTTTTGTTCTCTCTTAAACTTGGCTTATAACTCTCCCAATTTCTTTGGCACCATGAAGTTTTAGTGGCTGTAAAGGGGCTTGTGACACTGCTGTTGCCAAAATATATTTATTAGCGTCCTACATGTTACTCTATAGAGTACTATTTGGTGCCTGCAATTAATTCGATGTTTTAACAATATATGTGCTCCTTCCTTTTTCTGCCTGCCTACTAAGCTGTGATTTCGTATCAAAGCTTTTCATATTGTCTTAAACTGGGTTTTCACTTTGTGGTACTATTGTTGTCAATACACAATTTCCACTGTTGTACATGTTATTTATCCAGATATTCCTAGCTATCTCAATAAATTTGATTATGGCAGTAAATTTGATGTTTGTCTCAGGATGTCCCAAAATAGTTTGTGTACGTTTCAGAGCAACGGACAGACCAAACTGAAACAATACAAGTTCCATTTAATAAGATTCAATTGAAATGTATTTAGTGAATGTATGATAAATGTCACTGACAGAGGATATACCTAGCTATCACAATATACTATGCAAAGCCATTGTGAAGGCTTTTTCAATTGTTCCTGTATGCTTTATGTGGTTTGCTCTTTTATCATCGTTCATTTATTAATTATTGCTTGTTCGTCCACCCCCTTTATTTTTATAGAACAAAATAACGTGGAGAATCATTTGGGAAAATGCCACAGCATGGAAGGCAATACCATGATAAAGGAAAAGAAGGTCCAAACTCTTTCCAGGAAACTAATATATATACTTTGTAAGTATATATTATATAGAACGAAATTGATCGTAATTATATATGGTTTGAAATTACAGTAGCGGACCAACATAATCAAGCAAAGAGACGACGTTTTATTTCTAGAGCACAATGCATTCCAAGTGGCTTTGTGATACGTGAGCTTTCCAGCAACACAGGGTTCAGTTATTCTTCCTCAGATGAAGATGTGTCGAGTCCATTAGGAACTCCTTTGCCAACTAATAGTGTCCTCAAACCAATTGGAGTGTTTGAACAAGGGGAGTGCTCAAAAGGTATCATCATCATACTTGATTTTTCATGTGATTTTGTCAAGCATCAAGGTAATTATGTTATAATTGTTTCAGAACGAAAACGTCCTCGTGAAGGCGCTTGCTATGCTAGCTTTGCACCACCGCGAAAGGAAGAAAGCAGTACTGAACTAACCACTCAATGTGACCAACAAAATAAGCCAAACTGTATGCCAGAACAAATACTCGCAAAGCAAGCTCGTGACAGAGCACGTTGGCAAAGTTTGACACCTGAGGAAAGGGAAGAGATTAATTTACGTAGGAGAGCACACCGTCAAAATTTAACACCTGATGAGAGGGAAGTAATTAATGCTCGCCGAAGAACACATTATCAAAATTTGCCACATGAGAAGAGGGAAGAAATTAATGCCCGTCGAAGAGCACGCCGTCAAAGTATGACACCTGACGAGAGGGAGGAGACAAATGCTCGTAGAAGAGCAGCTAGACAAAGTTTGGGGCTCGGGCAGTGTAGGCAACAACGACAAGAATACTGGCGAAATTTGCCACTTGAGAAAAAGGAAGAGGCAAATGCACGTAGAAAAGCACGTAGGCAGAGCTTACCGCCTGAGGAGCGGCAAGCACTCCTGAACATACGTAATGAAAGCTACGCAGCTAGACGGGATACACCGTGCAAGGAATCCATTGCCCTACAATACCCGTTAGTGGGATATCCGTCATCAAGCTCCGGTGCCTCCAGCTGTGGAAGTACGCTGGCACAAACTTTTGCAACAACACAAGGTATGCATAGAATTTTCTGATTTATCAAGGGAGACGGACCAATATTTATGTGTTTAGTAAAATAGCAGGTCATCTAGAAAGCATACGTGAAGATGAAGAGGAGCACATCGTTTATGCTAGCCCAGGTATGCTTAAAGATGTGCATGCATTCTTTTCTCTATAACCATGACATATAATACGTACTCAATAAGTTGAATAGTGATATATTCCTCTTACTACATTTAGGCATCAACAATACAGCCCAGTGCATGGAATTGACAACAATGCAATGTCCTACGCCAGCATCGATTGTCAATCCGTCATGCCATGATGATTTCATTTGTTCAGATTCCCCAGCAGAAAGTTTTGTTACGGATGATGACGACAATTCTAACATGTCTGAAGAAGAAGACGAGGAGTACTTCATATTTGCTGGGAGAGGTAGTGTCCGGTGTCATGGGTGCTTCCTTATTTCCATATATGCATAATATATAGATCAAGAATGCCAAAACCACCTATATAACATGATGCATTCATCTCATTTATCCCGGGGACGATGAAGATTATGACCAAGTTGATTCAACAAAAACAACTATTCCTGACCCGTATGATCGTGTCTACCAAAACATAGAAGATAGCACTCACAAGTTGGTGCCGATGCCTGATTGTAAGCATTGTGGCGCAAAAAGATTCCAGTACGAGCCAAAGGGATTTTGTTGCCGGTCTGGTAAAATTAAATTGACACACTCAGAAGCACCTCTGGAACTTCAAAGACTATACACAAGCCCAGATCCCGATGCCGTGCATTTTAGAGATAATATCCGATACTTTAATGGGCACTTTTCATTCACCACGCTTGGAGTTAGCTTGGACAATAGATACACTAACATGAAGTCAGGAGTGTATACATTCCGAGCCCACGGCCAAATTTATCACAACGTCTTCTCATTTGGCCAGACTGAAGATGGGCCTAAGCATCTGGAGCTCTACTTCTATGATGATGATCCGAATCTACAACATAGGTTTCGACGCTCCCCGAACTTGGACCGAGATGTCATTCGTAGGCTTGTTGACATCCTCAAGGACAATCCCTATTCTCAGACATTCAGAAATCTTGGTGGAGTCGATGACCTTGAGGAATATCGTATTGAACTGAACACTGATATGAGATTGGACCAACGGAGATATAACTTACCTATATCATCTGAGGTGGCTGCTGTTTGGGTCGAGAGTAATGACCTTCGTAAGCACTTTGAACGTAGTGTCGTTCTATTCGGTAACAACAACATGAGGTATAGAATCCAACCGTACTATGGATGCTACGATGCTTTGTCTTACCCTTTGTTCTTCCCAAAAGGGGAGATTAGCTGGCATCCTGACATCCCAAAGGTTGGCGTTAGTTTGGCTGATATACTTCAATCCCGTCGCAATCGTCGACAAAATCAAGGTTATACATCTAACAGACTAAGCATGCGTTTGTTATAGTTTATATTCATTATACTTATTCTCCTCACATCTTTTTGTTACTAACCATTTTGTAGGGGCATATACGAATAGTCGATTGTGTGTCTCTGTTAGAGACTACTATTGCTACAAGTTTCAAATGCGTCGTGGTATATTTAACACGATGCTTTATAGGAAACGCCTATTCCAACAATATGTGGTTGACATGTACATCAAAATTGAAAGCTCGAGATTGGACTATATCAAACATCACCAGAAAGAAATACGAGCGGATCTATATCAAGGTATTGTTGACTGCCTTCAAGCCGGGGAATACCGCGGGAATGCGGTGGGTAAACGAACCGTGCTTCCGGGGTCATTTATTGGTGGAAAACGAGACAAAAAGCGTAGATATTATGACGCAATGGCATTGGTGCAAAAGTACGGAAAACCTGACATCTTCTTGACCATGACTTGCAACCCCAATTGGGATGAGATAATAAGTGAGCTTGAGCCTGGACAAACCCCGCAAGATCGCCCTGATCTCATCGTACGAGTATTTAGAGCGAAGTTGGAGGACCTCAAGATACAACTTTTCAAAAGGCACATGCTTGGTAAGGTTGCTGCATACACCTACGTCATTGAGTTTCAAAAAAGGGGCCTACCTCATGCTCACTTCCTCCTAATCATGGAGGGGAGGTATAAGCTAACATGCCCAGAGCAATACGATTGTATCATATCCGCCGAGTTGCCAGACAAAGAAAAATACCCTGAGCTCTACAAAATGGTGGTCAAGCACATGATGCATGGTCCATGTGGAGCCTTGAACTCAAAAAATGTGTGCATGCAAAATGGTACTTGCAAAAACTACTATCCACGACCGTTCAATGCAGAGACCCTCCAGGGGAAGGACTCATATCCCATATATAGGAGAAGAGATAATGGTCGTACTGCACGCGTACGAGGTCAGGTGTTAGATAATAGGTGGGTTGTTCCATACAATCCTTACCTACTGAGAAGATATAATTGCCACATCAATGTCGAGGTTTGCTCGAGCATTAAAGCAGTCAAGTACCTATTTAAGTATATTTACAAGGGCCATGATCGAGCATCGGTTTCTATCGACGAGGTAGATAGTAATGGAAATATTGACGAGATAAAGCAATACAGAGATTCAAGGTGGGTTACTCCCCCCGAAGCACTATGGAGAATCTATGGTTTTGATCTTAGTGAGATCTTTCCATCGGTCAGACAACTACAACTCCATCTCCCAAATATGCACCTGGTGTCATACCCAGCGGAAGCTAATCTAAATGATGTTGTCTTGGAGGAAGGAGCTGATAAGACTATGTTAACTGAATATTTTGAGGCCAACAAAAAATATGAGTGGGCTCGAGGGATCTTGTATAAGGATTTCCCTGAATATTTTGTTTGGATGCCAGGCAAGAAGTATTGGAAAGAGAGGGACGAACGCACACAGGTTGGGAGGATCGTGTCTGCTCATCCATCCGAGGGGGAGAGGTACTATCTCAGGATTCTTCTAAACCATGTTGCAGGTGCTACCTCTTTTGAAGACCTAAGGACAATCAATGGTATTGTTTGCCCAACATTTCGTGAGGCTGCTGAAAAGAGGGGTCTTATCGAGTCTGATGATACTATTGATGAGTGCCTTGCTGAGGCCGAGGTTTTAGAGATGCCATCTTCACTTCGGAGGCTATTTGCCACTATATTGGTCTTCTGTGAGCCTAGCGATGTGCGTGGCCTATGGGATAGGCACTTGGAAACAATGACAGAGGACCATAGACTAACCCACACGTGTCCCCGTATAGTCGAACAGATGGCTCTATTAGATATCAGAAATATGCTGCAATCGATGGGGAAGGACATATCATCTTTCCCTCTTCCAGAAATTGACCAATCATTTGATGCAACAATAAGCGAGGTCCGAGAGATAATTGAGGAGTCCACAGTTGAGGTGGATCAAGAACACATTGACTTGGCATCTTCCCTCAACCCAGAACAAAGATATGCCTATAATGAGATACTTTCAGCGATCGATAGTGGGAACGGAGGTGTGTTCTTTGTTGATGGCCCGGGGGGCACGGGAAAGACTTATCTATACAAAGCACTGCTTGCCAAGGTGCGTAGCGAGGGTAAAATAGCTATTGCAACAGCAACATCAGGAGTTGCTGCTTCCATCTTGCCTGGCGGTAGGACCGCACACTCAAGATTTAAAATTCCGTTAAATATTGAAGACGGTGCGTTCTGTAGCTTTACCAAGCAAAGTGGCACCGCTAAGCTGTTACTAACAACATCTCTCATCATATGGGATGAAGCTTCCATGACAAAAAGACAGGCAATCGAGGCCTTAGATAATAGCATGAGGGACATTACAAGTCGATATGACTTGCCATTTGGTGGAAAGACAATTGTCTTTGGGGGAGACTTTAGACAAGTGCTTCCAGTTGTGCGTAAGGGGACGAGGGCACAAATAGCAGATGCAACACTACGTAAGTCTTACCTCTGGGAGAGTATGCGACAACTCAGGCTTGTTCATAATACGAGGGCTCAAAGTGATCTATGGTTCGCCGAATATCTTTTGCGTATCGGAAATGGCACCGAAAATACTTTGGATGATGGTTGCGTAAGGCTTCCGGATGAGATCTGCATACCATATACCGGCAAAGATTCTGACATCGACAAGCTTATAGAAAGTGTTTTCCCGAGGTTAGATGAAAACCTCTCGGATCCAAACTACATAACATCTCGGGCAATTCTTTCAACTCGGAATGAATATGTTGACAAGATCAATATGAGGATGATTGAGAGATTTCCGGGTGAGGAAATGATATATCATAGTTTTGATCATGCTGTTGATGACCCACATAACTACTACCCAGCAGAGTTCTTAAATTCTCTGACACCCAATGGCCTACCTCCTCATGTTTTGAAGTTAAAGATCAACTGCCCTATAATATTGTTGCGGAACATTGACCCACCAAATGGTTTATGCAATGGGACAAGGTTAGTGGTGCGGGGGTTCATGAGGAATGCAATTGATGCCGAGATCGTGCTCGGCCAGCATGCCGGTAAGAGGGTGTTCCTTCCCCGAATTCCTCTCTGTCCGTCCGACGATGAGATGTTCCCTTTCAGGTTCAAGAGAAAGCAGTTTCCATTTAGACTTTGCTTTGCTATGAGCATAAACAAGGCACAAGGCCAGACTATTCCAAATGTTGGAGTGTACCTCCCAGATCCGGTATTTTCACATGGACAACTTTACGTTGCTCTTTCTAGAGCTACATCAAGGAGTAATATCAAGATTCTTGCCGTCCCCGAGAAGAATAGTGATAGCCAATCCATAACTGTCGGGACACTTACAAAGAACATAGTCTACAAAGAGGTTCTCACTGAGGCGCAGACTTGAATATTTGAATGTAGTACTTTTGTGCTTCTAGCGATGCTACTTTTGCCCAACCTGATGTTTAAAATATGTATTGAGGACTAATCTTTGTGGTTGTACGACACGTTGGTGAAAGCAAGCCTGGAATTAGATTCAAGTATCTTTTATTTTTGTTAGTGTTATTTGGTAAGATGTTTTTTAGCCCGTAGCAACGCACGGGCATCCAACTAAGTAAACAAAAGAATGACGGTAAACTGGCAAAGACAGATCTCATACTGATGCAGTAAGGCTTCTCCAGGGATGAAATTTTATAGTACAGTAGAACTTACATAGAAGGAACCGACCTTCTAGTCTCCAGGGATGATTTTTTATCCTACAGTAGAACTTACAAGAAGGAACTGATTTTCCAGTTGACAGGTTCAGTTCTGAATTTTTTTAACACTACGTCACTGCAGCCAGAGCCAGTCAGTCACGACGCGCGTTTGGCTGGTGATGCAGACAATAACCGAAAGCAACAAAGTCTAAACCGCAGGTGCATCTATGGATAATGTTGAAACTTCAAAATCATGTCGTACTCTAAACAAACAAAAAAACTGCAAGATTTCTGGACCAGAATGAGCGTTCAACCCTGTTGCAACACATAACATGACCATGGCATTTGTTAATGATACAAATTTTGTATTACATTAAACATTCCATCAGTACTTGCTTATTATTGTGCAACATTGCAACGTTATCTATTATTACAGACCTCAAAATCATGTTATAGTTTAAACAACACAAGGTCGCCTTCATGTTTCTGCAAACCTATTGGTTGATCTTACTGTCCAGGACTCTAGGTTCTCCAGATTGTGCCAGTCTAAATTTGGGTCAAGAAGAACCGAAAATCCTTTCATCAATCGGCAGTTCAACCATGAAACCCAAAGTGTTTATTCCCAAGGTTACCAAGAAATGCTTCAAAATATTGTACAACTAGATGTAGGTTAAAGCCTTGACCACTATATAGCAATTCCTAAGTTACAATGGAAAACTCTGACAAGACTGTGAAGGGCCACAAAATTATAACAACCAGACAACCAATAATATTCAAACAAATCGATACGATATCAAGCATTCAAGGGAATTACTTAAATCTCCACTAGAATCAGTAAGGCAAATTAATTACAAGGTTTTGGAATAAGACAGAGGAAGAAGGAATAGGGTGAAAAGAGAAACAAGAGCACCCACATTTCACACTGATTTCGTTACATCTAGCGCCGGCCCCGGGGCTTAGATCTCCCTTTCTGCACCATGAAAAACGATACATGATAAGGTGAAATGGGAAGCTTGACAAAGTTATATTTCAGTAGTATACAAACATTAAAAATAAGGCCACACAAACCAATGAAAAGTTTACTCACCGATGCAAAGCTGGAACCTGAAGCTGTAGCTCCACCTGAAGATACAAAGACATGCCATGGAGTGTCATGAAGTGCTTTATCATGATGAGTAGCAATTTATATCGAACATTGAGCTAAATCTCACAGGGAAAAGAACAGGGCAACATGTATGACATCACATCAGTGCTATATGGTTGAGCTATGTATGTGAGAAAATGTGTGCTCCTCCAAGTTTGGCAAATTTCTAACATAAAATTGACAGAAGATAGTATTGTGAGAGTATTTGTACCTCCAAATGGTGTCGAAAATAGCGATGTTCCGCCCAAAGCAGACGTTGAAGCAAATGGAGATGGTGTTGATCCAAGTGTAGGAGTGGAGGCTGTCCCAAATGGCGTGGTCAATTGAGCCTGTCCAGATGAGCCAAAAAGGTTGCCAGATGGAGCTGGAGTTACTGGAGTTGAAAAGAGACTTGAAGAGGATGGAGCTGAAGCTGGAGTGGCAAAAGCTGAAAAGGCACTTGACGAAGTCGCGACAGAGGGGAAAGAAGATTGCTGTGGTTGGCTTGTTGCTGGTGCAGCAACTTGTGTTGTGGGCTGTGCAGGAGCAGGTAAATGCAAAGTCGGATGGACCCTTCTGGCAGCAGCTTCTTGTTTAGCCGCTTCTCTTCTGTTTGCCTCTAGAAATGGATCATTCCCATTACCCATACGACGTTGTTCGTTAAGATAATCAGTTTTCATTGATTCAACATATTGATGAAGATTTTCCACCTGAAAACCAAGCAACACGTAAACCCCTTAGAATCAAGGCAACACAATACCAAGTAAATGATAATCAAATAAAGAGTCTCTCATTGCCCACATTTCACAGCATATTGCTATTGCAAAATCATTGATTCAGTTTAGAGTTTTGCAATTAACTCACTGAAAGTAGACACAAATGCTTGATATGGCACATCAGTAACTTTCAAAATATGAACATAAATACTTTTCCGGCAAGCAATACCTTAGAAGCCACAAAGATGAAGTAGTCATGCACATTTGACATAACTTTTGGAAGAGATTCCAAAGAATCTGATGATCTTTTATTATTCTCCATTCGAACCAGCTGCTCTAGCTCATCAATCCATTTGCAGCACTCTGCGAGATAACACTCAAACCTGTTGACAGTTTGCTGCATAAAAAGGGAAGGGCGCTTTGGGACCCCACTGTAGAAATCAATGGTCGGTGCAACTGCCACAGGTTGATTGGATGCAGTTCCAGCAGAAGGATTCGAAGAACCACCATTTGCAACTCCACCACCTGGACGAGTGAATCTTGGCCTCAACATCAGATATGATCGAATAGCAAATTCTGTGTTCCACATCATTTCATTGACAACAGTCATTAACTCTTGAATGGAAGCCCTCTCCCTCTCCATCACAGTAGTGGTCCCTCCAAGCTCCTGTTAGAACATCAACAAAATTTACTCATGAATGTAAGCTCCTGCTGGAGAAAACACGTAGCCAGCTGCCACTACAGTATGATAACGGTATAACAAAGAAAAATATTCAGCATTGATTTCATAACATTTCGGCCACCTAAGAAACAATATTTGCCACATATGAAAGCTCTTTCCATGTAGCAAAACATGCTTCCGTTTACCGTCCCAGAAGCATGTCAGCATTCAAGCTGGGGTGCATATCTTAACTTAATAAGCCTAATGATCTGATTAGATATATTACTGCAAATATCACAAAAAAATGTCTTTTACCGAATGATGAAGCTTCCCTTGTTACAAGCATAAGTTCAGTTGTGATATAACATATTTAATCTGTTCTCACTCAGGAAACCATGAAACATGGCACATGTCACTGATGTATTAGTGGAAAATGGAAAAGAAAAGACGGTGCAGAGATAGCATTCTGAAATTGCTTAAGGCGAGAGACACTAAACATATACTGTATTGTCTACCATACAGGTCATTAACTCGTGAATCTTCAAATTCTTAGAAGATATACAAGTAACGATTAGCTGTTCGAAAATGCATATGCGCTTCTAGAAAACATTATCTACCCTTTCAAACCGCCTACTGGGGCATGACAAAACCAATCAATCACGCACCACATGCCAAAGAGAACTCCTGACAAAGTGAGGACCATGAAAAATTACCCTAACCTGAGCAATGCGACTTGCATCAAGCTCGAAATTGACATTCGAGATTGAGGAATCATAAAGGCGACTGCATTGATCCAACCTCTCGCTTTCATCTCTGTACTCCCGTATCTTATCCCTGCAAAAACCGCACATTCAGGGAAAAAAAGTTTAGCAAGACTTATAGCAAACAATTCGAACATCAATAGCTCTAATAACCCAATGGACGCACCAACAGGTTACGTGAAACTTGAAAAATGCAGAAATGCGCTCATTTAATGGTAAGACTATAAGAGGCTATATGAACATCAATCAACTCATACAGAAGCCTACCCTGATATAACAGCTAGAAATACATACCTTTCGAATACCTAAAAACTAGGAAAAGGAAAATTATTCCCCAAACGTCAATTCAAATCACAAGTTCAAAAAAAGCACTCTTTTCGTGAATCGACAATGAACGATCCCGTCTTGTGCATCGTACCCAGATAACCGCACTAATTCACGAGAAAACAGAAGAATAAAAATGTAACAGGGAGAGGGGAGAACTACTCGATCTGGAGCAGCGCCTTCTGCGTGTCGGCGTGCAGCTCCTCCCATTTGGTGTTGTACCCCGCGGGCTTCCCGTCCTTCATACACAGCGTCAGCTGCTGCTTCTGCTGCTGCTGCTGCTGAGGTTGCGCCGCCTGCTGCTGTGGTTGCTGCTGCTGCTGCTGGAAGTTGAACTGGAACGGCGAGGGCGATGAGAACGCCGCCGGCGCCGGGGCTGGGGCGGGCGTCTGGAACGGGTTCTGCGGCGCCGGTGAACCGAAGGAGAACGCCATTGCCACGCGCGGCGGAGGGGTCGTCTCCGGCGACGGCGGCGCTGGGGCGTTGGTGGGCTCTAGCTGGGCCGGGCGAGCGCCGAGCTCTTAAACCCTAGGAAATCGAAAGCGGTGGAGCGTGAAACTGACGCTTTTGCCCAGCGGAGGAGAGAAGCTGGAGAAAGCGGTATTCAAGGGACGGAGAGGGGTATTTTCGAAATTCTGTGCGGAAGAGATTACGACAGGGTTGGGTTGGACCACCAAGAACAGTGTCGGATTCGAGCTCCTGCCTGTGCCGGTGCTGGTTCGGCTCGCTGCGGCCACTTCAAAGTTTTTTTTTGTCTGGCCCCACCAAAAAGTTTTTTTGTCTGGCCCCACCAAAAAGTTTTTTAAAAAAACTGAATATATTTCATTATTTCAGAAAACTACGACTTTTGAGTTTGATTTTAGAAAATTAGACTACTTGCGCATCTTGTAACGCAAAACTATGCCTTTTTGGTCTGGCCCCACTTGTCAGCCACTCATTCAGCAAAATAGAGATGTGTAGCTGACATGTAGGTCTAGGTTCCAAAGTCATAGTTTTCTGAAATTTACTCTTTATTATTACATCATCCTTAACGCCTCCCAACAAAAACCATTAAAAGTGACGCCATAACTTTAAAAATAAACAAATTTATTACTAAAACATCAACCATTTGGTAGCAAAAATCTTCATAAAAGTGGTTTCAAACATACGACAGCCCCAAGCGAACTAACGTCGCTCCTCCTCTTTCTGCAAAAGTCCCGAGAATCGAATCTATTATGTTCCTCTGAATGTCACCTACATAGAGAATCGAATCTATTATGTTCCTCTGAATGTCACCTACATAGGAGTAAGGTCCTGGATTGTTAAAACCACATCATTTTTGCATAACCAAATTGCCCAACATAGATTGCACATTCCTACCAAGATTTTGTCCTTAAGTTTCTTATCCACCCATGAAGCCAATCGTCAAACATATGCTAAATACTTAACGGAGATGAAATATAAAATGAAACTTGTACAATTTACCATATCAATCTAGCAACTTGACAGTTAAAAAAAAGTTGTTGAATACTCTTATTAATATTACAAAAGGCACATTTTAAACTTCTCATCCACCATCTTTTTGCTAGATTATCTTTAGTAAAAACCACTCCCCTCATCAAATATCAAACGAAAACTTGTATTATTAAGGACAACTTTAGTATTTAGAGAATATGATTATGAGGTACAACATCGGCAAGCGCTCTATACATCAAACATACCGTAAATCTCCTATCTTGTCGCAACATCTATCTAGAAGTGTCTCTTTGATCATTTGAAACTGGGAATGTAAGCTTCCGCCAATAGCTGGTGCCATCCTATTAAATTATTCTTGACTAAAGATCTTCTAAAAACAATATTTAATTAATCAGATCTTAAGACTGTTGCAACCTTGCATTCTTCTTTCTCACTATATTATATAAATCAGGAAATTGATTTTTAAAAGGTGTATTATCTAGCCAAGCATCCTCCCGTAATGAACCTGTGTGATAGTTTTGTTTGTGCACGCGAACATGTGCTCACAGAGGCATTTCTAAATACTTATTTCTTAGGAGTCTTTGCCAAACTCCATTCTCGTTTATAAGTTTATAAATCCATTTACTAAGAAGATATCTATTATGTAGGTCAAGGTTTAAAATTCCCAGACCTCCTTGATCTTTTGGTGTGCATAAAATTTCTCACTTTGTCAACCTATACTTCTTATGCTCATTACTTTGCCTAAAAAAAATCTCGATCTATAATAATTAAGTTTCTGCAATTCCTCTAGGCACTTCGAAAAAGGATAACAGGAAGATTGAAAGGTTGCTAAGGACTGAACTAATCAAAACCAAATGACTCCCTACAGAAAGCATCTTCCCTTTTCACCCACTTAACTTTTTCTGAAATCTTTCTTCTATTTTTTTCCAATAAAAGTTTCTAAGTTTTCTATAATGCATAGGTATACCAAGGTACCTAAAAAAAAATACTCCCATGTCACATCCAAAGATCTGTGAGTATTCACTTTCAAGCTCCTTAGCCGCACCATAACAGAAGAGTTCACTCTAGTGAAAAATGATTTTAAGACCAGATAACTGCTCAAAAACACATAACATTTAAATTGCTTTCCATGAAAAGAATGATGGCATCCACATACTGTACGATCGATAGACCGTCATCTACTAAATGTGGTACAACTCTTCTAAATTGACCATCCTCCTTTCCACATGCAATAAGAATGCCATAGACATTTTTTTTAATTTTTTTTTTTTGGCCATACACAGGACTCAAAGTGCCGGTCTTTGGATCAAAACCTTCGCTGATTTTGATGCCACTTGTATCAATTGACTGCAAACCTTGGGTGGCTAAAGATTTGAATGATAGGATCTGCGCTGTATGCATAGCATCTTGCATAGAGCAGAACCCAATCCTAGAGGCCCTCAAGCGATATGTTCTCCCTAAAGACTTTCAGCACTATATAACATACATGATGACATGGACAGACAGGATTCTTGAACCCACATTTAGAGCTGAACAACTTCCATGTAAGATATGATGTTCTGGTGATCAGATGTTGGTGAAACTCGTTAATGTAATGTTGACAAATTGAGGATGGTGCTAATCTGGTGCAGATCCCTGGGCATCATCTTCCTTTCACGAAACGGGCATTAATCTTGCAACAAGGAAATTATGTAGTTACTACTCCACAGGGGTACCGGTGTATGAATAAATGGAAGAGGTAGTAAGGTATCGAGATGACAACTCCATAGGTTCTATACTTTCTCAAATGCACCATAGGATCATGACGTCAACCTTGCAATACCTAAACTGCACCTTCCAGGACATGGAAACTCGGAGCATTCAACAATGGGATCACTTGTACAAATTTAACTTCACAATTGAAAACCAATAGAACCGTGTTTGTGGCATAGATCCACTTCCATTAGATGAATACTGTCCAGCCAAAATCTCCAATATATTGTGCTGCCACACCTGCAGCATATTTGCAATATTGCATTTGTTCCATCCCTTTCTTTGTAACATGAAGTTCGCTGTCTCCATCCTTATATCCTGCTACATGTATTTAATAAAGGATCTCGGGAGTTTCGGGATTGAAGGATGAAAGAATAACGTGCAGTTGCTGTTATGACAAGGTGTGTTCTGTTCTGTATATACCAAAACAGCAGAAATGCATGCTCCAGGGCTTTGTCTGACAAATCAAGTTTGCTCCACATGGCTTCCAGAGTAGTCAGCTCTTTCAAATACTTGACGGTACTAATGACTTGACACAGCAATCAGTGTACTGAGTACACTCTGGGTCATTTTCCAGTGCCACATCTAGTCACAAGAAACTTGATGTCAATTCCCACGACTGAAATGACGAAGATAGCAAAGACTGTTTTGATGATACAGTAAAATAATCAAGGGTAGAGATACTCCAATCAATGCAGCCTACCAAAGGTAAATTTAGGTTCAAGGAGGCATGTCAATACTTGGTAGCATTATAATGATTTTTTTATGAGTTGGCCAGACATCAGGAGATAAGAAGATAACAGAAATCCAAATTCACCGATATATTAGTATACCATCATCAACCAGGAATGGTTGATGAAGATCAAATAATTTGGGCACTGATTGCAACTATGGAGCTATGATGCATGGTTTGGCGATAAACATAAACGATTTTTCTGCCAAACAATTATAAGAGTAGTTAGGTATTCTGCACAGTACATGTGACTGAAATTTTCCACCTAAGTTATTTACGTCAGTCAAAAGCGCATGGTAACAAGTACAATACCTCATAAAAGCTCCACATAATAGAGTAATACTTTGATTGTGTTGGCGAAGAGGACCCGCATCACAGCCTGAGCTTCCCATCTTAGGGAAGCATGGTTCGATTCTGATTGATACAACTTGTTGTTCACACACCATTTACCATTTTAATTAGGAAAGCAGTCTCCAATGCTAATTCCTTAGTCTGCAAATACTTGCTTTCTTCTACAACATCTGTTGTCAAGTTGAGAACTACAGGCCTCTCTGGATCATACTGAGTTAATTCACGGAGTTTTGCAACCCATTTTGCTGCTTCCCATACACCAAACCTATAGTTTTCAAATGCAACAAATTGTTGAGTCCAAGAGTTTGCTTGAAAGTAGAATGAAGTACAATTTAATGTAAGGAAACAAACATTGTTTAAGAATGTAATTAAGCAAAGACTACAAACTACAATGCTGAAATGTATGAACGATATGTAAAATGATGGCAGATTCCTTCAAACAATTATTGTCAGGCGGTCTGGAAAGCAGTAACTTAGCACCAAGATAAAGCATAGTTTACCTTGTATTAAATGATGAGGTCACAAACACAGCTGGGTAAGGAACGTCCTTCTGAATGTTATCATAAGGAGAATACTTCCTGATTGCAAGGAACTCTTCATGGTCCACAGGGAAGCCAAACTCTTCATAATCAATGGCTGTAAGAGGTAGAATAGGATGTAGAAGGGTGTTGCACACATCCAAAAAAGGGACCTGGAGAGCAGAAAATGAAAGCTGCATTAATGGACCATAAGAAGAAATCAGAGTTGATAATATAGTAATTGAAAAATTGGAAAAAGTGGATTTGCTTTTGCAGTGCATGGTTCCATACAAGCATTACCAATTCCTTACTTGTGTAAAGCCACTCTTAGCATCTAATGTTTTCTATCTGTATCAGTGCAATGTTGGTCATATGGGAAGTTGAGATTAGATCATGATTAAGGTGCTAATATTTTTCCACATGCATTGATTAATTACTAAGGTATGTCTGAAAGGCAGCACACACGATTTGTAGTCCCCTACCGTACATTGTTAATTCTATATTGTATACCTTCAAAACAGCAGCACGAAACAAATCTGGACGAGAATTGATTGCCGCAGCCACCAAAAGTCCTCCAGCACTATATCCCCATCCAGCAAGCTTATTTTCTTGTATGATACCTTTTTCAAGAAGAAACTCTCCGCAAGAAACAAAATCATATACAGAATTGGTTTTTTTGGTACGTGAACCTTCTTGGTGCCACTTCTTACCATAACCTCCACCACCCCTGAATACACATTCTCTAAGTGAATAACTGAATTTAACCATAATATTCTCAAAAGACAAAAGACATACCTAACATCAGCATATGCAATCACCCAGCCGCAATCCAGTAGGCTCTTTAACTCACTTCTCCAACGTTTATCCAAAATCTCACCGTATGCACCATGCCCATGAAGTAACCCTGGATTCCCATCTTGCTTGTGCTTCCGAGAATATACTAATGTCAGTGGAACCAAAACACCATCCTTTGATGGAACATCATAGTACTCACAAGCATAGTATTCAGAGAGCTCATTCCAAGCATTATCTTCAAAATCTTCATTTGATAAATCTGCTCTATCTGAAGATGACCTACGACTTGCAGCAAAAGCAGTCCCATAAAGGGCTTTAGTTCTCTCATGAAGCAAGTTTTGTTGCTGCACTAGTTGCCACTTTCCATTTAGCAGGTTGTAGTCCACGACAGCATCAGGCATCTGCAAGATGATATAATTAAATGTCAAGAAAATGCATAACAAAATGGTAAAGAATTATAGCTCCACAGAACAAAAAGTGAAAATAAGACTATCTCCGAAGAAACATGACAACAGCTGGATGTTATAAACTATGATCTCATTGAGATCACTTTCACAGGTGTTGCATTCAGAGGTGTAGCCTTAGTGCAGCATGCAGAATTATGTTATGGTTAACACTGAATTGTTAGTTTTATAAAACATAGGGTAAAATCCGCAATATGTTTGGTATGAGAAACCAGACGCAGATCAGAATGCATTGCTGACTAGCATGCAGCAAAGAAATGTGCAACTGAAAAGTGAAACAATGTTGAAAAGTTTATTCCACATGGTTATGAATATACTACTGACGAGATAATCAATAGATTCATGACACCAGTCAGTCAAAAGATACAGGGATAATCGTCATTTAATCAATTATTAAGGACAGCACAAATTAAATATTACTAAGTGTCGTGATACACGAGCGCATATACAGATTATCAGAAGAGATATCAGTTGTTATCAATCTGGGACCACAAAAAGACATGGTATCAAGCTCCGAAGAATGACACAAAAGTGTTGCTACCAAGGGGTGATATGAATCAGGAAGCAGATGAACTGTAACTTATCGTTGTAAGACTGAGTAACAAATATTATAAGTTACAGGGGACAGATGCTAAATATGAAAATCAGCAAACAGGGATAACTTCTTCCAGAAGACCATAACTACATCATCCATCCAAAGAATTACTTTTAAACTGAAAAACATCTTCAATAACTAAGAGAAACAGAAGACACATATGCATACCACAGGTGACGATATTGAGAAACGCATGGTTGACGAATAATAATCATAATTCGGCCCAGATAAAATCTGACACACATCATTGGGAAGAGGAAGGTCAAATGGACGGAAATCGGATAGACGAGCAGGTACCTGAGAAATTAAATGAAGGATATATTAACATTCCACAACAGTACATGCTTTCATTCATAAGAATCATGCTTGCAGCATAGATGTAAGCGATAACAAAAAAAGAAGAAGAAGAAGATATGAGAACAGTTTAAAGAATAGCTGTGGATTGATTAAACTATGCACCATATACTTACAATATTATCATCACAGGGAAGAGCAGAGATTGTGGGAAAACATCAAGAAACAAATTGTAAACTTTCTCAACTTGGTTATCTCATACGGAGTAGATAATGGCAAATAATGTACTTACTTTGATGTTTTCTGGTAGAGGCAAATTAACTGAACAAAGTCTGAGTTTTCTGCCTTGTCTCAAAGTAAGCACCATATGAGTATCACAAAAATCAACGTCTTCAAGAATGACACCAGATTCCTCTAGAAAAACATCCTGATTCAAAAATCAAAAGTAAGTCAAACAGAATGTACAAATTCATTTGTGTGTACTAGTTTTGAGCAGAATTTATATATAATCAGTTATAACAAAGTTAGCCTGGTTCACATATGTCATGCTTGAAATGCATCTGCCAAGAAACTTCTATAAAATACAGCAGTTATTTCACATGAGAAGTACTTATATAGCTTATATGAAGCAACTCCCCACATATATCAAGAGAAAAAGGGTCCAGAAAATATTGACATGGCAATTCAAATGCATAATTTGCACCTTCCAACTCTTTGGCCCAGGACGTTCCACATCAGACTGCATTAGATAATGTGAATCAACAGGGACACCTTCTCTTGCAGCATCCGTAAATAAATAAAGGCGTCCACGATGATGTTCAACAATGCAATGAACTTGGGATTCTCCTTCCCATACGAGTGTCATTTGGGACAAGGGGGCAGAAGCATTTATCAAATACACCTGTGAAAGAAGGCATAAGCAGCAAACAAAAAGACCAACTAATGGTAGCATAAATAAGGTGTGCAATAAACAGTACCCTTGAGTGAGTGTCTGAAAAGACATTTAACGTTATATACCGAAAATCTTTGGTATGCCTGATATTTAGAAAGATATTCTCATCAGGTTCTTCCAACACGAGAATGTCATCCTTGTTGGATCCAATAATGCTGAAAAACAACCTGACCACAATGAAAAAAAATCAGAGCATTATGCAATGCAAGAAACACATATTATCAATTCAAAAGGGGAAAATATCACTAACCGATATGGTCTTCTATCCTCATTTGTAACAATATAAACCAATGCTTTCCCATCCATAGCCCATGAAATATTTGATACCCGATCAGCACGAGGTTTATCGCAAAGTGTCCCTGTTACTAGGTCCCTGACCAATAGAGTGAAGGAGTCTTTCTCTTTGTCGTACATAGTGTATGCAATGAATCTGTGATCTGGTGACACTTCAGACAGTTCCTCATATGAGTATCCTGCGGATCAACGGGTGGTTATAATTGAGAAAAAAATTATGTACAACTCTCTGCCTCCAAGAATGTAATATCGAGTACGTGCAGCTCAATGTTCTGAAAGTATATGCGTACGAATGGGCAAAAATAAACGGAATTGATTAAACTGAAAGTGTATTAACGCTCATAACTAACAGTTGATGTACTTAATAGATGCAAAATATAAATACCACAAGGTCAAGTGACAAGATCAATTCACAGCATTAAAAGTTAAGCTGAGAACTGTTACAGAATACAATAATGTGTGATGCATCGACCACAGTAGCATAGTACCACCGAAAATTGAAAAGGTTAAACAGAACTAACTAACCACTGCCTAATTTCCAGACCGTCCTCTGAAATAGGACACAATACTGGAGATGAGAAGGTATGATGACTTGAGAAAGCCCAATATAGCATCTATCTCATGCGAGAACAAATCTAACCAAGTACTATAGCAGTGCAACACATAAGTTGCAATCATAAGTAAAGAAACTACAGCATTGATGTGAAACACAATACTTTGAAAGACATCCCAATTGTTTAGGCATCATATCCATTGCATGGGCCAGGTAGAACATCAATATAATAGTGAATTTTCTAGTGTGGGAACAACTTTATTATTAGAAATGGTGAATAAACAAGTCAGGGAGAAACAGCAGCCTTAAATGTAGTGCTAAAATTATAGCAATTCCAAACTCTGTTTCAGCGATTACCTCCGAATCGCTCGGCCTCCTTGTTATAATCTACCAATTTCTGCTCGATGCGCTTCCCCGCCGTGAAGTCAAACCCCGCGGAAGGGTCACTGTACGAGACAAATTCGCTGTGGAGAGCTGCAGAGCGGCGGCAGAGCACGGGGTACTGCTTCCCCTCATCCGCGCGCCGGTAGTACAGCCAGGGCCCCCAGCGGACGGGCGGGGTGCATGCCTCCGAGGCGAGGCGGGAGGCCATCTCGAGCTGAAGCTTCCGGGCGAGGCGGTCGGCGCCGCAGGCGGCGAGGCAGGCCTCGGTGTACTTCTCCTCGGCCTCCATGTGGACGTCCATGTGGCGCATCGCCGCGGCGTCGGAGAGCGCGCCCATCCATGCGTAGCTGTCGTGCCACGTCTCCCCATGGATGGACACGGGCTCGGGCTTCTGCGGCGGGCGCGGCGGGTTGGGGAATGGCGGCGGGGCCGGTGAGGACGAGGGCTTGGAGCGGCGGTGGACGTGGCGGCGGAGGAAGAGGCGCGAGAGGAGGTCCAGGCGACCGCGCATGGTCGATGCGGCCGGAGTCACCGGTGGTGAGGAGCGGGCGCCGGCGGCAAGGCCGGACGGCGGGGGAGAGGTTTTAGTTGGGTTTTACTTCACCGGAGTGTTCGTCGGGCGGAGCGGTGAAGGATTTTTGGAGGGTGGTGCCGAAATGGGCTTGGGCTCATGGGTTCTGAATCTGATCGTCTGGGCTAGCAAGTAGTGTGTACATTGATTGGGCCCGTTTGCATTGCCGTGCAGCAAACATGCAAGATGCAACGGGCTGATAAGAATGTGTCCAGTGCAGTAATTAAGCCAACGAAGTAGTATGAATTTGTCAGCACATGGCATGACTCACGCCTCACGATGCAAATTCAGTTCATGCCGCGCAAGCTACGGATTAATTTCGTAATCTCTTCAAGTGAAATTTGGCCCGTAGTTAGCTCAACCAGTCCAGATCCAGTGGAACACGACGGAATATTTTGCGCGCACCCGCCCTCCGACGCGAGGCTCTGCCACGCCATCTCACGAGCGGCGCCTGACGCACCCCGGTCCTAAACAACAGAATAGTATTCCCACACGAATGTCACCTAACACAGATCCAATCCATTCCACTGACACGCGAACCCGCATTTTCTTGGGCCCAGCTGTCATTGGCTCTAATCCATAAACGTTCCTTGTGCGCTACACTGCATCTCAGGCCCCGCGCGTCTCGCCACTGCAGCGGTAAGCGAATCCGGCACCCCACTGTAACCGGAGCGCGGCGCGGCCACGAATGGACTTGGACACTGCTGCCTCATGAATCTGGCCGCTTTCCCCTCCTCCCTTGCCACGCCTGCCACCGCGACCTTCCCCCGCCATGAGATGCCATTAAAGCCCTCCCCCGGCGCTCTCTCCCGCTTCAGCTTGCCCGCGGTCCGCGGCTCACTCGTCTCGTCTCTCCGGAGGATCTCCGCCATGGCCTCCGCCCCCGCTGCGGCCCCCGCCTCCGCCGCCGCCGAGAACGGCGCCGCAAAGCCGGCGGAGCAGCAGCCTGTGCAGGTATTTGTTCCTGGTAGCTTGTTCCCTATTCTGTTGGCTAAGATTTGTCCGGGTCCGCAAGCGTGTTAGCAGCAGGTTTTGATTATCTGGTACTGGTCTGCAAGCGTGTCAGTAGCAGGTTTTGATTAAGTGAAGCGTGTTGCACCTCGCACATCCTTGATCAGATTATTGTAGTTACAGAGAGGCTGAGATTGTGATCCTTTATTTGGACTCGTGCCGCCAGTTTTGTTTTGCATTAGCTTAGCTAAGAGAACAACTTATGAACGGTGTGGTGATTAGAAACTTATGCATATGAATTTATAAGCCTCAGTGCGGATGTCATTCCGTTTCCTGTATCTAGAACATTTCAACCAGAACAAAATCAGTCTTTCGAACAGTATTGTGAACCATTTAGTCAGACTATGTTGGTAATTGCAGTTTACATCTCTGCTCTCAGTAAAATTAGTCAAAGTCTCAAAGACAATTGGCTTTATTTGCTTTACGTGTTTCAATTTGTTGCTTGCTAATCCCCCACAAAGTTTTTAATACATGCTTTACAATAATATCTTGCTGTCCGCAGCCACAAACATGTCACAGAGCATTGCTACTTCACCACTCTCTTTTTTTTGTATAAATCCCTTTTATATGATCATTTTGTTCCATGTATTGTTGTTGTTTCATCTTTTACTTTTTCTGCAAAACATCTGACAAAGCCTGCTTCATTTAGTCTTGCTATCAATAATTCTTCATAGTGTATAATAAACCTAGCTGCTGATATCAGTTGATCGTCTAATTGACTTCCCTATGCCTGTCACATTCTATGCATTGAACACTCTTAGTGAAATGTTGTGTCCATTTGTTGCGTTCTTTTCTCTTAAGTTCTAATCTATTTGGAGGTAGAACTGTAGTAGCACTTTTGGTGGATGTATCCGTTACGGGGTTCTTTTTGCTCTGACGCTTCAGCAGCATAATGGCAAGTATCCCCAAGAAAGAAAGAAAAAAATGAGGCATAACGGTGGGCAGTGATGCGCCTTCTACGAGTTTCCAAATTTCATCATGGCCATGAGCCAGCTTATCTCTGTTCGACGGTGTAAAATCGGGATGGATACTTCAAGCACCATAATGACTTTTAACACTGTCTAGTCTTTTGTCTCAAGTCCTTACCTGAAAGCTTATATGATGATAATGAGATTCTCCTATGATTATAAATACTGCCATATATCACTTAATTTGATGTGAAGGCAATGATTATATTGTTCGAGGAGGCAATGGTTATATAAATCGTGCTAGGCATTGTGCGTGCAATTTTGGAGTTGTTTGGTGTTTTTTTTCCTCGAACACGCAGGAGAGATGTGTATCTTTGTATAATAGGGAAAATAGTTGTTTGGTGTATTGTTTTAAGCTTTAAAATGCTTTGCAATGGTTATTGATTATGTTATTGATGAGTTTGAAATAATTCATCACGTCAAAGAAAGACAGATTAAAATATGATACCTCCAGGCTGTAAACCAAGATTTATTTGGATTGTCAAAAGAAATAGCTGATGTGAAATAACTTTGTTCAGGAACCAATCCTTTGCCTACAAACTTTTGGCAAAAGATTGCATCTAAAGCTAATAATATATAAATATAGTGGGATCCTTTATACGGATACCATCCTTATAAAATGAAGGCAGTGTTTGAGATAGCATCTGCTTGTTGCAAAGTCAGATTATTTGAATAGCTGGTGAAAAGTAGCTTCTGCTTTTTAGTTCATTCACAGAATCGTGATGTTGGGCACAGCTTCAGCTTACTTCTGTGAAAAAGCTGAGAAATAAGTTGTGCCAAACAAAGCCAAAGTGAAAGATCATCTGCTCTGCTGTGACCAGATTGCTGCCCTCTGATATGCCCATCTTATCTTTCCATTGATCAACATGTCACGATGTTGTCTCCAACCTAAAATATCATATTTTTTATTATCTTCAACTTGAGATGAAAGTACACTATGCATTTCGAGCAAGATAAGACTGATAAGTTGTCTTTAGCCCGAAATTGTGGTTGAAACATTATTTGCTCAATATTGATAAGGCATGATGAATGATTAGTCTCAACGCTTACTTGTCAATTTTTTTTTTTGGGAGAATCGCTTACTCGTCAAAGTAGCTACATTGTATACATAACTATTTAGACTTAGCCAACGTTGATGCTTCATACAGATATTGTGATTGACCCTTTCTTTTTTGGGGGTCATGAGAGGTACCAAGGAGAATTATTTTTGTTAAGATGTTAATATGAAGGAACACTTGGATCTCTTGAGAAAAATATATGATGCAGCCTTGTATGCTCCAAGTGTAGCTACTTGTATTTCCCAAAACAAATATGCGATGCAGCCTCTTGTATACTCCAAAAACTACTTGGATCTCTTGAAACAAATATACTATGCAGCCTCTTATAAGTAAACAACACTGACATAACCTTATTGTCTTTCCCAAAAACAAAAATCAGTTATAGTATGGTCAAAGGAAACTTCTCTTGGAACATGAAATTTTAGAGGGAATGCATGCCCTTGTTTCAGTGTTGTTTACTTATAGTCAGAATACAAACCGTCTTGAGCTTTCAATCTGATCCTTTTCTGATTCCTACATTACAGGTGGCAAAGCGGTTGGAAAAGTTTAAGACAACAATCTTCACACAGATGAGTATGCTTGCCATCAAGCATGGAGCGATAAACCTTGGCCAGGGCTTTCCAAATTTTGATGGGCCAGATTTTGTAAAAGAGGCTGCTATTAAAGCTATTAATGCTGGGAAGAACCAATACGCAAGAGGGTATGGTGTGCCTGAACTAAACTCTGCTATTGCTGAAAGGTTCCTGAAGGACAGTGGATTGCAAGTCAATCCTGAGAAAGAAGTTACTGTTACATCTGGGTGCACAGAAGCCATAGCTGCAACAATTTTGGGTCTGATCAACCCTGGTGATGAGGTGATACTGTTTGCCCCATTCTACGATTCATATGAAGCTACACTGTCAATGGCTGGTGCCAATGTAAAAGCCCTTACTCTCCGTGCTCCAGATTTCGCAGTACCCCTTGAAGAGCTAAAGGCTACAGTCTCTAAGAACACCAAAGCGATAATGATAAACACACCACACAATCCTACTGGGAAAATGTTTACAAGGGAGGAACTTGAATTTATTGCCACTCTATGCAAGGAAAATGATGTATTGCTGTTTGCTGATGAGGTCTATGACAAGTTAGCGTTTGAGGCTGATCATATCTATGGCTTCTATTCCTGGCATGTATGAGAGGACCGTGACTATGAACTCACTTGGGAAGACATTCTCACTAACAGGATGGAAGATTGGCTGGGCAATCGCCCCGCCACACCTGACATGGGGCCTAAGGCAGGCACACTCATTCCTTACATTTGCCACCTGTACACCAATGCAAGCAGCTGCTGCAGCAGCTCTTAGAGCACCCGATAGCTATTATGAGGAACTGAGGAGAGACTATGGCGCCAAGAAAGCTATACTTTTGGAAGGATTACAGGCTGCTGGATTTATTGTTTACCCTTCAAGCGGAACATACTTCATCATGGTCGATCACACCCCATTTGGTTTCGACAATGATGTAGAGTTCTGCGAGTACTTGATCCGCGAAGTCGGTGTTGTTGCCATACCACCAAGTGTATTCTATCTCAACCCTGAGGAGGGGAAGAACCTGGTGAGGTTCACCTTCTGCAAGGATGAAGATACACTGAGAGCCGCAGTTGAGAGGATGAAGACAGGTCTCAGGAAGAAATGATGGGGGCAATTTCATGCGGCTGTTGGTTGCTGAATAATCTGCTTGATTTAAATTGCAAGCATGTACTCGTAGTACTTTTCGAGCTATAGTTATCCTGTCAGTGACTTCATCTGTAGTGTCTTTACTGTTTTGTCTGTGTAAGCAGATGCTCATGGATCAGGATAGCTGCAGATGCACTTTTGTAGCCTACTGAGCAATTTGCGGCCGCCGTTTGATCATCCTTTTCAACCTGTCCTACCACCAGCCAAATAACTGATCAAAGCAAATCTTCTGAAACAGTGACATTGTTCTACTACTATTCTACAAGGTGCTCTTCAACTTTTACCATAGCATTGAAAGTTCACCCCAATGGCACAAACTGTAATAAACCATTTTCATCTTTACGAGTTAAATCTAATTTTCCGGTGTCATCTTCAGCTTTCCAAATCCCAGAAATAAAAGGCTATTTACCAACAATAAATCCCTCTCGATTGGAAGCGGTGGCCTCCTCATCTCTATTTATCAACAATCAATCCCTCTCCCTCTCGATTGGAAGCGGTGGCCTCCTCATCTCCTTTTTTAACTAGTCAATTAGGCTATTTTAGAATTTTTTGAATTTATGAGTGATAAGATGTTGAAAGCTGTGAGGAAAGCTGAAAAATAACCGGGATTAGACCGTGACTTCGAGAGACGGTCACTCAACCATGTATCCAAATCCAGTCCAGTATGTACATGATTTTGTCCCAACCGAAACGTTGTCCACCACACATGATAACCTGCCGGAGAAACTCGTAGCCGCGAACCCTTCTGGACCCGACGCTTTATCGCCAGCCATCCTCCACGAGCCACAAGTTCTGGTGAAATTAACATCACTTGTTACATCCATGGCGCAAAATTCTGCACGCCAGTATCCGCCGGCTGCTGTCGCTATCCAGCTCGAACCGCACACTTGACCCATCTTGCTCCAGCAAAACTGTTAGAAAAAGGTCCAAACGGTGATAAGAACGAGCGCGACGACAAGCAGGGGGAAAAAATCATCCAATCACGCGAGGCTGATGTGCCCATATTCCTCTTCTCGATGCCTATCCCTTCCAGGTTCACACCGCCATGTCTCTCGGCAGCGACAGACAGGTACGTACAGCGAATGAATACATTATCTCTTCGGTTTGGCGGCATCAGCATGTTGGCCCTCGTCAACCCCACTGGCCACTCCTTGGCAGCATCTCCCCGACTAAACCCCGATAAACGGAGACTGATCGGAAGCCATCGGACATGACAGTGCACTTGAAAATTAAATTGCCTGTCGTTGCGTAGCCGCATATGGCCGGGCGAGGCGAGGCTGCATCATGCGAACCCCTGTCTGCCCCCGATCGATGCGCTGGTTTTGCCGATCTCGCGTGCTTAAACAATGGCGTGGATTAGCAGTCGCGGTTAAACTGGAAGAGAAATGGTGTGGGTTTCCAAGATCCTGGAGTATTTTTCTCACATGAGGAGTGCGGTTCCCGATCAGTGACTTCAGCAAACAAAAAATTTAATGTGCATGTCCCGAGAGCCTGCTGCATCGAGATGCAATGATCAGCTGCTTAAGACGGCCGTACTCTGTAATGTACTAGAGGAGAATTGTTTAACTGAGGTGCTTGTCACTGACAAACAAAGGTACGAGTATTGGATAGGCGATCATGTGACGATTTGTGATAATAAGTACCTGTATTTGGAAGCAGTTGTGTGACCTAAGAAAGAGTCTGAATGCTGACAAACTTCTGTTCCATAGTATGAATTGACCTAAGAAAGCATTAAAAATCAATCTGTTGAGTTTCCTAAAATTTTTTATCTCTGTTTAATTCGGTGATGCTTGGAAACATCTCATCAGCATAAGCGGCAACTACTTCAGCACTTGGATGTCAACCCAGCAGAACCGCTCAAATTCAGCCCTCCTGCTGCATTCTTGTTGTCAACAGTCAAAAGTCATCCCAGATTTCAGATGTGAAAATGGCAGCACAACCAAACCAGTCAGACAAACACAACTCTTTTTTCAGGTCGCCAAGGAGAAGCCCGTGTTACCCGGCTCCATGATCCACCACCCACCAGCACCAGCGCACCGTCCACCTACCGGGGTGAACCAATGCACCACCAACAAATTGAAACGAAACCGCCGGTCAGCAGGTCCAACCTGCAGCGTCACCACCTTGACATGAGCAACGTTCAGATTTCAAACTCCAAACCCATGATTCAGACCGAATCCTCGACGTTTCCCACATGATTTTCGAAGAAAATTACGTGAGCACCAGAGAACGTACCCTCACACCTACTCCATGAGACGGTTTTCAGTTGAAGTTTCTGCTACCCTCCCCATGTTAGAAAGTATGATGATATGCATGTGTTACATTGCTTTCGTTATTCATTTGAAGGGAAAAAAGGCAGCAACACAAAAGTGATCGATCCTACGAAGTGGTTGCGTTTTGACGATTGAAACGCTTGGCGACATGCGAGAGCTACAAGCCAGGCGATTCTTTCCATGGCCGGCTACCGTAGTCTTACTTCCTTGTCGGAGCTCGCCTTACGGCGCTCCCCTTTTTCTAATTGGCAAGGTTGTATCCTAGCGCATGAGTGATGTATCATACACACAAGCTAATATCTTGTAGGATGGCTACCTCACCTGAAAGCTACTGAAAGAGATATTTATTTCGCAGCGTCGCCATCTTTGAATTTGAAATCGCGAGAGGGGACGGCAGAGAGATTTTGAGCCGGTAAAGAAAGAAAGGGTCTCTGTATGTGACCTCGCTTCTCACGCAAGCGAGCATCATGAAGCATGGCCGGCGTCTTTCAGGCACAGGAAAAATCACACACAAAATAATAACATTAATAATTAGATTCTGAAATGAAATGATCATCTCTGCTTTGCTGCCTTCCGAGATGCCTATCTTATCTTCCGATTGATCGACATGTCACCATGACTGAGCACCTGAATGTAAAACTAACAAGCAACATGTTCATAATATAATGCTTTGTTAGACCAGTACCAGGGCTTAATAAGCTTTATGCTATGAGTGTCACCAATTATTATGTCTCGAGCCTGTTGCCCCTGTAGACAAAGAAAAGGAGGGAAACAAAGAGAAGCACGCGCCCGATTGGATCCTGCTTTTCGTATTTTTCATACAGGAGAAGCTGCTTCTGTCAGAAAACCGCTGCCATTTCTTCAGCCCGCCCTTCTTTTTGCCGAACAGAAAGGTCTTGGTCGTGCCACGCCAAGCTTACGAATTGTGGCTGGTTGAAGGGTAGTATTGCAATCTGAAGGCCAGTCCCCTGAACAATGCAAAACTCTTCAGCACATTTTCTGAACAATAATTGTAACTTGTAAGCGTTGTGCTTTGTAAACCGCAAAACATAGGAAATTTGGTATCACTGGCTCCGAGATTGCCTCCTGTGCGGTCCGTACTCGTGGTCACAACCAGACTGTCGATCCTGCAAGATGTGTTTAGGATACAGTTTCTAGTATGGAGCATATGGGTCATGTCTGCATGTTCTTGGTTCTGAATTCGACAGTTTACAGGTCAAACCATTTCATCACCACACTGTTCCCCAAGTATACATTAGTACTACTATCACAGAACAATGATCGATAAGAACATACGGCGACAAAACGTTCAGAATTATTACGAGTTCTGACATTACGGAATGAGTGACATATCCCACATCACGTAGTGGAACCACTGATTGGCATGGCTGTCCTGATGCAAGAAACTTGCGGCAATGGCGGCTCCCAGCAACCAGCAATGCATTGTGCCAGCTGAACATTTCTGGAATCCTTTTCAGGCATTCATGCCTCCGATGCAAAAATCTGGAGTAGCAAGTGGACCCAAAGCTAGCTATGAATTGCCCAAGGTTTCAAAACAAGAGTGGGCTCAGGGGCAGGGATTGGATCGACAACGCAAGGTACTAGAAATTATTTATGTCATGTGGCCCTACATCACAGCTGCTACAAGTTGTAGGACAAGAGAAAAATTTACAGTCCCCCATGTGCAACTCCAAAGTACATTTGCAAATGGAGAATCACTGCACATGGAGTCCAACCGAGCAGTCAAGGTTTTAGGTTGGAGCAATGAAAATGCAGAAGCAACACATTCATATGTGCACTGATCACAGATAAGTTCAGAGTAAGCAGTAGAAAGGGCACTGGAAAAACTCACTCTTCCATTGATACACTTGGATCTATGTACAGTTACAGCTTGCAAGGAGGAGGAAGGGGACCGCCTATAGCGATGGCGATATCGCAGACTCTGAGCCGAAATTCCCAGCTCCAACGGCTCCCGTTCGTCGCTGAACTCTGACTCGGGACAAGCGGTTGTGCTGCCCCGGTCGTCTGGACCTCACTGATTAGTTATTGTCCTTCACTACCCTAATGTACAGTTAGAAGGAGAAAAAAACATTGCTTCTTAGCGCAAATTCACACATAGGTATCACAAAATTTGCCATCCATCCTGTTCTGGACAGCCTTGATTGCCGCCACCCGAGCAGCCGTGGCAGCCCTGTTTGCAGCCATGACCGCCTTGTGCACCTGCTCGTCGACTCTCGGCAGGTGAACGGCGTTCTCCGCAGCCAGCTGAGCAGCCTAAATGTACAATGCAACAATTAGAATTGGAGCAGAAGCAATTGCATGGAAAAGGCAAGGTTTAAGCAGATCAATGTGCACAGGCAAATTGCTGCATACCTGAACGGCACGCTGAACAGCAGGATCGGCTGGTGGCAGTGGGGTCTTGAGAGTCCCAGAATCCCAGTCCCCCGATCGCTTGTCACCATTCCGGAAGGTGTACATCCCATATCCCTGCTTCTTGCCTTCGTGCCAGGAGCCTTCGTAGCAATGGCCATTGGCAAAGCTATAAACTCCGAACCCGTGGATCTTGTCCCCAAAGTACTCTCCGGCATACCGATCACCATTTCTGAAGCAAATTAGGATCGAATTAGCCACCCATGTTCAAATTGTTGTAATGAAATGGAACAGTGCGCGTGTTAATTTGATCAAATCAAAGCGGTGAATTTCGCCGGATAGTCACCTGAAATGGTAGCTCCCGAGGCCGTGCTTGACGCCGCACTTGAATTCCCCGACGTAGGAGCTGCCGTCGGAGCATGTCTGGGAGCCGATGCCGTGGCTCTGGCCGCCGGCCCACTCGCCGGCGTAGCAGTCGCCGCTGTAGAAGCGGTAGACGCCGTGGCCGTGGCGTAGGCCCTGGCGGTACTGGCCGCGGTAGCGGCTGCCGCGCGCCCAGCTCTCGATGCCGTAGCCGTCGTACTTGCCGTCGACCCAGTCGCCCTCGTACTTGCCCTTGCCGAAGAAGTTGTAGACGCCGCTGCCGTTGCAGCGGCCCTTGTGGAACTCGCCCTCGTAGCAGTCCCCATTGCTGTAGAACTCGACGCCTCGCGGACGACGCGGCCGTGCGCGGCGGCGGCGCCGCCGGCCTTGTCCCGCTTCTGCGGCTTGTCGTCGTCGTCGCCGATGAACCACTGCACGGAGCCGGACCCGGGGGAGCGGCGGAGGCGGAGGCGGCCTCGGAGCAGGCGCGCGGCCCCCGCGGCGGCGGCGAGCGCGGCAGCCGCGGACGCGGCGAGGAGGGCGAGGCGGTGGTCGCCGCCGCCGGTGCCGCGGAGCAGGAGGAGGAGGAGGAGGAAGGCGAGCGGGAGGGCGAGGACGAGGAGCGGGTGCGCGGCGGGGCCGAGGAGGGCGGCGCCGGGGTGGTGGTGGAGGAGGTGGGGCGGGGCCTTGGAGGCGTGCGCCTGCGCCTTCTTGTCGTCGGGCTCCGGGTCCTCGACCACCACCGCCTGGAACGAGGAGCAGTTGCGCACCGTCGGGGAGCGCAGCAGCGACGACGGCGTCCGCGTCAGCTTCCCCCCGCCACCGCCGTGGCCGTCCATGCCTCCTCCGCCTCCCCGCCGCCGCCGCTCCCTCTCCTCCTCAATCGCTGGCGGATCTCCGTGTTTTCGAATCCCTAGCAGAAGAACACCACGCACGCAGGCACGGACGCTGTGGCACAGATCGATGGGGGTGGGGTGGGGCGGAGCAGAGCGGGAGTGGGTGGAGCGGAGAGAAGAGAGGAGAGGAAGGGGCGGAAGGGCCTCTTATAAGCCAGCAAGCACACAACAACACAACCACCGGAGCGGAGCGGAAGGGGAGGTGGTGATGGTGAGGTGACCAGCTCCGCGTGCGCAGCGCCGACCTGCCCCTGTCCCGCTGCCGCGTGGGGCCCCGGGATGCAGGGGGATGTTGGTTGGCGGATCGCGCGGGGTCGGCTCGCGCCCGGCGCGGCGCGGCCCGGGCGGGTGTCCCGCGCGCGCTCTGGTTTGGTTGGCTGGCCCGGGCAGGAGAGGCGCGCGGAGACGGAGAAGGCGACCTGGATTTGGATTGCAGCTGCTGGGAGAAGGCGGAAGAAGGCGGTCTGTTTGGGGGCCCTTCCCCTTTCGTGCGAGGGTGCTGCTGGGAGAAGGCGGAAGGAGGCGGGCGGTGCCTCTGTTTGGGGGTCCTTCCCTTCCGTGCGAGGGTGGTGTGTGGGTGGTGCCCACGGGTTCCGGATCTGGGCGTGGTGCGGTGCGGAGACGTGAGTGCGTCCAAGCTTTGGGCACGTGCCGCGGGGCGCTTTTGGTCCGGGACCAGGCCGGCGCGGCCGACCCATCGGTGGTTGCCGGGTTGGGCTGGGGCTTGAGACCGGGTGGCTCCGTGGTACCGCACGGTGTCCTGTTACACCAGTCCCGAGCAGTGTCACGTCTCCAGGCCTAACGAAAAATGGTTTCATCCGAGTCAAAAAAAAAACACGGTTTCATCAGACTATAAAAAAATAGATATTTATATAGTACTTTTGTTGAAATTAAAACGATTTCTGTGCAAAATGATTGCTGAAGTTTTTTGTCTTACATAAAAGTTGATCCATAGGGTTTTGATCTTAAGGGTTGTGACATCTAAATGCTTGATTAACTGAATAAGTCTGTAGAAATATTATTGTATGGAACTGAAAAATCTGGCTCTGTGCGGTTAACATATGGCATTGAGTATGTTTTAAACATGTAGCGTGTTATCAATTGACATGTGTGCATGATTTTTTTTTTTTGTATAGTGGTTGATGTGGGTGACCAGCATGGACTAATTCACCATAAAAAGTGTGAACCCAAACTTAGACCTGCAACACTTTAATTTGTTTGTCTATGAGTTGGACTCGAGCGAGTTTCATCATTTGCTGTGCGGTATTTTCTCAAAAGGAAATTTGCCGGGCATTGTGGTGCCTCATAAATGAAAGTCACATCAGCTTTGAAAAATTATTTCCATGGCGCCATCATCAGATTTTTTTGAAAAATATATAACAGAGTTGCTGTATGTACGATCATTGTATGATTGTGTTAAGCGACCAGAAGTTTAATGACTTGAATCATTTAGGTACATCTCTCGTTGCATAACATAATACTCTGTACTACTATAATCGAACAAACTATAAGTCGAATATGGTCAACTTCCCCGCGGAGACCTTTTCAATGTCATCTGGTATTCGACAGTATTCTGAATTGGCTCGCCGGCCTGTGCCACCGTCACCCCTTCACGACCTCGATGTCATCGACGTTCTTCGCGCTCACGCGGCCGGGCGCATTGATGCATGCAGCATAACGTTGGCGTCCCCGACTGCCAACGCTCACGTCGACCAAGCCAAGGTCAAAGGCGTCTGCTACGGCTAGTCGGCTGCTGCCAACTCTCAGGCTCCGCCCATCGATCGGGACTCGTCTCGTCAGGGCATCCCTCCGATTCGGCAACCCATGCGGCCGGTGCAGCCGGCCGTCCAGCCAATCCGCCGCCACCTCCTCACGACTTCTGAGACAGGAGTCACCTGGTCCGGTCCCCAACCCGTCGCGCTCGCTCGCAAGCAATTCAACGGCGCGCGGGAACGGAAGAAAATTCTGTGCGGCCCGTCCGCAAACTTGCGCTGTGCGGACCCTATCTAGATTTGCGCCGCGTGGACGCCTCCACCCATCCGACGGAAGCAGCGAGCGACTCAGGTCCCGCACGACGCTCGGCTCCCGCACGCCCCCGGCTCTCGCACGCGCAAGACGCCCTCGGCTCAACTCAATCCCCTTCCGACGCTCTCGGCTTAGGCGTTCTGCTCCGTCGAGTCTTGGCCTGCTCTTGGAAAGCGCCGGAGGGATCGTAACGACGGCGAACGCCTTCCCCTACAGCTTATGGCGATCTCCTTGGCAGCTGCCTTCGCGGCAGCCTCGGCCAGGCTTGTGCAACTTGGACTTGCCGGTTTAAGCATTGGACTAGCCCCTCCTTCGATTCACCACATATTTTTGGTCAGTTCAGAGTTCTGCAGTATAAAGTTCTTGAATGGATCGTTAACTAAGTAGTAGCGCTTTGCTCGATCATATTTTGGATATTTGTCTGTTCATCTCTTGCTTGGATTTAAAGCTGATTATTAATCTCCAATAATTAACAAATCACATTATGTTAGTGACATGAGAATCAGATTCTGTAAAAATTACAAAAGCTAATTCCTAGGCTTGCTAACGATCTCTAGCATAAATCAAGTAGCACGCAACCATACATATACATTGAACAATGGGTACGTATCTAGTTGATTTCTGAACGAAATTGCAATGCCGGCATCACCTAGCAGTAGCATATTCCTCATTTGGTAGTGAGGATTCAGATGAGTGGCCGCTGCCATTGCTCGTAAAGTCCGCGAGAGCATCTTGGCCTGGATGCGGAAGGAAGGTTATCAACATTCTTTGGCGCTCTTGGCAGCAGCGGCGGCGGATCAAGCTCGCACAGCCGGCGCGGCGAATCGAGATCGCGCCTAGAGACAAGGGCGTCGCCTGGGAAGGGGCCAAGCTGTGCGCGTGGCAGGGGAAGACAGTCGCTGTTTTATGGCGCTCCCGACGACGGTGATGGTAGATCGAGGTCGCGCAGCCGGCGGCGGTGATGGCGGGTCGAGCTAACGCATCGAGACGTGGGCATCGCCTGGGAAGGGGCCGAGCCGTGCGCTTGCCTAGACTAGAGCCGAGCCCGTGCAGGAGCCGTTGGCGTGCGGGAGCCGAGCGTCGTGCGGGAGAGCTGCTCTCGTCAGATGGCCGGAGGCGTCCACGCGGCACAAATCCAGGTAGGGGCCGCACAACGCACGTTTACGGACGGTTCGCATAGAATTTTTTTCCCGCGGGAACTGGTTGGCGCGCAGCGGCAGGGGTCAGCGCAAACGCAAGTGGCAGCAGGCGAGACCTCAGGCAGGCGGCCACGGCCGCCGGCACGTCTGCCGCGGCGAATCTATGGGCGCGGCTCGGGGCATGCGTGGCCGCGTCTAGGCCGTATAGCACCGTAGGCTTTGGACTTTGGGAGGATTTCCAAACACGAGCCGGTGGTGCCGGTACGTCGAGCCTCGTTCTTCCGTCGTTCTAGAACGGCATGGGCGCGGGCGGCAGCAGTACAAATGTTCCGGACCTTTTTCGGGCATGGCGTGCAATTATTGATCGAGTACGTACGTACTAGTACTACGTGCTGAGACTAGTGGCGTAGCCGTAGACCGTAGTACTAGCAGTGCCGTGGAGCTGCGTTTGCCTGGAGTATTTTTCAGGCAGCTAAATTTTCACCTGCTCGGAAATTTCCATTCCGGTTTCGACAAGGTCGTGCCGTGGAACTGAACTGGACAATCGGTGCTTTGGATTGGATTGGTGGCCATCGATCGTGGACGAAAATGCTCCTTGTATCACGGGAGCGAGAAAACCCTGGACCGCGCCGCCGCGCATCGGGTGAGCAGGAATGGTCCACAGCATATACCTGGATTTTCCGAACCACACTCATTTTGCCCACCAGGCGGAAAAAAAGGCGGCGTAATCTTTCTACGCCCTGGAGTGGTGCGTAAGCAGATGGCCTTTTGCCCCCATGGACCATCTTTTCACTCTTTGTTGGCCATCCAGATGCACATGCTCTGACTAACTACATAATGTAGCACAAAAAAAATATCTGAGTTACTGTATCACATTCTGTTCTTAGTGAAAAAATTGTGAATGCAGGAATGCTGCACATGCCCTTTACCTATCGAAGAAGAATGCACCGTGTATAATTGGTAACGGGACATGAGCTAACCGCCAAAAACCAGTAGAAGCTACAGTATGGGCAACGCGCAAAGGAAATTGCACTTGCGTGCAAAAAGGTAAGACAAAGGGGGATCGCACTAGCAGCACCTTTGATTGCACACGAGAACGACGATAATTGAGCAGCCGGCGCCTTAACAAGCAATGACGGACCATCCAAAGCTCGATCGCCACAACAAGACACACGCAATGCTTCGAGCTCAGAGGTTGGACAAGAGCAAAGATGCATCTAGAATTGAACCAACCGAAGCATCAGCATCAACGCTGCTAATTGCAGACAAAAACAAATACTGATTTTAACCCGCACTCGTCACTCAGGTCGTCGTACGTACCAACACCGCCGCTGTCCTCATAGTGCATTAGTACAAAGCTGGAAAGGCTGCCTTTCGGTTTGGTCTGCGCGACTCTCTGATGTGAGCTCTTGTCGTCAATGTCACATGTTAACCGCAATTTTTTTCTCGTTTTTTTTTCTTTTTCATTTTGCTGTTGCTCTGGGGGCTAAAAGAAAACTCCAAGTGCGTGGAAAAGAAAAGGACGCGTTCTCGCATGGCCCTGACGCTTGCCGTTTCGTTTACGAAATTTTGGCGTCCGACAGAGAGCAATGCATGGACCATGCAGTCGCCACCTGCTTTCAGAATATGTACCGGATCGCCATCGGTATCAAGACGTGCTCTGTAACATCAGCACTGTTCAGGGCTTCAGCCTCACTAACCTTCACCATGAAGCTTCTCCTGCGTGATCGTAAATAAACAAAACAATTGTTTTTGGAGCCAAAAAAAAAAAAAAAAGGAAAGAAGAGTCGGCAATGCTTGTGCACAAGTCAAGCCATACCTGTGGGCGAAACCTGCGCAGAGCAGGCTGGCAGACTGGACGCACGAGCCCAACTGGGCGCTCGGTGTTCTGAATTATTGGCAGTGGGTGCAGACGGCGCCCGTCCAGTCCCAGACAGAATGATGAAGCCGTGATCGAAGTTTCCCCGTCCTCGAAAGGGCAGAGCGATGAATTGACTACGCCGCGGCCGAGCAGGGCTGGCGCTGGAAGCGGGAATGGATGTTGAAGTCCTCGGGAAAAGGCGCGCCGGCGGCGGCAGCAGCACGGCCTTTCAGGTTACGTCGCGCGATGCGTATGCTCTGACGCCGGTGATGCGAGCCGCGTAGACCGGTGACCTCGGCAGTGGGAAAGGGGTGACGGGTCACGGCTCACCTCACGAGTCAGTTAGGAGACGGTTTTCCTTCCTTCGCGCGCGGTGGATTCGAATGCAACGCCTCACCGGTCGCAGGATCGAATTTCGTTGTGCGAGAAAGAGAGAGGTCGAGAGATGTTCTTCGCTGGTCGGTCAGAATATTTGGGAGAGAAAAAGTTGTTAAACGGTGCCTAGCTGTTCACATGTGCCCGCCTTGGTTTGTTCAGCTAAAGCGAAGCTGAAACATGACCCTCCCGAATCGACGAGACGAACGCCCTCGCTCGCACACACTCTCCGGACCACCGCTTCGTTGGGTCATGGTCGCTGCTCGGCTTGAGCGCGGTGACCCTCCTCGCAACTGCACCCATCGCACTACAACGCTGTTCAACTTGGTTGCGCTATCGGAGAAAGCTGGTAGCAACTGTTTCGTAGTACAGTACATTGTTACAGCTTCCTATATGAAATTTTACGATCAAAAGCGGTTTAGCACCGCACCACGCCTATATGAAATTTTACGATCAAAAGTCGCATTTTGATGTCAATATATACGGGCCCGAACAGACTGTAAATCGAAATAGTAAAGCCCAACAACAGTGGACAGCAGCCCCACGCGGCCACGCACGGCCCAGGTCCTATGCCGCCTCCCCAAGCAAAGCAAGACGAAAGCTCAAAGGCCTCGGTTCGGCGGGGTCCACGCCGACCATGGCGTCGTGGCTGCTGCTCCGCCTCCCCTCCTTCCCGTGGCTCCCTCCGCCGCCCCCGCCCGGCTCCTTCTCCGGCCATGGCGGCGGGGGCGGGGGAGACGGCGGCGATTGGCGGCCGAACGTCATCGCGGCAGTCGCCGGCGTTCACCTCGGCCGTGCCCTCCGCCGCCGATTCGTGGGCCTCCTCTGCTCACCGGTATCGCTTACTGCCTCGCCTTTGCCTTCCATTTATTTGCTCTTCTGGGATGCAACCCGTTGGATGTCCACTGGCGAGCGCGCGGAAAGCTGCTAATCGCGTTGGGACGGCGTTTACTTAGTGTGTTGTTGCTTGGAGCCTGTTTCGCTTCTTACTATTGGTTGGATGAAAAAATTTCGTGCATGGTCAAACTGCTTAATCTGAAGTGAATCAATTAATCTCTAGGAGGTGAGGAATCTCGAGGCGTTGCCGAGGATAGGTGACATTTTGTCCGGAGGGTCACAGGCATTTGCCGCACACGCGCTTCTTGGGGCACTGGGGAACGTGTTCTCTACATCGTACGTTTGCAGCTTTGCTCTGTTCGATGGGAACGGTTCAAACGGGACATATATAGGCAACAGAAAGATGCCGTCCAGGCGGCCTCGTGGAATCAATTCGAAGAAGAGATTGTGGACTAATGTTCTTCTTGCTGTTAATGTCCTGTAAGTGAATGTGTTCCATTTACGTTTCTGTATCTACCTTCTGATTGAATGTGTTCTTCTGTTTAACGCCCTTTCACTTCACCAAAGGGCTTATCTCGCTCAAGTAGCAACACAAGGAAAGCTTCTTATGTGGGGAGCCAAGGTTTGTGCAGCGCTTGGAATTTCCAGTTCAGTTCTATGCTAGTGTTTTCTTTTAATCTAATAGAGCTGCAACTATGATTTACAATGGAAGATCAACAGCCTGATCGACAGAGGACAATTTTGGCGTTTGGCAACGTCATCTCTCCTCCATGCAAATCTCACTCACCTTGCTGTATGTGTTCATGTTTCAATACTTTTATAGGAAAGGATATTAGCTAATTTCCACCTGTCTTCATAATTGATCCAGTTCAACTGTTTCTCTCTGAATTCAATGGGGCCTATGGTCGAAATGCTAACTGGTCCTAGAAGATTTCTTACTGTTTATTTCACTTCAGCGGTGGCAGGTATTTTCTTAACTGTTTTGGATGATTAAGTGATTTTGATCGGTGTCCTCAAGTTATTTGTTACGTCGTAACAATTCTTCTAATTCTAACAGGCTCGCTGCTGAGTTACCGCTTTTGCGAGTTTCCTGCTGTTGGTGCATCTGGTGCCATTTTCGGATTGGTATAACTACTTAATATGCTAATAATATAGGCCATTTTCAGATTGGTGTAGTCATAGAAACTTAGAAATACTGTGTTGCCCACATGATTGATTTTGTAGCTTGTACTTCATCACTTCAGATTTCTCCAACTTATGATTACCACATTTCTATTTTGTGACCACATTCTACTGAAAAGAAACTTCATACAAAAACTCAATGTCATGGTGTTTACATTACTTTTATCTGCATGGTCAGGTTGGCGCCTATGCTGTTTATATGTGGAGACATAGAAGGTTTTTTGGGAATGGAAAGGAAAGTTTAGAGCATATTGGACGTGTGGTTGTCTTGAATATGGTATTACTCTACTTTTTCACATTTTCTATTTCATCTTTGTTTCTGCTACTTGTATACCATCTGCAATTTTATGTTTGCTAATAGGGTATGGGCCTGCTTTCAAGGGGGATTGATAACTGGGCTCATGTAAGTCTCCTGATATTATTGACTACTCAATTTAATTCTACGTAATTCTGTTTAGCTCATATGCCTCATTTGAATAAGCCTAGTTGGGAGGCTTGCTTGGGGGAGTGGCTGTGGCATGGTTACTAGGTCCGGCATGGCAATATCAGTACGTTGCAAAGGATGGAAGAGTCGTATTCAAAGACAAGGCTCCGATCCTCCTACTAAAAAGGGGGAGAACATCACGATAGAGTTGTATTATGATGTGCTTATAAACTATATTCAGGCCTTCATTTGCAAAAAGAAAAAAATATGGAAAATAGCAGTAAAGAGAAAGGGAGAATATTCTAACCAGGCACAAAAGGAGGGAGTAGACGTGCTGCTCCGGAGCCTTTTTGAGGAGACATCCGTTTAAGTCTTCCGGATAATTGATAGCTTTTGAAGTGGCCCGGAGCTCACTGTTGCTCTGTTTCGATCGATTGCAATTGTAAAGTCACCCGTCGCGGCTGTATGTAATATGTTTATCATGTGTCACAAAAACAATATTTATCATGTGTCATTAGCGCATGACTAAAACGCATTGCTTACATGACTTTATGTTGTTATGGCTAATAACGGTAAGCTGTACTGTAAGTTCATGCCTTTGATATTGAACATTCTTGTTGTCAATTCATTTTCTTACATTCCTGTACTGCAAGAGATCATCAAATGTCCATTTGACTTACGATCCGTTTCTTGCAACATAGATTTAAGCGCCAACAAAATTTCAGAATTGGTGCACTCAAACAGGCCACAAGCTTTGGTAGAAACAACGAGGTATATAAGCAAGTACACCGATTAATAAAGAAAAATACAACGTTCATCTCAGATAAGCACTCCCGATAGAGAGAACGTATACTCTTTTACCATTTGTGCCCAGCCAACAGAAGCTAAATAATAACATCATTTGAAGCTCGACGTACAGAAAATAGAACGTGAAAGAGGCCGCAGCAAAGTTGGACGTTATATTATACTCAATCAATATGCTACAGGAAAGGAAAACACTTTGCCATATAACAAGAACACCAGTTACGGGACTCGTTACATTCTCCTCTGCCAATAAGCCTCAAACCCTTCGGTGAGAACATATAATTTGGCAGAGGCATAGGGCAGCCACCTTCGTGACATAAACCCTGGTAAATTAGCATAATATGGACCTATATCTACAGTTAATCCCACCTCCGAGCTCCAGAGTTCACCATAGAGCTAAGAGTTGCCAATAAAACAGAACCTGACATTTGCGGTATCATAGCCCATGATCACCATTCATGGTCATATTTGAAGCAGCAAAATTGCACCAGCAGTCAAAACAATCCAAAACCAAGCATAGCTTCAGCCTTCAGGTATGAAGCAGACCTGCATGTTAGACACAAATAAGATCTCTTTAGTCCAAGGAACTACAGAATTATGGAAACATAATTGATAATAAAACATGATTAATATCAATCTACGAGATATTTTTGAAAGCCCACGGACTAAATGAAATGTTCAATCGCCTGTAATGCACATCTACCCACATGTTAGTACTACCACTGACATGGTCATTGAGAAGTATGCAGTACACATTAAATATAAGCCTAATAATATTACAGGCAAAATGAATCCAACTCATTTTAAAAAAAAACATATGATGTAATTATAAAGTAGATCATGAAGAGTGATCATATCCATCAATGACAAATAAATTGTTGGAACAACAAAATTCAACTAATTACTGAAACGCCTTAATAACCACATAAGAATTCTAGTATTTAGTGCGAACTGAAGACAAGAAGCAGTAGAAACTTACCGTACGGTGATGGGGCAATGGTAGGGTACTTAGATTTTCTGCTATTACGCTTTTTCCTTGGGGGTATTGGATGGAATACACGCACTGACGGTGAAGGTCTTGGCATCTTCTGAGAAGTTGGTCCAGGGACTGTTTTTGGTAAATTACGAGGAGCATTTATATGAGCAGGAACCGGTGGAAATGCTGGAGAAAGGTGTGTTGGAGAAGGAATAATGGATGGCTCTGGTGAATGCATAAATGGGGGCAGCTTAGGGTCTCTATGGATGCAAGGTGGTTTTACCGATGGATCACCAGACGGAGGAAAGCGGTTACAACTAAGACATGGTAGGCAAGGGTGTCTGCTCGATAAAGGGGGAGAAGCCTGAGGAGGGAGACTCGGTTTCATATATGTTGGAGGAGCAGGGTAGGGAATGCTCCCAAACGGTGACATGGAAGGTGGCAAGCTTGGAGAAGGTGATGGTGATGGGTTTGGAGAAGGCGATGGAGATGGAGATGGTGAAGGAGATGGACTAGGAGGCATATCTGAGATCGAGTGCTGTAGGTATGATGACAGCTGAACACGTTTTACTTTACCAAACACAGAGTGATTAAGCCCCAGGTTCTTCTCATCAGGTTCTGTGATTAGCAAAGCTAGCTGTTTCAATCTATCTGGTAAAAGAGTACTGCTTCCATCCAACACAGATGCCCAAACAGTTGCTGGAGCTTCTACTGAAGAGCCAATCTCATTATTGAATTGCAAGTATAGTTTCTGCACATACATGGAAGACGATTAGAATAGAATTGGAGCAACGAGCTCATTCAAATATGAATCACTATCTCCTTACAGACAAATAAATCAATAATACCTCATATGACCTCAAGTTCAATCCAAGTTTCAGCTGATCCTTTAGCTCTGTAAGATTACCCAAGATCTGATAAATGGAGTTGTTGAGCACAAATTGAATAGGGGGTCTGTGCTAGCCCATATAGAACCAGATTGTGCAGGAATCACAGTAATTCCTCCAGGGAATCTTAGAAGTTCTACGGAAGATGGATGACTGAAAAGTGATGGTGTCAAGGATAGGTTCAGCTGCTGGAGCATCATCTCTATAAAGGATGATCTCAGCACACTGAGGGCCGGCAAACTTATTGAAGCATCTTTTGGATAAGGAAGAACACCAAAAACAACTTGTGTGGAGTACTTAGAAGTTAAGGGGCGCATTGAAACAATGGAGACCTGTTCAAAGCATATTTGAGTTTAAAAAAAGGGACACAGGAGAAATTAAGGATAAATGATAGAAAGCATTAGGCACCTTGCTATTAGGTACACCGATCTCTTCAAATATGTCACTCCCTAGTTGGTCTATGTGAGCAGTAAGGAATGATACTGGCTTTTCCAAAGTGAAACCAACCTTGATTTCAGCTGAAACAATGAAAACACATCAACATTTGGTTGGCAATCTAAATTTAGTAAAGTATATACACATAAAAAATTTACACAAAAAAATAATAAGATATACAAATCTAGTGAACTATCTGCTAATAAAAAATGAATGAAGTTTAGCGATTAAGGTAATCTATTGAGACACTGAAGTTTTTAGCAAACCAAAATTCCCAGCAGCAAAAAAGGAAGCAATCTATGAAAAATGGTTTTGGGACATATTGAGCTATCAGCAAAAAATCACTAGCACATTTTGTAGAGGGGGATGTAAATAGGCTATTAATGCCATGAGTGAACTAGTATGCTAAAAAATGACGGCAGATGGAAAGCCTGCCTGCACAAACAAAGTTGAGATGAAGCGACTGACATGTTTGCAGGCATCAATTCAGTATAAAAACCAGATGAACAAGCTTCAAAACAATAGATTCAAAACGAATAAGTATTGAGCAATCCGAACTAAAACCCTACCCAGAGAGAATGAAACAAAGGAAACTAAAATCTACATCTTGCAATACCACTGCTAGCTTATGACTGAATCCTGTTATAACAACAATCATGCATCTAAATCGACAAACACTAGGCTGGGAATATACAAGCCGGAGAAATGAGAAGCAATTACACGGCTACATGATACAAACAAAGATGGATTGTGGTCACGTTAGGTACTATGTGGCCCCTAGGGAGATGTTCTGGAACAGTGGAATCTAACTCAAAATCTGACGATTTTAAAGATTTTATCTATCCAAACAGGTCGACTCCTGTGCCATTTAGAGGACTCCACATCAACTCCAAATCAGAACTTGTAGGTAACGTAAGATTATGATCCTATGCCTCAAGATATAACTCAAAATTAAAATGCAGCAGTACGGATGAAGACAAACATTATCAAACACCACGTCCTCCCGGGGTCGCAGTCACACTCTGGAACATGACACGACAAAATTGACCAGTAAATCGTTCGAATCTTGGTTCAAGTTAAACGCAATCGAAGAATTTAGTACACGGCCTAATATCTGGAAGCAGCAATTGCTGCACCAACACATCGATCCGCCGCCACTCTCTGACCCTAAGCCAACCCCCAATTTTACGAGCTGCCCAAACTAAACCCATGAATCCCCACACTTCCGCATCACCAATACCGAAATTCTGGTCAATTGGGGCCGAAAGCTCACCTGCAAGCACGTCTGGGTCGTCGGAGAGGTACCCGTGGTGGCGCGACGGCACGAGCAGGAACAGCACCGGAACGAGGACACCGGCCGCGAGCAGGAGCATGAACACGCACCGGAACGACACCGCCCGCCCGATCGCGCCGCAGGCACCCGCGCCACCTCGTCCTCCGCCTCCGCCGCCGGCGATCTCGAGGCCTCCCGCGCCGCCGAGCTCCACATCGACGGGCTTCCCCATTCAGAGCGCATCTGACTCAACGGGTCACTCCCCCTCTCCGCCTCCTCACCACCGCCGTCGCCGTTGCAGCCAACAACAGCACCAGCCCGTGCCTGCGCCTTCTCCTCGGAACGCCTGAGACAGTGGCCGCGGCGGCGGAGCCCCGGGGACTTCCTCGATTCTGCTCCCGGCTGCTGCGACTGTCGGTTGCTGAGTGGGAGGTGCGCTTCGCGTTTTGGTTTATTCGCTCGTTTTTTTTTCCCTGACTTTCCCTTGCGCCACTGCTCAACGTGGGCCCTAACTGTCAGTCTTGACCAGAAAATACCGGGGGGCATTTTGTATTTCTCCGTCTTCGTTTTTCCGCTTGCTTAGCGCGTAATCCAAGCGCCATTTCCGCGAAAAATATTCGTGCTCGTCTCGTTCGGGCGTCGGGGTCGGGCCGCTTTCCCATCCAACCAACCGCGAGGGGAAATCCCACCGCTCCTTCCAAACCGGCCGCGCATGTGCGGACATGTGGCTCGCGACCTGGCCTGACAATTTTTATTTTGCGTTGCTTTAGATTAGAAAAGAATCGAGTCACTTGTCAATTGGGAGGGTTCGTGCACAGTTGCACTGCCCCGGTTGGTGCACCTGGCTCTGGTTATTTTTTGAACTGGTTTCCAGTGGCCCGGTCTGATTAGTTTTGAGTTAGGTTTTTTTCTTGGGTCGTGGCCGTTTTTTCTTCTTCTCGTGAGTGGGTTTTTTTTTTTTTTGGTGTAGAATAACTTGTGAGTGGGGTTTACGCAGGGTGTGTGTCACTTTCGTTTGGTGCCTAGGTTGGTTTGCCTGATCCAATCAGTTAGTTGGGACGTGGTTGTACTAGGAGTTTGTGAAAGCTTTGTCTCTAATTTTTTAGAGTAGATGCGCAGCGTAGGCATGCACATTACACAATCTCTACAATATTATTAGTATGAATCTAACGATTTACAAGTATTTTTTGAATATCCATCTTTACAATCCTTATACAACACTTCCTTGTATATGAATATATTGTTTACAACTAGAGAGCTTAAGAACTCGAGGGAAGAAAACGTGTTGCCTTCGAGAAGGAAAAATATCACTATCATATGAAGTCCATCATTCATGCTGCTATATTGGCAATAAAATGTCACCTTCGTTGCGCATCATCTATCATTCGAGCTGTCAAGGTCTGGAAGACCAAGGTGGCACTCAATCCTTACATAACGAGTAAGACCTTGTTTGCATGACACTAATTGCTCATACTAGCTCAATAAATCCATAAAACTGAAGTTGTGATGGATTAATGGATTTTGGTCGAGCCATCCACTCTTTATTTTAGACAAGAATAAAAATCTAAAATGCTTGAGCTCGTGGTTTGAAAAAAAAAACCCGATGTAACGTGTGAACTAAATGTACTTATGTTGATTTTGCGTTGTGCGGTGCCAGTTGAATTATCCTTTCTCATTTCACACCGCGGATACTCTTAAGACATCTCGCCTAATGACCGTTTGCACGGGGCTTTGCCTTATATCACAATTGCTATGGATCAGGCTTATTTGAAAAAAGGGCAGCTTCTCATAATGAGCTCAAGCTGCTTCGAAAAACCCTGAGCAAACAGGTTATCCTAATTTTTAGAAATGGTTGAAGTATGTTCTCAAAACAGCCTAGTACGACTAGGGCTGCACCATCAAATCAACGCAGAAACCCATGAGCACCCGCAATTCCGACAACTGACAACCAATCAACGGCCCACGGCCCACCCACCTGAATCCCCGCGGCAGCGCCGCCAGCAAACGCTGAAGAAAACCCTCGGAGCCGCCTCCCCTCGATTCAAACCGACCAAATCCCAGCGAACGGTCGTCGAAATTCAAAATTCACCCTCCCAACGAGCGGGCTCCTCCGCCGTTTCAAAATTCAAACCACCCACTACAGCACGAGCCGAGCGTGCCGGATCCCTCTATCTACTCCATATCCCAGACTCACCCCATCGCATCTCATGATTTGCATCGCGTGAGCTCTCGGGGCCTCGTGGGAGCGTGTTGGGCGGCATCTCATCGAGCACCGCGGCGCGGATGGAATGGGACGGCGACTGCGGCGGCGCCGACATGAACTCCGTTCCCGAGGGCGTCCTGCAGCACATCCTGTCGATGCTGAGCAACGTCCGCGACGTGGCCGCCTGCGCCTGCGTCTGCCGCCGCTGGCACGACTGCGTGCCGTACCTCCCCGCGCTCTTCTTCCCGCGGAACGCCTTCGACGGGCCGGCCGCCGCCAGGGACGCCGCGGACGACGCCATCGGCCGGATGGTGGGCGCCGTCGAGCGCCTCAGGGAGCTGGTCATCTACTGCCCCTTCTCCATGGCGCGCCTCCCCGCCTGGCTCGCCGCGCGGAGCGCCACGCTGCGGGTGCTCGAGCTGCGGATGGACGCCGCCGCCGACAAGGCGGCGCCGGACGCCGGCGGCCACCTCGACTGCATCGGCCTGGTGCCGAACCTGGAGGAGCTCAGACTCTGGGGGGTATCGCTGGTGACCGCGCCGGCGTGGGGCCGGCTGCAGCGGCTCCGCGTGCTGGAGGTCGTCGGCGCGCCGATGCAGGACAGCGCGGTGAAGGAGGCCATCGCCGCCTGCCCCAACCTCACCGACCTGTCGCTGCTTGGCTGCGAGTGCTCCGGGGCGATGGCCATCGAGCTCGCTCTGCTCGAGCGTTGCCGGCTCGACTTCCTCTGCGCCAGCAACTGCTCGCTCCTGCTCTCCGCGCCGCGCATGGAGTCGCTCGAGGTCCAGGGCTTCACCTGGATTTCTTTACGCGGCGGCAACAGCCTTCGCCGGCTTTCAATCGCCAAGAGCATCGGTGCGTCACGTGACGCACCACGAATTCATAGTTTCTCCTTCACAATACAGTTCGTGTCGTTTCAAAGTGATGATGGGCAATTTTGCGTTGGATTGATGCAGGGACGGTGTACAAGGTGGACACTGGGAATCTGCCAAATCTGGACCACCTCTCGCTGCGGGGAGTCCAGTGGAGCTGGGCCGCGGTGACCTCTGTGCTCCGGTCCGCGAGCGAGGTGAAGCATCTGGTTATGAAGATTGAGTTCTGTGGTGAACTGAACGTGCTCCAGCCATTCCCGGAGGTTGATCTGGTCGAATTTTTCAACAGCCACCTAAAGCTCCGCAAGTTTGAGATCCATGGTGCCATGTTCGCTGCTCTGTGCCAGAAAAATAGTCTAAAAAACGTAAGTGTACTGGCATGATTCTTCAATTGCTGTATTGAATTCTTGTACCTAGTTTGCGTTTGACTGGTAGTCCATGTAGCAGCTAATTCGTGTGAGGTGCATGCAGTTGGATTCTAGATTCCTTATCCCTTGTTTGGAAGAGGTTCTGATCACGGTGCGGTCGCCGCTTAATGCTGAACAGAAGCTGAACACTCTCGAGTCACTCGTGAAGTGCGGTGTGAGGCTGAAGACAATGGTCATCAGAATCTCACAGATGAAGAATTGCCATGATGCTGCTGATGATTTCTTTGAGGAGATATGCAAGTTCAAGTATATGAACTACAAGAAAGTAAGAATTGAATAAAACGAAGATGCTGGCTGATTCGAAGATTAGCTTGACTGAAGATTTGATTTTCTTTTGTTATGTTCACATAATTGCATTATTGTCACCGTTGATTGAGGATGGCTGTTCAGGCCTCTTGAGTAGATTCTGAAGTTATACTGTTTGTTTGTTGTTACTTCTAGTTAATTGTTTCAGGACTAGCTTGAATTGCTGTAATAATTTGATTGAGGTAATGGTCTTGGAAACTGCTTTTGAAATATTTGTACCTGTTCCCTTAGTGGACATTTCATCTATGAATTTGTCTCATCACTCCAAATCAATGTTGCCTACTGTCTGCAACCATAAGTATGCGACTATTGTTGTCTTTAATTAATTCATTGACATACTTTAAATTGCACCAATGATATACTTCCCCATACATGAATTTGCACAGCATTTTTGAGTGCTTGTATGGCCAATGCTGATTAAATTACCTACTGACTTCATAAATTTCTGTAAAAAGCATATTGCATATTCAATCTTCTTCCCTGTCCTAACTCAAGTTCTCAAATAATAACACAGTTCAAGTCGTTCATGAAAGATTCATCAACTAAACAATTACCTTGTCAGAATTGGAACTTTGGTACTTGTACGTTGCCAAGCAATAAAAAAAAGATACCCAAATCATAACATTTTTTGCGAAGAATTCACTCTAGTTTTAATGTGGGGTCTAACATGCTTTTCCAAACATGAAAAGCTTGTTAGTTTGACCATAAAAGATCTTACCTACGTAGAATTTTTTTTGCGTTCATATTCAATTTGTATTATGAGGATGAAAAGGAAAATAATTGACATTCTTTAATATTAGTGAAAAAGGTCAAATTATTCTATTAATAAATTTCTCATTTTTGTCGCTTGTAGCCCACATGAATTTGAAAGTGATTCAATACTTCACACTAGATTGTCGACTCATTATTTTTTGATGCGTTTTTCTTTTCCTTTTTGTGAAGCAATTTGGAAATCAATGAAGTTAATATAGGCGTCTCGTTACCGAACACATCATTTAGCATCAAGATAAAAATGAGATGTACATGCGAGCACTCATAGTGAGCCAAGACTCAAGAGACAGGTTCCACCACTTGGCTTGGTTGTGTTTTTTTTTTCATGTTGTTGATCTGGTGTTCAATTTTTTTTTAAAAAAATCAAGTTTCTAAAAGATAACTTGCATTGTTTTTCATCTTATTAGTTCATTTTGATGTTAGTTTACGCTGCTAAAGGTCCTAATGTGTACAGAATGTCCCTGAGGCTCCGTTTGGATGTCGATATTCAAGGGAAGGAATTGAATTGGCCTTCAATACCAATACCGAGCTATATTGGAAATGGCTTGCAATGCCAATTCTGTTGTTTGGATGTTCATATAATTGGTAGTTGAATCAGTAGGTAGCAGCCAATTCCAATTCCTGTTTGGATGTCCAAATGATTGAATTTTGAAATATTGAAAGGATTGAGTATTATAAGTAAATTTCTTTTAAACACAACATATACATAGATGTTCATATACTTGTTGGAACTAGGGAGTAAGGAAAATGAGTATCATAATTCATACTCCCTTGATCTCAAAATATAAGCATTTTTGAGTTTGATCAAAGTCAATTGTTTCCAACTTTGAATACGAATGCTCAACTCGCTTTATGTAAATTAGCAATGAAGACCATTCACGTATCATCAATGCAGTCTACCCTATAGTTAATGTTTGCTCTAATGTCAGTCTAGTACAATACAGTGCATTAAATCATGTCATCAAGCCACAGTCCTCTAAATGAATAGGGGTCATCTAATACTCTTGTAATTTTGTCCATAACAATTAGTTGGCGGTGTCAAGCTCGAATCTCAAATACCACGTGGGACGAGTCTAGCGCATGGGCACGGGCCGCTGTGCTCACATGAGGTTTTCCCCAATTTAAATTGATGGCATACAAGGGAAGCTAGTATATTTTTCATTGGTAGAGAAGGGACAAGTATAGATTTTGATGACATACAAGAAATATATATTTTAATATGTTTTTATATAAAAACAAAATCAATGGAAATGGTGTTGGGTCATGGTGTCCATCACAATTATTGAGACAAACAAAAGCTATTTGTTTCTAGGAGCAGGCAAATCACGTCATATCCAGCACCAAAGTATAGTGGTTAGTGATGTCGATACTCTCTCCGTTCCAGAATATTTATGGATTTTGTTAAAGACAAAATTTCTAAACTTTAACTAATAATATCTATAAAACTAAAATTTCTTAATTATAAAGAGTTACATATTATTATAGCTTGTCTAATGATGTATCTAATAACATCATTTGAAGATGGCCAATCTGTGTGTAAAAAATGTTATTTATGGTCAAATTAAAAAAATGACTTTGATTAAACCAAAAATCCTTATATTCTGGAACCGAGGTAGTGTCGTTAAGGGTTACCTCCTCCGCTAGCTTCCCATCCATTTTGTGAAGGATGGAGGCCAACCTTTCAGGCATGGATGCCTCATATTCTAGCCATATTGTCAGGTCACAACAAAATGCCCGCAGGTTGACAAGAATGCATGTGCCGACTGATACACAGGGATTCCTTTTAGCAACACATCATTGGCAGATACCTCCTATCCCGTTGAATGCAGCTGCAATGTCTCCTTCACCATGAGAGAGAGAGAGAGAGAGAGCTTAGGAGGAGGTAGGTGGTTTTTCACTAAGAGATCACTCTTCTTTCGATGCTCAACTTCTTCATATTGGTGGTTCGTTCCAAGAATGGCAAATACTAACGAAGAGGAGCCAGGAAGACGGGAGTCCGTTGCAGTGTGGTTTTACTCACAACTTCAACGCAGAGTTGACTCGAAGGGTTAATATATGTATGGTAATATGTAGCCAACCTTGAAGATCCAGCTCATTCCCTCGCAAATAATAATCATAAAAAAAGATCCAGCTCATAGTCATAATTGGGGAATAAGTATTAGGTGGAGATTACACTGCACTGCTTTCAAGATGGACATAACCAAAGCTTTTGATACGGTGTCGTGGGATTACATTCTGGAGATGCTGCACCATCGTGGCTTCCCGCCACGCTGGCGCGACTGGATAACTCAGATCTTCACCTCCTCATCCTCGTCGGTGCTGCTGAATGGGAACCCAGGGCCTAAGATAAAGCACAAACGGGGACTACGGCAGGGCCACCCGCTCTCGCCATATCTATTCATCCTCGCCATCGACACCCTGCAACGAATCTTCGAGACTGCCACTGAAGATGGGCTGCTATCACCCTTGCGCGGCAGACAGGCAAAGTTGCGTGTCTCGCTCTATGCGGACGACGCGGTGGTGTTTGCAAATCCGACAAGCCAGGATGTCACAGCAGTCATACAACTAATGCAACAGTTTGGGGAGGCGACGGGATTAAGAATGAACATGGAGAAAAGCGCGGTGGCACCGATCCGCTGTGCTGACATTGATCTGGAGACGGTCCTCCAAGGATTCACCGGACAACAGGTCGCGTTCCCGGTCACATATCTCGGCCTCCCATTAACACTCGGCCGCTTGAAGTTGGTGCACTTGCAATCCATCCAGGACAAGGCGCGCGCAAGAATGGCCGGCTGGCAGGGCAAACTCATGTCCCTCGCTGGCCGCCGTGAACTGGTCCGGTCAGTGCTCACTGCCATCCCCATTTACTTGCTCACGGTCATCAGAACTCCCAAACAATTCAATAAAGACTTACTGAGTTTGACAAACTGAGGCGCAAGTTTCTTTGGGCTGGCAACCAAGACTTACATGGTGGAAAGTGCAAAGTCAGCTGGGCTTGAGTACTTCGACCGCTGAACCGTGGTGGCCTAGGAACCCATGACTTGGACAAATTCGCAAGGCCATTAAGGCTCCGATGGCTCTGGTATGAATGGCGCCACCCGGATCGTGCATGGCACGGCATGGAACTACCGGTTGATCGGGTGGACAGAGCATTGTTTGCAGCGGCGACCAGAGTACAGCTGGGAGATGGCAAGACCGCCAAATTCTGGGAGTCAAGCTGGCTGTATGGAATGGCGCCGGCAAGCCTTTTCCCAGCACTACACAAGCACAGCAGACGCAAGAATAGGACCGTCGCTGAGGCACTGCATGAAGAACGCTGGGTCGATGACATAAACTACAACCTTTCAGTCGATCTGCTAACGGACTATGTCTTGCTGTGGGGGCTTGTCACTGACATGGTTGATGAGCGAGACGAGCAACAACCTGACCAGATCTCCTGGCTGCGCACGGCGTCAGGAGAGTACTCCGCCAGTTCAGCGTATGAAATGCAATTCGAGGGCAGCACCGTCTCAACCTATAGCAACTCTATCTGGAAGGTGTGGGCGCCGCCGCGAGCAAATTTTTTTCTGTGGCTTCTGCTTCAGAACAGAATATGGACAGCAGACAGGCTCACGGCGAGGGAGTGGCATAATGAGGGCGTGTTCGGCGTTTTAGAGTCTAAAATTTAGAGGGGTTTAAACACAAAGAATCTTGTCTTAAATAAAGTTTAATTACAAAACTAACTGCAGAACCCCCCTCTAAATCGCGAGACGAATTTAACGAGGGTAGTTAAGCCGTGATTAGACGATATTTACTGTAGCATCACTGTAGCAAAACATAGATTAATTAGGCTCATTAGATTCGTCTCGTAAAGATGTACCCATCTGTAAAAAAGTTTTGTCATTAAACTTTATTTAATACTCCTAAATAATAAGATTCTCTTTAGAGTTAAATTTTAGAGGGGTCTAAACGGTCAAACGAACACACCCTGAGTATTTCTGCCCTCTATGCTACAGGAACCTGGAGACATCGAATCACCTGTTCTGTGAGTGTGACTATTCAAGGAAAGTTTGGGAAAGCATCGGGCAATGGGTGCAGCGACCGAGTTTGCGCCCGGAAAACTGGAACGCGAATGCAACAATGGAAGACTGGTTCCTGTCACTCTCACGTGCGGGAGGATCAAGAGGTTGTTCGTTGCATGGGGTCTAAAATTTAGAGGGAAGAATCTTGTTATTTAAGAGTATTAAATAAAGTTTAATTACAAAACTAACTGCAAAACCCCTGGTCTAAATCGCGAAACGAATCTAACGAGGGTAGGTAAGTCGTGGTTAGACGCTGGTTACTGTAGTATTACTGTAGCATCACTGTAACAAAATATAGATTAATTAGGCTCGTTAGATTCGTCTCGTAAAGATGTACCTATCTGTAAAAAGATTTTGTCATTAAATTTTATTTAGTACTCTTAAATAATAAGATTCTCTTTGATGTGACAGGTCTAAATGCTAAATGCTAAAGCAACGAACACCCCCGAAAGAAAGGAACTCGATCCCTCGCAATCCTCGTGATGTGGGAATTATGGAAAGAGCGCAATGCAAGAATTTTTCAGAAGAAGCTAAGGTCCGACACAGCATTGACCATCTGGATGCAGGATACGGCCAAAGATTGGGTCTCTGCGGGGGCAAAGCAGCTGGCAAAGCTTCTACCATCGTCAATTCTGACCACCCAGCATAACGTTGCCATACACTCTAGTGAGTAGTAAGTATAGGTATAAAACGGCAGAGGCCGGTCTGGCCTCGGTCGTGGTCTGTACATTGGCTATGCGCAAATGTAACAAAGTCACCTGCTTATTAATATAATGCCGGGCAAATTGTCCGGGTCTTTCGAAAAAAAAAAAGTATTAGGTGGAGGATAATGATGCTTATAACAAAAAAATGCGTGGAGAAACTGGAGAGGCCCAAATCTTGCCTTCTATACTGAACTTAATTAGTTCCTGGAGCCTGTCAACAAGTAGATAAGATAAATATCAAACTCATTTCGAACTTGTTCAGTGTGCCCTTTGCAAAAGAAAAGAAAAAAGAACTTGTCCAGTGTGCTCAAGGCCCCTTTAGGACTTTAGATTGACGCAGCATATCCGCCATCTAAAGAATCCGACATTTCGAGCTGACGCCGGTCTCCGCGGAAGCATTTTCTCGATTGCAAGTGCGGGCGAAATCATGCTGGTGAAATTTTGATGCGCCAATGCGTTCTCGCAGCTTGCTCTCTGGCGCAAACCAAACGTGCCCTTAATTAGGAAGAAAGATCTATAGTGCACGCAGCATGATGATATTCAGAGTTCCAAACATTGGAGCAATTTCTGATACTAAACATATGGATGGCAACATCTTGCGCGGGCAAATAGTCTAGTTTAATATAATAGTATACTAAACATGAAAATGTGCTGGTCACCATACGAAGACAATTAAATAAAATCAGATGCAAATACGCATTTACACTTCGTACAAAGATGGCATATACCTTTTGAACTGAAATCGAAAAGGTACAATACACATGCCGTTATTTAAATTCGTCCCGCGGCTAGTCTTGGAACACAAATGTTGTCACGGTGCACGGCACAATTATTGAGACAAACATATGCTTATGGCTTCCGGAGCGAGCATATCACATCTTAAACACTGGCACGGCATTGAGGGGCTTGGCGAGCCTCAGCACCAAAGTGCAGTGGTCAGTGAGGTCAACGTCGTCGGGGGTCATCGCATCGGGCAACTTCCAGTCGATCTTGTGTAGGATGGAGGCCAGCACCAGTGGCACGAACCGAGAGGCGAAGTCCAATCCAGGGCACATCCTTCTCCCTGCGCCGAACGGCCTGTAGGCGAAGTCTGAACCTCGAAAATGAAATTGCCGATCAGCGCCACAGAACCTTTCAGGCATGAATTCCTCAGGCTCTGGCCATACTTTCTCATCCCTACCAATTGCCCACAAGTTTATGAGAACGCACGTGCTGACTGGCACGGGAAATCCACCCAGCGACACACCATTTGCAGACACCTCCCGGGTCACTACCGGCACGGCCGGATGCAGCCGCAACGTCTCCTTCACCACAGCATGGAGGTACGGGAGCTTGTGAAGGTCGCTCTCCTCAACAAAATCCTTGGACCCCAGGGTTGACGAGATCTCGGCGCATAACTTCTCCATTTTGTTTGGGAGGCGAAGCAGGTGCGCCATAGCCCATTCCACAGTGATGTTGCTGGTTTCACTCGCGCCAATAAACATATCCTGTACAAGAAGTTTTTTGAGGAACCTTAAGTGAGATTGCCTAAGAAACATGTGGCCAATGAAAATTAGTCAGCATTCAAGCATATCTGAACATGATCATTAAATTAGTCAGCATGAAAGCATATCAAGCGAGGATAATACTTACAGTGAATAACTTGGCTATCTCTGAACGACTGAGCTGCGACTTGGCATGAAGCTTGAGGGCCGCGTCCAACATGTCGTTGTGACTCTCACCACTAGATAACCGGCGCTCTATAAACTCATCAAACAGCTTGTATAACTTGGCCAGATTTTTGGAGGTGCGATGGCGGGAGCCAAGGAGGTCAAATGGAGCTAGGAATGGGAAGGCATCAGAGATGTTGGGTTTAGACCACTCCCCGAATAGCCCCCCTACGATGTCCTTGAATGGTTCACCCCCCTGCACGTGCAAGTCTACAACATTCTCGGAGAAGAGAATATTGGAGATGACATTGTTTGCTACACCAAACACAATCTCTCCCACTTTAACCGGCCGATGAGAGGACGCCCTTAAGAGCTCTGCAAGCTGCCGGGCATGGCGATCCCTAATGGGCCGTGTCACGTTGAGGCCCTTGCCGGAGGTGAGATAGACACCGATTGTGATGCGGTGCTGCTTCCACAGTGGACTAGAGCTCGGGAGGAAGGCCATAGACCCTGCGTTGTAAGCCAGTGCACGCACGCTGTCGGGTACAAACCGAGCGGCGAGCGCCACATCTTTCTCAGCAAGGGCTTCACGAGCCAAGTCTGGAGAAGAGAGAACAATGAAAGTGCATGTCATGCCAGGCCGGAAGGAAAAGATAGGCCCGTAAACTTTGGCGAGGCGGGCGAGGGCACGGTGAGGTTTTTTTTTGAGAGAACAGGAGAGGCTCGCGCCTCTACTGATTATATATTATAAAAAAGAGGTAACAGTCAACAGTCAAAGTACATAAGGGACATTAAGGAGGTAAATAAAAGTACAGGAAGAAAATAAAATCTATGAGGACTAAAGATTTTCTATCCATGAAGTAAGAGCCGGGAAGTATTTCTGCTTTGCTCGATGGACAACCAGGAGCATTTCCTTTTTGAACATTTGCCTGCAACCCTCTATTGTTGGGTCAATATTATTGAAAATCCAGTTATTTCTCGTTTGCCGGCACGGTGAGGGTTGTGACTCAGCAGCCCGAAGAAGGTGACGGCATTCTCGATGAGTGGTAACCCAACAGGCAGTGGCGGATCCAGCGGGGGGGCTGGGGGGGCTCCAGCCCCCCCTACTGGCCTGGTCCTCCATTGATATGAACATAAGAAACAGGGGAGAAGTAGAGGGAGAGAAAGAAGAATTGGGAGCTGGAGGAAGAAGAAGAGAGGAGAGCCCCCCCTTGATCTCTTTCCTGCATCCGCCACTGCCAACAGGGCCAGGGGGCAGCTGGAGAGATGCACTGGAAACATGCTTTCGCTTGTGTTTATGCAGGATGTACAGAGCATGAGTGGTGATCAAGGCTAGGACCATACAAGCAAGAAACATCGAGAGACCCATCTCTCTCGAAGTTCGGCTTTGCTGACTCTATCAAAGACATAAACCATCATGTATCACCTTCTCCAAGTATTTCTCCTCCAAATAAATCTTCCCCATATATCCTCCTCCATGTGGAGGGACATCCCTGTTAGAGATATGATCTGTTAGTAATCGTGTATAGCACGACAATGTAACAGCTGACTTGTATGACAAGTTGAGTAGTTAGAGATAGACTTAGAGATAAGTTCTCTTGTAATTCAAAGATGTTGTATATGCTATGTCAGGGGCGTTTCCTGACCTGTATAAATATAAACCACGCGGCCTCCTACGGGAGGTAGAACGCTTCACCATCTTTACATGGTAATCAGAGCCAACTCTTCCAAATACATCTACAATGTCGACCTCCTCCTCGTCAATCTCGTCGGGATCCATGTTAGGTCCCCCTGTTTCTGAGAAGCTAACCAGGGAGAACTTTGTTCTCTGGAAAGCCCAAGTTCTGTCGTCAATCCGCGGCGCCCAGCTGACTGGCTACCTCGATGGCAGCAGCAAAGCGCCGGCCAAGACGATCAACACCAAGAAAGGAGATGAAGTGAGCAGCGAGCCGAATCCGGCCTATGCTCAATGGGTGGCTCAAGATCAGCAAGTCCTGTCGTACTTGCTCAACTCTGTCAGCAAGGAGGTGCTGACGCAAGTTGCCACTGCGACGACGGCGGCGGAAGTGTGGTCCGCCCTGGAAGAAACCTACTCGTCGCAATCTCGGGCTCGTGTGACGAACCTGAGAATCGCCCTCGCCACTGCACAGAAGGGCTCCATGACCATGTCGGCGTACTACAACAAGATGAAGTCGCTTGGAGATGAGATGGCGACCGCCGGCAAACGTCTTGATGATGAAGAACTCGTGTCCTACATCCTGGCTGGACTCGAGCTGGATTACAATCCTCTGGTCTCGTCAATTGTGGCGAGGTCAGATCCTGTCTCTGTGAGCGAGCTTTATGCTCAGATGCTCAGCTATGAGATGCGCATGGATCTTCTCCAAGGATCCAACAATGGCGGTCAATTTCAGTCGTCTGCCAATGTTATGGTTCGCGGTCGCGGTCGTGGTGTCCCTCCTGATGCCAGGGGAAACGGCCGCGGCAATCCTGGAGGCGCTGGGGGTGCTCGCGCTCGTCCGAACGGGCGCGGCAATGGTGGCAATCGCGGCGGCAACTACAACAACAATGGCGCGCCATCACGGAACAATCGGCCTCCATGCCAGATCTGTGGCAAGACAAGTCACTCGGCTTTTAAGTGTTGGAATCGATATGATCCTCACTTTCAGCCGGAAGAGAAGGTGGCGGGCGCTGCAACGACCTACTACGGTGTCGACAGCAACTGGAACGTTGACTCTGGCGCCACCGACCACGTGACAGGAGAGCTTGAGAAGCTCTCGGTGCATGATGAGTACCGCGGGCAGGATCAAGTCCACACTGCTAGCGGCAAAGGTATGGAAATTAGTCGTATCGGTCATGCCATTGTTAATACCCCCAATCGTTCCTTGCATCTAAAGAATGTTCTCTATGTTCCTAGCGCACAAAAGAATCTTGTTTCTGCTCATAGACTTACGTCTGATAATGATGTTTTTATTGAACTTCATCCCTCTTTCTTTTTGATCAAGGATCAGGCAAGGAGAGTAATCCATAGAGGCCAGTGTGAAGGAGGGCTCTATCCTCTTAGTTCGTCGTCAATAATCAAGATCAATAAACATGTCCTTGGTGCGGTCAAGCCCTCCTCCATCAAGTGGCATGATCGTTTAGGTCACCCCTCGTTTGCTATAGTAGATCGTGTAGTGAAACACTACAATTTGCCTTGTTCTAGTGAGTCTCATGATGAGTTTGTGTGTGATTCATGTCAAAAAGCCAAAAGTCATCAACTTCCTTATCCGAAGTCTAGTAGTGTGTCGACTGTACCTTTGGAACTTGTTCATTCTGATGTATGGGGTGCAGCACCTGCTTCTGTTGGTAGATACACATACTATGTAAGCTTTATTGATGACTTTAGCAAATATACATGGATCTATTTGATTAAAAAGAAATCAGATGTGTTTCAAGTTTTCCATAATTTTCAAAGTCTTGTTGAGAGAAAATTCAATAGGAAAATCCTTTCTATGCAAACGGATTGGGGTGGTGAATATGAAAAATTGAATTCTTTCTTTCAAAAGATAGGAATTTCCCATCATGTATCATGTCCCCATGCTCACCAACAAAACGGTGCTGCTGAAAGAAAGCACCGTCACATCGTAGAGGTTGGCTTGTCTCTCTTAGCCAATGCATCAATGCCATTGAAATTTTGGGATGAAGCTTTCTTAATGGCAACTCATCTTATCAATATTCTTCCTAGCAAAGTCATTAACTTTGCGAGTCCCACTGAAAAACTCTTAGGCACTGCACCAGATTACACTTCCTTACGTGTGTTTGGTTGTGTGTGCTATCCTCATCTACGGCCCTACAATTCAAAGAAACTTTCCTTCCGCTCCACTCAATGTGTCTTCTTGGGGATTAGTGCTCTTCACAAAGGATATAAGTGCCTAGATCCAACCAGTGGGCGTGTGTACATTTCACGAGATGTAGTATTTGATGAATCTACTTTTCCCTTTGCAAAGCTTCGTCCCAATGCTGGTAGAATGTTGCGTGAAGAAATCTTACTTTTACCAAATTTTCTTCGTAATGATCATGGGGGTGTTATAAGCATTGATCAATCGACTAATGACCATTTGCCTGATGATGATAATTCTGGAGAAAATTTGGAGTCTTTGCATGCAGATTCGGTGCAGAATGGAGCGGTACATAATGGTGTACACGGTTCGCTGCAAAACGACGCGCTCGGCGCTGAAAACAATGAAGATCCGCCGTACCTGCCAGCCGTTATCGGCGCTGGATCCCAGGCTGATACGGCGGCTGTCCCTGCGCAGGTGGATGCGGGATTGTCTGCTGTGGGCCACGCGGCTTCTGGATCTTCTGTGGCTGCATCGTCGCCGTCACGAGCGGCAAGTGCAGCACCGGGATCGCCTGCGCCCTCCTCCGGATCTTCTGCGGTGAGCTCGGGATCGTCTGCGGCCTCTGCTCCTGCTGCACCAGTGGCAGCGCTGCCTCCTGTACCAATGCAACCTTTGGTACAGATTGATGATGCTCGACCACGAACGCGACTGCAAGATGGAATTCGAAAGGTGAAACAGTACACGGATGGTACTGTGAGGTATGCAATGTTTACATCAACTGGTGAGCCAAGTTCTTTAGATGAAGCATTACAAGATTCTAAATGGAAATTAGCAATGAATGATGAGTTGTCTGCTCTTGCCAAGAACAAAACCTGGCACTTGGTTCCAGCTCGTCAAGGAACTAATCTTATTGACTGCAAATGGGTGTACAAGGTCAAAAGAAAAGCAGATGGCTCTATAGACAGGTATAAAGCTCGATTAGTAGCAAAGGGATTCAAACAAAGATATGGAATTGATTATGAAGATACTTTTAGTCCAGTTGTTAAGATTGCTACTATCAGATTAGTATTGTCTATAGCTGTTGCTAGAGGATGGGAGTTAAGACAATTAGATGTACAGAATGCGTTTTTGCATGGCATTCTGGAAGAGGAAGTTTACATGAAGCAACCTCCTGGGTTTGAAGACTCTAGTAAGCCTAATCATGTGTGTAAACTTGATAAGGCTATATATGGTTTGAAACAAGCTCCAAGAGCTTGGTATTCAAGATTGTCAGTTAAATTACAGAAGCTTGGTTTCTTGCCATCTAAGTCAGATACCTCTTTGTTTATATATCATAAGTCTGGAATTACTATCTTTATGTTGATTTATGTGGATGACATCATAGTCACTAGTTCTTCCAAGACTGCAATAGAGGCATTATTGAAGGATCTACGTGCTGATTTTCCACTTAAAGACTTAGGCAACTTGAGCTACTTTCTTGGCATTGAAGTTAAACAGATTGGGAATGGTATATTGTTGAGTCAAGAAAAATATGCTAAGGATTTACTTGCTCGAGTTAATATGAAGACCTGTAAACCTTCTCCTACTCCACTGTCCAGATCAGAAAAGTTGTCAGCATATGAAGGTGATTTGTTGGGACCTGAAGATAGCACAAGGTACAGGAGTATTGTAGGAGCATTGCAATATCTGACATTAACAAGGCCTGATATAGCATTTTCTGTTAATAAGGTATGTCAGTTTTTACATGCACCTACTACTCTGCATTGGACAGCAGCTAAGCGAATTTTAAGATATGTCAAGCATACTTTGGGTCTCGGCATTACATTTAAGAAGTCATCATCTACTTTGATAAGTGCATATAGTGATGCTGATTGGGCTGGAAGTGTGGATGATAGGAGATCAACAGGCGGTTTTGCTATTTTCTATGGGCCTAATCTTGTGTCCTAGAGCTCTAGAAAACAGGCAACAGTTTCTAGGTCTTCAACAGAAGCTGAATATAAATCCATGGCAAATGCAACAGCAGAAGTGATCTGGTTACAATCCTTATTAAGAGATCTTGGAATTAAACAGCAACAAGTACCATGTTTGTGGTGTGATAACATGGGTGCAACATACTTGTCTGCTAATCCTGTTTTTCATGGTCGCATGAAGCATATTGAGGTTGACTACCACTTTGTCAGAGAAAGGGTAGCTAACAAAATGTTGGATGTTCGATTCATATTGTCAGGAGATCAGATAGCTGACGGGTTCACCAAGTCTCTACCAGTCCGAGATTTAGAAAAGTTTAAGTTCAATCTCAACATGTGTAAATGTTTAGATTGAGGGAGGCTGTTAGAGATAAAGTTGTTAGAGATATGATCTGTTAGTAATCGTGTATAGCACGACAATGTAACAGCTGACTTGTATGACAAGTTGAGTAGTTAGAGATAGACTTAGAGATAAGTTCTCTTGTAATTCAAAGATGTTGTATATGCTATGTCAGGGGCGTTTCCTGACCTGTATAAATATAAACCACGCGGCCTCCTACGGGAGGTAGAACGCTTCACCATCTTTACAATCCCAACATCTTTAATTTTACACCTGAGTTATCACTGACCATCTATTTCTTTAGCCTAACGAATCAAATTAGTTGGGACTAATGATAATAGTTGCATCCTAACACCAAACGTTTGTTGGAATATACTTTCCTCAAGAGTAAGCAAATACATACGGAATAATTAAAATAAACTAGCTACATGTCTGCCTAGTATAGAAAACACAGGCTCAATCCATTTTCAGTTTCCTTGACTTGCTGCCGCCCTTCTTGGTCCTGGCACGCCTCTCTCTAGGTCCATCTCTAGCTAGTTTCTTTTTTTTTTCCGGAAGACCGTCCCTAGCTAGTTTCAACACCTTTATAATAGCGAACAACTCGGTTGTTGATTTTCTGAACTGGCCGTGCATCCGTTTCTGGTGTCTGCATTAACAAAAAAGGAAAACAATATAGAGATAAATAAAATGTGGCTTTGTTCAGTGCCCGCTTCACCATCTATACATACCTTGCTCACTGACTTGAACAAGTCGGCCTGCTCTTTTGATGCATCCGCAACCTGGGACACAATTAGAATAAGCATATAGTGAACATTGAACCCATCACATATTTAACAAGCTCGTCGTACTGTCAAGTACAGGCACGAAGTACAGACAGAAAACGTAACCACGTTGTAAATTTGTCTTTTGCATATGTGTACCTTGCTCATGATCGTCCAAATCACTCCTTCAGTGCAAGGTGGTGTCGTGAGAGAGCCCTCATACCTGTAGTAGCCTGAGGCTTTGTCTATCCACTTTGCTGGATCAACGCGGTCCTTCACTTCCTCTTCAGCATTCTCTTTTCCAGCAAGCCTCTTGAAGTATTGTCCTAGCTGCACATTTGTATCAAAGATCACTGACCAGCTTCAGAAAAAGCAACATGTGCTCCATCTATCATGTATCTAGAAAGCATGCATCTCGAGAAGTGAAATCCTAGAGATAACTGTTGATGAACGCACATCGCTCAACAGTTTGCTAGGCCTGTCTGCTTTTGTGCTGAAGAGCACGGAAACAACGGCCCTCGCCTTGCTGGGATCCTCGTGCACCATGTTCATCTCTGCATCGAAGCTGCGCGCACCCCATCGTTCGATCCGTCAGACATGCGAGAAGTACGTCTAAGCTAGTGTAACCTCTCTAAGAATTGAATTTGGCTTTGCATGAGGAGTTGATTCGTTATTAGATCAAGAAAATCTGGGAGTCTAATCATGCTAGATTGGCATGGAAGCTTTAAGCATACCGAGTACCATTGATGGTGTGTTCAGCGGGCGCGTGCCAGTGCACCTGCTGGAGCGTGTACTCTTTCTTTTGGATGGTCAGCTTGCCATTCCCTCCTTCAAAGTTGAGCTAGACCAAAATTGGGACAGGCAACACATCAGAATGACACATCAATGGTTACTTAGGTTTCAATAAATTATTATATATTTTATCTGTTATATATACAAAAAAAAAGAGAACCATGTGTAAGTAAGTATTGTTGGTCTCAGGCTCTCAGCTGACCATGAAATCGTGTCCTCGGTTTTGCATCGTGCCGGCACTGGCCTTGTAGGTATGCTCGAGTGGGCCCAAATCCGTTGAGACCTCCACCTTGGTGATATCGATAGGAGACTGTTCGGTGCCACTGCCACAAACAGCCCAGTCCTTCTGCAATGTTGCCCATTTCGAAGGATCCGTGTAGCTAAACATCGAATGCGGCGTGTCTGTGCAATCAAAAGAAAGCGCTCAAGATCGTGCTTTGAAAATGGAATGAAAGCGCAAGATTTACATGCTAATTTGACAGATATTTCCGGAAGCGGTGTAATTTCTAGCTCAGTTTTGGACGTTTGACACTTTGACTAATCTCGAAAAACAAGGAGACCTAGAGCAGGCAGACATGTGAAGATTGCCTGATTTCGGATCGAAGAATTTCATGAGAAGAAACGCCAATCTATTCAATACAGGTTATAACATCACGCCTTACAATAACTATCGGTGAGTGTACTTACTAGCTTCTGCGGCTGCATATCCTGCACAGAACGCGAAGATCACAAGGATGGCCGATAGCGCAAGGCTTCGAGACGCGCGAGCGTTGTTTCTCCGCCGGGCCATTTCTGAAGACGAATCGTTTGCTTGCTCGAGTTGGGACCTCGTGGAATTCGGAGGCAGGAATTGAAGTCATAGTTCTGTACTTGTATGTGAGAGGACCGCCTTCAAAACAGGGAGAGGGCAGCCTTTAACATAGGGAGTGGGCAGCTAATGGCCTCTTATCTTAAGTGGAGCATGGCAGCCTTTTTATCTGAGTCTGAGAGGCCGGCAAATAATCGCAATGATTTTGCGATTTTATTCAACGATGGGTCTGGGCGAATAGACCACAGTCAACACGGCTTGTACAAGCACCAAGAAAAAAATCACATGGTGTCAAACTCTAATTAAGACTGAGAAAAGTAAAATCAAAGATTCTAGAGCGTTGATGTGTTCAGGTGCAACTAATCTCTCCAAAAAGTACTACATCTGCCCAATGCGATGCGACTGGTTCCAGGAAAGAACGTGGCCAGGCCGCTGTGCGGCACCAGTTCACGCCTCCCCCGCCCGCCGGCCGCCGCCTTGCTTCCCAAGCCGCCGCGCGGTCAGACCCCACGTCACCAACCACGCGCGCAGCCGCTGCTTCACCGTATAAAATGGCAGCTGCGCGCACGCAGGCAACCCACTCCAACCGACCGGGGAATCCACAAGTCAGCAGCGAATCGCCGAGCACAAGTGACAAGACCGTGCGACGAGCGATGGCGCCGCGGCAGGCGCTGCTCCCGAGCTTCCTCTGCGCGCCGGCGCCCGGCGGGGATCAGGCGCGGGCGGCGCCCGCGGTCGTGGCGGGCGCGCCGAGCGAGCCGCCGTTCGGGAAGATCGAGATGTTCTCGCCGGCGTACTACGCGGCGTGCACCTTCGGCGGCGCCGCGGCGTGCGGGTTCACGCACGCCGCCGTGACGCCGCTCGACGTCATCAAGTGCAACATCCAGGTACCTGCATAGCTCAGCTGATTTTCGTTCGAGCGGCTGCGCACTGCGTACGTGGTGGCAGGGCAAATGTCGCTTTCTTTGACGGTCTGAATTGGAAGTTTGTGTGGCTGCTATCACAGTTCGTTAGCTTTCTGCACGTTTCTGAACCGTAAGTTATGTGCGTGTTGCCAACTTTGGTCCTGTTCGTTTCTTTTAGCGCTAAATTTTAGAGGTCTCTAAATAAAGAGAATCTAGTACTAAATAAAGTCTAATGATAAAACTTTTTTACAGATGGGTACATCTTTACGAGACGAATCTAACGAGCCTAAGTAAGCTATGTTTTGCTACAGTAATGCTACAGTAACCATCGTCTAACTACGGATTGCTTACCCTCATTAGATTCGTCTCGCGAATTAGATCAGGGGTTCTGCAGTTAGTTTTGTAATTAAATTTTATTTAATACTCTTAAATGATAAAATTCTTTTTTTTAGATCCCTCTAAATTTTAAACGCCCATGAAACGAACACCGCTTTTGTTTTGAGACCTCCGCGGAGGCTGTTCATGGGAATACTTTTCGATGGATCTGAGTCGTTAGCGTAGGTTTTCCGTGAGCGAAGTCAGCGACCTAGAACGCACGTCATCAGTGACGGAATCCGGAGATGACAGTTCAAACTAGGCCTGATGACCTCCTTGTAAAATTGTACTATCCGGCCCAGCGTATTGTTTTCTTTTGAGAAAATTACTCAGCCGGTTGAATGTGACCTGTAGTAAAACCTGATCATGCACAAACCTGTAGTAAAGCTTCACAGAACCTTTTCCCTCTCCATCCCAAAATTAGAAACATTTTTTCTGCAAGGCCAGCGTTCAGTATAAACATAATTTACTCTGCATGCTACAGATAAATGCCACCAATGCAATGTGTACTGCTTTGTCGAATGCTTTGCTTTGTCAGAAAAAAATAATAATAAATAGAAGTTTGGGGTCTTAGATATGCATACTGCAGGTTTGGTTTTTCTCCAGGTGTTTTGATCTCTTTTACTCCGAGATTCTAAGCACAGCTCTCCGATTTCTGAAGAACGAAATTCAATGTGACCTCTCAGATCGACCCTGCCAAGTACAAGAGCACCTCATCGGCGTTCGGCGTGGTCATGCGCGAGCAGGGCGTCCGCGGCTTCTTCAGGGGCTGGGCGCCGACGTTCCTGGGCTACAGCGCGCAGGGAGCGTTCAAGTACGGCCTCTACGAGGTCTTCAAGAAGCAGTACACCGACATCGCCGGGCCCGAGTACGCCGCCAAGTACAAGACCCTGATCTACCTCGCTGGCTCGGCCACCGCCGAGGTATTCGCCGACGTCGCGCTCTGTCCCATGGAGGCTGTCAAGGTCAGGGTGCAGACGCAGCCGGGGTACGCCAAGGGCCTCAGAGATGGGTTTCCGAAGATCGTCAGGGCCGAGGGCTACTCAGGGTACGTAGGGCATCAGCTCGGACTATATGTTTTTTGCTGTATCAAATTTCAGTTAAACAACGGGCTGCTAATATGACTGATGCTGTTTGTGAACTGCAGGCTGTACAGAGGATTGGTTCCTCTGTGGGGGCGACAGATTCCTTGTAAGTGGGTCATTTCAGATATTTGATCTTTACTGAACAACACAAGCAGTTCACTTCGCCATTTGTACATGAACTTCCGAACTGAGCTCTCTATCTTTTTTTCTGCAGACACCATGATGAAGTTCGCAACGTACGAGAACATCGTCGAGATGACTTACAAGCACCTCATCCCCACACCGAAGGATCAATGCAGCAAACCTCTCCAGCTCGGAGTAAGTTTCGGGAGCGGCTACGTCGCCGGAGTCTTCTGCGCTGCCGTTTCGCACCCTGCCGACAACTTGGTCTCTTTTCTCAACAACGCCAAGGGTGCCACCGTTGGAGATGTAAGTCCACATTTCAGAAGGATATGGATGAACTCCCCTGAACTTAATTGCTTTTTCACCAATGCGTAATGTTGCATTGCTTCTTTTTTTTTACTGTCTTGCATTGGTTGTTTCATCAGGCTGTCAAGAACCTTGGCCTCTGGGGCCTTTTCACGCGCGGCCTTCCCCTTCGCATCTTGATGATCGGCACCCTGACTGGAGCTCAGTGGGTGATCTATGATTCGTTCAAAGTTATGGTTGGACTGTAAGTATATCTATCATCCCGACTAAATCATGATTTTTTGTACTCCCTCCGTTTTTCTTTTCTTGTCGTTCAGACAAGCAAAGCTAGTTCAATTTGAACTAGTAAATGCTGTCCTAACGACAACATACAAAAAACGGAGGGAGTAGGTTGGTTTTCCCAGTTAACATTTCTAAAACAACTGCACTTTCTTTTAGGCCAACGACCGGTGGAGCACCTGGCCCTTCTGCTATCCCAGTGGAAGGACTAGCAGAACTGAAAGCCTCTGCTTGATTTTCTAAAACGTTGAAAGAAAATGTATTACTTGTATCCATACTAAATTGGTGATTGTACATCGTTCCCCCCCCCCCCCCCCCCCAAGGTTTGCCACAAGTTGGAAGTTGGTGCCATCTTTTAATAAGTACTCCGACTCTTCGGTTTTAAATATGGCATCGTTGGTTTTTTTTGTTACTTTAACTTTTCGTTTTATTCATAAATATTTGTGCAAATAGTTAAATGTATAAGTTAATTATAAAATATATTTTTATGATCGATCCAATGATATTCATTTTTGACGTTAAGTAGCTATTTATTAAATATATATTGTTGGTCAAGGTTCAATGAAAAAGTGACCGGTGTAAGGAGGGATTAGTTTCCAGTGTTTGTTCTGAGTAGCATATTGAGAAGGGTTTTTCCTTCTATTTTCTTAACAAAAAACACTGCCAGAAGGTTGAGGTTCCTACTTCCAAAGCTGATAAATTATATTCAATAACATCAATTGAGTTTGTACTGAATTGGGGGGTGTGGGGGGGGGGGGGGGGGGGGGGGAAGAGATAGAGAGATCCAACGTAGGATCAACTAGGCAGTTTTTCATTAAGAGAAAAAAAAATAGCGACCAAATAGGCACTCAAATTCGAGAATAATTAAAAAGTCTCGAACTTGAGTGGCTAGAGGTGCAATACCTACATCCTCCACCACCTCAATCTACACAAGCTCAACTTCCTTGTACCTAGGAGTGGACAAAAAAAAAACCATAGCTTGTAATCTGGCTCAGCTTGATCTTGGCTCTACTTGATTCAAAATTTTGATAATCCAGGTTGAATATGTAGCTTATTTTGTTAACAAACAAGCTCGTGAGTTGGCTCACGATCGTAATGATCCAAACATTACAAAGTAACATGTTCTATTTATTGTATAATTCTTATTTTTGAGCTTGTGATATCAAAGTCCCAAGTTCAAAAATGTGACGTTAAGTGACGATCATATCTGTTTGATATATCTAACGTGGTTTCACATGGATTGACACTTCCGACTCGGTCACGAGGAGATCGGGGAACAAAGTTGAGGTCTCTCATCCAAGTCGTGATCTTGAAAGTGGACATGTCAGATTTGGCGTTTGTAGCCTGATCTACGCGCTCATTATAGCAAAGAGCAAGAGAACACCTGTGCCATGGCACTCGATAGCCAGCCGGAAAATCAATTCTAAGGACTAGTACGCCAGCCTAGTCCATGGCTGGGGAAGACAAGTGCGGTTCCACATATAGGAGCTCCACCGGCCCACATCGACGCGGTAGGTCCCATCAATTTATTTAGAGAGGGGCATATGCCCTAAAATTGTAAAATACGTTCTTAACCCTTTTGTGTTTTTTTCTATCATGCACCGTAGCTGGCCTTTGATGAAAGGTTACCTCTCATTCGTGCATATTAGTGGATAAAAACCATCTCACATATGTTCAAGGCTCCTGCCAGGAAAGCTAGAAATGATATAGAGGCTCAGTGGTCAAATTAAGAGGGCAGATAATGTCTGAGTTCATGCTGCATTTTTTAGTTTAAGAAATATTATATCTTGTCTTCAGTTTACAATCGTGTCATGATATGTACAGCAGCAGGGGGGCAATGTACATCTCTAGATCATCAACCGACCTTTTCTACCTGTCTACCTCACCATTTCACCAAACTAAGACTGTCCGCACCGGCTCCCTGGATACGTTCCTCCAGGAACCTTCAGCGGAAAGAGGAGCTGCACCGACTCCGTTCCGCTACTCGTTGCTTCAGTTCCGGTTACGCCAAATCAAGCGAAACAGCGGTATCCCGCTATCACAGGAGAGAGAGTGAGCAGTGGCGGGCCCCATCGATTCAACAAACTAAAAAAAGTTTTAACTCACAAACCAAAAACCCAAATCAAATTCCGATTCCACCATTAAATTCGTCTCAATAAATCCTTCGAAACAAGATGTCATATAGATATATTTAAATAAAATTACAAATAGGCCCCATTGATGTTAGTTGAAGAAGGTTGAATAAAATATTGGGTAGTTGATATAGAGGATGGATATAGAGGAATGATGGGTGCGGAAGAAGTTGATATAAAAGAAGGAATCTCGATGACTAAAACAGAATATTCCTTTTACAGGAAGGATATAGAGGAATACCAGTGCGAGCAGTCTAAACCACTAGTGCAAATGCTTCGTAAGCAGACCATATCATATTCGGATTGAGGTATTATAATCTGAAGCCGGCGCATCAAGCAACCAGCTAAGTATCTAATCGTATACTAAACCAAGTGCGACTTGTCCCTTGCGGCCATTACCTTGTGCTGCTCTACCTGCCGTGTCCCTTCTATCAGCTGGCATCCTGTCGTCACCTTGACCAAGCAGTACTGATGTGCCAATGCCACGTGATCCAGTGTCACATAGACGCCATGTCACAGGAGCTGAATCTTGAGCGGCTCGGCCGGTGCTATCTTGGCGCTGACGTGTCTTGCAACGAGTGGTTCAGCGGCGAGGCACCGGGCGACGACGGCGTGCCCGCCGCAGAGCCCGACGTGCCGGCCATGACGGCCATGGAGGCCGGCACGGCGTAGCCCCTCCCGTAGAGGCGAAGGAACCCAAGAGCCTCGACGCGCGGCTCCGGCGCCGGCACGCTGCCTTCCAGCATCCGCACCACGGCGGCCATGCTCGGCCGCAGCGCGGGGTCCTCGTGCAGGCAGCACAGCGCGACGCGCACGACGCGCGCCGCCTCGGCCTCGTCCACCCGGCCTTCAGCCTCGAGTCGACGAGGTCCTTGTACCTCCTCTGCTCGTGGAGCTCCAGCGCCACCATCGGGAAGTACTCGTCGCCACCGCTCGTGCCGCTCGGAGTCGACACCGCCCGGCCCCGCTGCTCCACCCGGACGGCCAATCCGACTGATCGCCGTTGGAGCCGCCGCCGACGGCCACGTCGTCGGCCTGCTCGCCTCTGTTCTTCCTCCCGTGTATCAGCTCCAGCAGCACCATGCCGAAGCCGTACACGTCGGCGCGGTCCGAGATGGGGGCGTTGCTGAGCCACTCCGGCGCGAGGTACCCGCGGGTGCCGCGCATGGTGGTGAACAGCGCCGACTGCTCCGGCGACATCAGCTTGGCGAGCCCGAAATCGGCGATCTTCACCTGGCCGCCGTCCGCCAGCAATATGTTCTCCGGCTTCACGTCGCAGTGCACGATCTTCTGGTCGCACCCCGTGTGTAGATAAGCCAGGCCGCGCGCCGTGCCGATCGCTACCTCCACGCGCTCCCCCCACTCAAGCACCGGCCCCGTGCGGCCGAACAGCGACCGGTCCAGTGAGCCGCGGTTCATGTACTCGTACACGAGCAGCCGCCGCGAGCCCTCCGCGCAGAAGCCACGGAGGCGGACGAGGTTGACGTGCCGGATGTTGCCGATGACCGCGATCTCGGTGCAGAACTCCCGCTTCGCCTGCACACCGATGGCCTCGAGCTTCTTCACGGCGACGAGCCCTTCGCCGCCGGGGAGTTCCCCTTTGTACACGGAGCCGAACCCGCCGGAGCCGACTTTTGTTCCGAAATTGTCAGTCATCGCCTCGATCTCCATGTAGCTAAACCTCGTCGGCATGCCCGGAATCACGACGTCGTCGTCATCCTGCTCGTCGCCGTCAGCGTATGCATTGCCTCTGTCCCCCGAATGCGTCTTTGGACGGCCCATGTACGCCTGCTTCACGCCCGAGCCCTTGGTCTTCTTTTTCTTCTTGTTCTTGCTCACCCTCTTCCAACACGCGTACCATACCATCACGGCGACGAGGAGGAGTGCAGCGGCGGATGGCAGGACGATTGGGATAACGCGGTTACCCGACGAGGAATTCCCCTTGTGTCCTGTACCATTGTGCGCGGAAGGGAACGTCTTGATGTAACCCAAGGCCGTGGTAGAAGAGCTCCAGTACAGCGAGCCCAGCTGCTTTGCTTGGACCAGGTAGCAACTCCTGGAGGAATTGTCATGGAAGTAGGCGAGGCAGGCGCAGCTCGCCGTGCAGAGCCCTCGACAGGCGGTGTCGTCGACGCCGGTAACGGCCGGGGGATCAAACTTCGTGGCGAAGTAGGCAGTCTGCGACTTGAGTCCCAGGTAAGAAACGTGGGTCGCGGAGGTGTTGCTCCGGCACGAGGCCGGCGACGCGAGAGCCGAGCCGTCCCCCGGCGTGCACGCGCCAGGGGTCGACGCGGAGGCGGCGAACAGGGCCGGGCAGGTGCAGGTCGAGCTGTTGCCCGCCGGGGAACAGAGTCCGAGGGACGGGCACTGCAGCGGCAGGTCGCAGTGGACGGCCGGCGCCACGAAGTCGCCGCCGAGCGGCTCCGAAGAGTTCACCATCGCGTAGCTCGTGATGCGCAGCCGGCCGTCGTACCCCAGCTTCGTCACGCGGAAGTCCGCCGCGGGAAGGGCCGCGCGGAACACCAGCGCGCCGTCGGCGGCGAGCGCGAACAGGCCCGACCCGTTCACCGACACGGACGCCACCGGGACGTTGCGGTCCTTGTACGACCGGACGTCGTTCGACAGCCGCCAGTACGTGGAGCCCTGCCACGCCAGCGCCAAATCCGCGTCCATCACGGCGAGGCGGTACTCCCCCTCGGCGAGATCGGTGGCGCTCCTCGCCGCGGAGAGGGACGCGCCGGCGAGCAGCTGCTGCCCGGGCAGCAGCGTGTCGGTGGCGTTATCGAACGACTGCCACAGCGTCGCGTTCCGGGCGTCCAGCAGCTGCAGGTTGCCGCTGTTCTGCAGCCGCAGCGCCGCGACTGGCGACCGCAGCGGCGACGGCGTCGACCACAGAACCGTTCCATTGGGGTCGGAGACGGTGAGCCCCTGCGCCGAGAGCCGGAGCCTGCCCGACGACGTTGTCGGTGCGCCGCGGTTGGCCGACCAGACCACCGTGCCGGACGGCTCGTGCAGGACGGCGAGGTAGAAGCTGGCCTGCTGGTTCCCGGGGTTGAACAGGGCCGCCCGGAACGCGGCGTTGCTGGACTCCAAGAACGCGCCGCCGGTGTCGATGTACTCGAAGCTGGAGGCGCTGAAGTTGGGGTACACGAGCTCAGTCGCCAGCGGTCCCGCGTCAGCCCCACGAGCGGAGAGGAGAACTAGAAGCACGGACAAGCATGCGAGCGAGCGCGGCGGAGCGATCGGGAGCGGAGGCATTTGGATGGCGTGATCAGGCTGGCGCGGCTGCGCCCATGAAGCGTGGGAGTGCACGGCACGAAGAGAGGAGGCGTTGGCTATTTGGGGTGTTGACCCGGGCTCAGCATTTGCGACAAGCTATCTATCTATCTGCGGTTGGCGGGAAGAAACCGGCGTCTGTCAGAGTCGTCGGGTTCAGACTGTTCGTTCGGTTGCTGCGGGTTGGAAACTTACCTTTTCAGCGGGAGCAGGGTGGATCAGATAAACAATTCAGCGGGCCGAGCTGTTGGACGACCGGTGGAAAGTGAAATCTTTTGAAGAACAGGTGCGACTTCTTGAGAGCTCGTCAAACAGACTTGGCTTTGTGGCTGTACGTCGTTACTGTTGCGTGTTGACTTCTGTTCATGATTAATGCTAGTTCGTCTAACCGATGGAAGTCAGCGGCCGATATCATGTCCAAATCAGTAGAGTCCATGCTGGATGAAAAGGTCCATGCTGGATCTACGCGGCCGGAACTGGGGGAGAAAGGGAATCAGTGTCATGGGCGAACAGTGGAGCGCAACAATGGATAACGCTGGCGCCCATGTGGCAAGTGGTGCGCGTCAAGATAAAGAAGTCGTGGAGACTGCTTTTTTCAATGACCATGGCCAAATGAATTTTATTTGAGAAAATTCACTGAATGAATTACAAGCAGTACAAATTAAGCATCTAAAAAATGTCAGGAAAATAAGAGTAACTAACTAAGCAGTATCTTGCTTGTGCGAACTACTAGCATGGGTATTGGTTTCTTCCATCTCGGCTTCCACTTTCGGCGTGGCCAGTTCAACTCCAGAGACCGCAGCCGTCTGCGGACGCGCTCCGGCCAGGGACGTGTTGATAGCGGCCAACTCCACGAAATGGTGCTCGGCGTTCATGTTGCCGTCCCTCATCATGCCACTTCCCGCATTTGAAGCCCCAGGCGCCGCGGTCAGTGCTTGGTCGCCCGCCTCCTGTTCCATCGAGCTGCCTTTGTAAGGGTTACCGTTGTAAGGCGGCCAACTAGAGGAGAAGGCACCTGCAAAATCGTCAGCGTTGACGTTGAAGAACTGATGTTGCTGCGGCGGCGGTGGTGGCGGCGCGAACGCCATCGACCTCTGTTGCGGCATCCCGTGAGCCGCGTTGCCCTGTGGTTGCACGGCCCCGTAGTTCTGGTCGTAGTGGCATCTCAGGGACACCTGTGGCCTGAAGCCCGTCCCCGGGTCCTGGCGCAGTGGATTCCCCGGGAAGCCCATGTTCGGAGGCCGCACCATCATTGGCATCCGGCCGAAGGAGTTTGGGTTAGTCGTCGCCGCGTTCGGCTGAAACTGCGTCGGAATCGGAGTCCGACGCATAAGTTCCTGCCCATTGAAAGAGCCTCCCGGCTGCTGCGCCTGGCCATTGTGCATCCCAGACGGGCGCTGCACTGGTGCCTGGACGTTGTATCCCGTTGGTTGTGCCGGTAGGCAATAGATCGTTGGCGGTACAGGGCCGCTCGGTTGTGTCCGTCCAATGGTTAGGCTTCCTTGACGGGCCTGCTTCCTGGCGGCGGCGAACCCGCGCGACTGCTCCTCCAGTCGCCGCTTGGACCCCGACGTCAGCTGACCGCTCTGTGCCTCTACGCACGCCGAGTCGGCGCTTGCGTCGTCGTCGTTCGTTTTGTGCACCGGCGACAGGTAGATCTTACACATGACGTACTCGTCCAACTGCAACAAACAGGTCAGCGATTAACGACTAGTGCGTGCAATGCAAGCGACATGAAGAAATTTGAAAGGTGCTCGTTTCGTTAATCACCGTAGCGTTGGCGCCGCTGTTGCCACGCTTGATCTCGAACTCGGGGATGGTGAGCTCCCGCATCAGCCACTTGGTCCTCGTCTCGTCCTTGGGGGAGCCCGCGAAGTAGTTGAGCACGTTCTTGCAGAACTTGACGCCGTCGCTGACCGTCTCCTTCGCCACCACCTTGGTCGCCGTCGACGCCTTCCACCGCCCGCGGCCGTCCTCCGTCTTCCGCGACGGCCGCACGCCGTTCTGGTACATGCGCGCCCGCGGTGACAGGAAGAACCACTCGTCCTTGCCCTTGCTCTTGTAAATCCCTGAGACAATCATAACAAAAAAGAAGAGCAAATGCGTAAATACTTTTGCAGTTTTGCTCAGTGCCAGTAGATTGAAATCATGCAAATGACTCCGTCAAATAAAACTGAACTCGTGCATGTTTATGAGTGTCTGCGTTTGTACTCGTGCATGGTTATGGTTGTCAGATACATAACTTTGACTGCTTTGCGACGTGAAAACTTGAAAGCGAGCTTACCGTTGATGAGCGTGTCCGGGTGGAACTCGTACACGTTGGCCTCGATGATGGCATCGTTGGGCTCCGTCGGCCTGCCCTGCAGCCTGGGGAGGAGGTAGTACTCAATGAGCTCCTCGTCTGTCGGCTTGAACCGGAACCCTGTCGGATACTTGACCTTTCTCGCGTCGTGGCCTCCTCCGCCGGCGCCGGCGACGCTCTTTTTCTCGTCGCCTTCCGCCATACCGGCGAGTCCGACGTTCACGAAGCTCGCTCGGGTGATAGCCGAAGTTGTGATGTGCGCCGTTCTGAATTGGACTCGCCTGGCCTTTTATTCGTGGGCCAATTTGGACTTCCCATACCGGTACAAACACGAAACCGATCCAGTAACCGAAATCTGTGTTCGAGTCAAATACAGTTTACGGCTCGGTGAAGTTTGGGCTCAACCTGGCCTTCTACGGCCCACGACAGACTGAACATGACATAAGGCCCATTTAAGCCTGCTGGCTTGGCTACCAGCACCATTTGTCATGGCCCCGGCACGGCTGGCGTCTGACCACCATTGAAGGCGCATCTATGGTTGGGTACGCCGGGGTCGGGTCTTATCATTTCCTCGCCTTGTTGTTGCAGCATGCAGGCTTGCAGGGCAGCAGCATCTGTCTTCCGTAGCCAGGCCATGGCCAAAGCTCTCGCAGCCGCACTGTTGCGAGATGGTGCGCAAACTGTTCTTTTGCCTGCCGCCACATTTGCATCGATCACGGATGCCCTGCCACAGTGACCATGCTGCCTGGGCCGGCCAGGGGCCGTGTCTATCTAATGCAGGAGGTTGCGATAGGAACGCAACTGTCGTTTGTATCCATCGAATTCAAGGTACGTGCGAGCGCACAATCTTGTGAAGTTATTGTTTTCTAAAACAAGAAAAGTCGTATCCAGACGTATATGATCGGTGAAGCACATGTACGCCTGCATTTGACTCTATGCTCCAGTCTTGGTTACAACAGTCATTCCTTCCAATGCAAGCTAGACCTCATCCGATCCAGAAAAATTCCCAGCAATGCAGCAATGCTTTACTTCTCCCTGCACTTTGATTGACCTTTCATTTTTATAAGTAGCAACCTTCTGGGGTTGCTTTTGCCTTTGAACGTCCTTTCCTTCTCTTTCATACCTCTCACCCACAGGCACAAGCAAAAAGGGCAACGTGAGAGACATGGAGGGAGGAAGAAAGATTGCTCCAAAAGACTCGAAAGGCATGGAGCTAGGGCCGTGCGTTGCGTTAGGAAAGGCACTTGCTCAGCGATGCACGAGGAAGGGACTGACACAGTCGCGCAGTCAAAGGCTACTAAACGATATTCTTGCCGCTTTTAACCCCGTGAGCTCGAGCGTCAGATCAGGGAAAGCGGTTTTTAGTCACTGCGGATGGGATTGGACAAAAGATGTCGTACTGGCGGTCATTTGCATGTCAAAGCAGAGCTTCATTTCCCCCAGCTTGGTGCACGTCCTTGTGCTGGACGGAGACTGCGCTGCATGGGAGAGGCAGTGCTAACAGTATAAGGAAAATTTCCAGGACTCGAGTCCATGCTGCAAACTGACAATGGTTTTTCAAAGCATTTTTTTCTCTTAGTCCAAGAAACAACTGACGAGCAGGAGTATGGATCAATATCTATCTGCGCTGGATTGTATCGAGTCTATTACGTATTTCTGATTCAGCTTTCGAAACCCATACCTACATTATTTTGACATCAAAAAGAAGCCAACGCATGTACTTGCATGCGGCATGGTCATGGTCTCACAAGCACCAACAAATGGGTCCAGTGAGCAACTCAACTCCTGAAAAATGCCAGATTAGCGTGAACTTGGCTGCCACCTCTCTCCTGCTATCCTGATCATCTTCAGGAAAGCCGAAATGAAGGCCTGCACGCGGCCGCTTCCGGCCCTAGATCAAACGGTTACGACTAAACGAGCTCAGCCACCTCCACGGCTGGCGTATCGCCAGCTTTACCGATTATCTGTACATCTCTGTTTGGACTGCGCCACCTCCAAGCCTGGTTGGATGCATCCATCCTTTGGACTGCGCCAGAGCAGCTACAGTACCCTGCCGCTGCGCATATGCACTCAGCGATAGCCAGATAGGAGTACTACTGTGGCAGACACCAGACGGGTCTGCCCGGTCAAAGATCGCTTCGCTGGCGCCCAGCTACACGTAGCTCAGCAGCTCGTCGCGCCATATATACGCTGCACTACTGCTCCCTACGCATCAGCTACGTTGAAAAGCAAGAAAAGCCGGCCAAGGAATAAACAGAGATCACGAAACCGGAGAAACGAAACGCACAAATACATGGAGGAAAACTCAAGGGAGGCTTGCTCGACACATCATCGGAAGCCGTGCACTCATGCCTTTATTATCAGCCAGTGGTAGGCGTATTATGAGAAGCGGTTGCTGCTGCAAGGAGAGGGCTCACTTTTCCGGCTGCTTGGATGGATTCGAGTGTTCATGGCGACGTTCTTGGAATCGCGGCCGTTGATTGTTCCGTCCTCTTCAGCTTCGGAGAACAAAGGGGCCCCGCCAACAGCTCACCGCGTGGCAGAGCATCTTCTCTGCGGCTGGCTGACTGGTGGGGTACAAGATTGGAGTGGGGCCGCGCGGAGGTGATCCTAGATTTGTTTATGCATTAAACAATTTTGTCTTGGACTGCTGTCTCCGAGCAAGAGCCGAGCAGATGGAGGGAAATTGGTGCGTCCACAACAGGCAGACTACCCTGGATCTGGCTCGCTTTGAGGAGCTTTAGCTTCTCAAGTCTCAACTTCAACTCTTTGTGTACTTGTACAAACCGACTCCTAAGAGATGACAAAGCTGCATACTACTCCCTCCATCTCATTTCATTTGTTATTCTGGACATGTTTCTGAATGTCCAGGTTTACGGAATGTTCTATGAATTTCGAGAGATGTGTTTTCCAGATTCATAGAATGTTCGATGAATTTGTATATGACCAGAATGACAATTATAAAACCGACTCCTAGGAGTAACAAATAAAACTCTTTATCTAAGGAAAAAAACTAACAAAAAAAACCGGATGCATCGACTCCCATTTCATTTCAGCTAGCAAAACGGCATCAACAAGTTTTGTGTCGTGAGCCTAAGCTTAGGCTGCATCGGTTTCATGTGGCTCCAAGACCATTTAATCCCAACATTTGAGTGGTGAGTCAAATGCACCTTAAGTTTTTTTTAAGGGATCTAAACTAATGACGCAATGCTTCATGTTATTTTCTCATTTTGTGAATCACTATATATAATTTTAGAACTTTCACTATTTTTTTTGTCTCAAATCAGTTCTTTTTAAAATAAAAATAGCTACCACAATTTGGGTTTTAAAGTCAACTAGAATAGTTTCTCTGACTCAACATTATCTCGCTATGATTTTTTTTTATCCAACGACGAGCATGCCAAATATTTGAGCAGGGTAAAGTTTGTCTATTCCTCGATCATTTATCATCAGCCTCATCTAATTTCGCATGGCCACCAACGATCATGTTGTGAAGGAGTAGCCGTGAATGCAACCCCACCCGACAATATGATAGTCCGTCTAACTTCTATAATGTTGACCGCTAATGCAACAACAAAAACAATCTTCACATTAAGTATTTTTTTTCTTTTACTTTGTGCTCCTAGATGCATGTAGAGAGGCTTGGGAGGAGAGACTCAAGAAAACACATCTTCTTTACAAGCCTTTCTCCACTAGAACATGATCTATAACCGTTGGCACTGCTAACTCTAATGACCTCTTCTTTGCATTTAAGGGCAAAAACGTCAGAATTTGTTGGGCACATAAATGTATTGATATTTTTCTTTGCACTTAAGGGTAGAAACGTCATAGCTTGAGTGCCACGAGGACGGCTGCTAGTGGATACAATTCCAACGACGAGAGCTCGCACGATACGATGTACAATGCGGAAACTCCGATACGTTGTTGTACCTTATGATTTGCAGAAGGATCATGCGCGGCCAGTGGAATACTTGGAGGCGGCCGTGACATAGAGAGAAGAATCGAAGCCGAAGGAGGTGTGCGCGGCATGAAAAGAAGAATCATAAGAGGCGTGTGTGACATGGTGAGGAGAATTAGATAAGGCGGGCACGAGCGGAGGGAAAATGATTTCCTTCTCTAAATACGCATTGTTCTCTCACCTGAAATCAACTACTCTGATGATTTACTTTCACCTCTTACCAACTGGGTATGCTTTTGTAATTTTAAGTTTTTTTAGCTACTTGTGTTTGCATATATTCTGGAGGAGTGTGTAACGAAAACAAATTTTACTACGCCAACCTCAGTAGTATAAACTTTATTCGTGAAACATCACACCTTCAATAATCAAATTGCCACGTTAGGGCTAGACTACGGTTGCATAAGAGCACGCAAGCTGCAGCCGGAGCTGGCCAGTTAGGGTAGACCATTGTTGCACAGGAGCTGGCACGCTAGCGGCAGCAGGAGCCGTGGGTGGACGTAGGGAAATAGGCGATGTAGAGAAGCGAAACTAGACATGTGGGGCATCGGCCCGCATGCTGCGGACCGGGGGAATCTGGCAGAACTATCACGTTCCGAGGGAACGGAAGGAGGTCAGAGTCCGGACACGCTTCCTTTTGGATTTTCGGAATATCGTGGGAACCCCGCGGGTGGCTGGTGCTCAGTGCTGGCTGGCTGGCTACTGCAGCCACGGCAGCAGCAGTAGCCACAGCGGCAGAAGCGAGTCCTAGAAGAAACAGAGCCCAATGCCAGCCCGCCCCACCCCCACACAGCAACACATGACGCCGCATGCATTCAAGCCAACACCCCACCCACCCAGAGAGAATCGATCGACCGAGATCTCTTGCCCGTTCTTTACGCTTCCGGCTCCGGAGACCCCTCTCTCTGAAGATCTGGCGCCAGACGACTAATCATCACGCAGCCGTTCCCGCACACGGACAGCAGCTTCTTCCGCTGCTGACTAGGGCTACCACTAGCCGCTGAACCTACGGCGGCCGGGCGGCCGCTGCTAAACTGTCACAGCCTCCGGGAAACAATACTGTACGAACGCTCGCTCACGGTCCGATCGATTCGGCACTTTTGTGACATGTGAGCTGCTGCCGCCGTTGCGACGAAAGGTAACGAGGTGAAGAAGCACAGAAAGCGGTTTAAATGAAAGATCTCTTTCCGGACTCGGCGGCCAAAAGATTGTTCGCTCTGGAGTCCGATACTTGCTGCTGACCTGCTACTACTCGGCTTGGCTACAAACTTCTGTACAAAAACTTGGCTTTGGATTAGCGTCGAGCATGACGGCACTAGTTCTGATCGTGCTCGGCACAGTGGTGCAATTAGTAGAACCCTAAGCAGACACGGCAACAAAAGAACTCATCCTGATCTACCAGTTGAAACGGAACACGTCGAACTTCTAGAACAACAAAACGGGCGCCCCGCAGGTGCATGCATGCTTGCTTGGGGCGCCAGGTGAGTGGTCTAATCTGACTGACTGACTGACTAGCTAGTGCTAGCTGGAGACGAGGCGGCCGACGGCGCCACGGACAGGCTTAGGTCGGCGCTCTCGAGCTCCAGGCGTGGCTTCGTGGCAGGCGACGACGGCGCCTGCTCATCCGGGGAAGCCGGCCTCTTGGTGCCCGCGCCGCTCGGGGGAGCGGCGCTTAGGTGCACGCCGAACAGCATGGTCGGCGCCGCGGCGGCGCAGCTGCTCCCGGCCTCCCGCTGCTGCTGCTGCTGCGGCGGCGGAGAGGGCTCGTCGGCGATGGTGAGCGAGCTGCTGGACGTGGTGCTCCCGCCGGAGTTGTTGTTGAGCACGGCGACGGCCGCGGGCTTCTTGCGCGCGGCCTGCAGGCCCAGGCCCTGCAGGAACGCGGCCGCGGCGGGGCTAGGCGCCACGGGGCGCACGTGGTTCTGCACGAAGTAGATGATGTCGTTGTAGAGCTTGCGCATGTGCGCCAGCTCCTGCAGCAGCGCCGTGTTGCTCCGTCGCAGCCGCTCGTTCTCCTCCATAAGCACCGCGGCCGTGGCGGCGCGAGCCGGGCCGCCGTTCCCGCCCTCGGTGGCTGCAGGCGGCAACAATGGCGTCGGTGTCGGCGCCGGACCGCCCAGCGCCAGGAACCGCGTGGCCACCGGCGGCGCGGCGTGCGGCTCCCGCCAGTGCGGGTGCGGGAACGCCATGCCCATGCCGTGCGCCGCGACTACCCCGTCGTCCCCCACGAACTGGTGGTGGTGGTGCTGGACGCCGGGTGGAAGAGGGGGAAGTGCGGCGGCGCGAAGAACGGCGGCGGCGACGGCGACACCGGGGACGCCGACGACGTCTTGCGCCGGTGGATCTCGCAGAGCAGCTGCTTCTCCCCCTTCCGGAAGAACTCGTTCGCGAACTCCCACCGCTCCGGCACCACCTTCCGGAACCCCTGCATTGAGACATTGCCGCCGACACCATCAGCATCCATCCATGCAAGAGAGCACTAGAAACAACTCCACGTAGCAGAGTCAACAGCTACAAGGCGACTTACGTAGGTGTTGAGCTGGCGGACGAAGGAGGAGAAGTTGTTGTGCTTGAAGTAGTTGGGGAGGATGTCGCGCGCGAACTCCGGCGGCCTCCAGACGACGAACGTGGACACCCGGTCGTCGCCCCAGGAGACGATGTGGTCCGTGGCCGGGTCGTCCACAAGCTGGTACGTCTTGGTCAAGAACGGCGCCGGCACCGCCTTCTGCGCGGCGGCCTGCGCCGCCGCGTCGCAGTCCCAGCTCCCGCACCTCTCCACCGCCTCCATCCTCTCTCTCCCTCTCTTCCTACAGGAGCCGAAGCGTGGACGAAGGTTTCTTGGGGTTTTAACTCCTCTGAGTCGTCTTCCCTTTGGGGTCAGGGTGGAACGCTACGAGGCGAGCGAGAGAGCGAGGGACGACTGGTATTTTAACTGGGGGGCGGTGGTGGAAGTGAATCGGAGGAGGTGGTGGTCGAGCAGTGAAGATGGCAAGTGAGGTGGTGTGTGCCCCTGCCTCGGGGAGCGTGCGGGCGGTGGGGGTGGTGGGAGGGAATATGTGTCGCTCTGTCTGTCTGGGTGTTTTGGAGAGAGGGATTGGAAGTTTTGAGATTCAGCTTTCAAGGTAGACCCGTGACACTTCCGCCAACCATCCCGTTCGTTTTCTGGGCTTTCTCGAGGATCTTTTGCGACCTCTTTTAACCCATCCGCCATTTTTTTCCACTGCACAGGACCAAAGCTCTTTCCTTTTTACAGCAATGGGAGATCGGTGTGCTGTGTGCATGGAGCGAGCTCGTCTTTCCAGCCCGCGCCCTCCAGCTCCTCGTGCAATTCTGGAAAGGTCCCCCGCGGACAAGCTCTGCTACAGTTTTGGAAGCATCCCTCGAATCTGAGAATTCTTTTCCGGCTGCAGAAAAAGAACGGGCGCCATGCCGCGAGCCATTCCGATTGGCCGGTCAATGTTGCCCTGACCAGCCAGCCATTCGAAAATTATAATGGGGCGTTACGCTGTCGTATACCTGGCTCAACTTGCAGGATAGGAAGATGATTTTTACCTCCAATGCTGATGTGCAGTGCTTCTTGGATCAGAGCACCGTTCCATGTGGCCCGAGCGGTGCATATCACGTGCTGTCCCCTGCTTGCATGTCCAGGAAATTGTCCTTTGTACTCGTACCGTGATTGCCAGGAATACTTGTGTATACGGATCGACTGAAACCTCATCCGATTAGATTATCACGTTCTTCGCAGGAAATAAAAGGACTCACACGGTTGGTGAATCCAAAAACTGATAAATGAGTATTTCCTCTCTCTCTTTTTTTTATGATATTGGCACGCGATATTTAACAATACAAAAAAAATTAACTATACCAAATCTAACGTTTCATATCTACGTCCAAAGGTTGAGTGTATACAGCAAGGAGGACCCAATCAAAGAATTATAATTTTAATGATTTGTTATGGAGAATGACTAATTTATTCAAGTAAATGCCTATCTACTGGTGCAAACGTGTAATTAATTGTTGTTTTATGAAACATTTTGAAATAGTAGGGGGGGGGGGGGGGGGGGGGGGGAGGGTTGGGGGCAAGGTCCCCCTTTAGACTACACTAAGCTCTGTCAATGCCTACATTATTGATTGAACACAATGTAACTATGATGCGGGATTTGAAAAATAGACATCGTACATTACATATCATGGATTGAGGGAAGGTTACCTTGTTAAAGCATCTCATCGTCTAAGACTATGTTTTGCTTCATTATGATGCCGCCAAGAAAAAGGGACTTAAACAATGCTTAGCTGCAAATTTAGTTTTGGTTCTCTTTGTTGTTTGCTTCGTTTTTTCATTGTCCCTTTGGGCCACAGGGGATGGAGCATTTACCTTGATCCCTAGTTGTAATTTTGAATAGCTACAAGCATCTATCAATGCGGAGGCTGGAATAAAGTTTTATTCTCTATTCTAAAAAAAAAAGACTTTGCTTCTCTAATGTTACATAAGGAAACCATTGTTCATCCCATTTAATAACCTTAATATCGAAAATTATCTGGTATGAACTTTGTGAAAATAAGTCGGTGTGCCACTCGAAAATAATCGGGAGGCATCCTTGAATCTATGACACTATATATGGTTGGATTGCTTTGAAGTTTACTAAGAGTATGAGAGGCATCACTGTGAGTCAGCTCCAGGAGAGTGCAAGTGATGATTGTAGTAGATATATATATTAGAAGTTTCTATGCTATATGTATGATGATGCTAAGCTTAAATCAAGCCCTAATTCACCTTCATTTGCCCACCTAGTTACTCATGAGTATTGTTTTCTTAGGCATTTTTTGCAAACTTAATTATTTTTTATTTTTCTATATTGTTTATTTTGTAATTTGCTATTTCATAATCCATTATTGTTGTGTTAGTGGTGGTGATGGTGTTTTACCGAGTTCAGGTATTACTGAATTGTGTTGGGCATGAACATTTTATAATGCGTATGTGAGTAACTCAGAAACATGTATTAGGGGTACCTGGACTGATTGTGTTGAGTACAATTCTTCATTACACGATTAATTGGACGGCCTGATGTATGAAAGAAGATGAAATAAATTGCCAAATATAGACCTTACAACAAGGATACCCACCATAGAATTTAGATAGGGCGAAACGGTTTTGTCGTAGCCCTAATTTCCAGATATTCCGAAGACTATTTAAGGAATTTTTCGAAGACTTGTATGACACGGCGAAATCTTAGAGATAGGTTTCGATCTCCTTACTAAATACGGGAGAAGAGAATTGTAACTTAGTAGGACTCTGATAGGAGGCAACCGGCCTATAAATATTCATGTAATTCCTCGATCAGGAGGTATCTGACACCTCTCGCAACCCTAGCGCGAAGGTTGTATTGGACGTAGGGTTATTATCCTTCGGGAGGCCTAAACTAGTATAAACCCTCTGTGTGCTCTAGATCGATCTCTGTTCGTACGCCGCTCCCACGATCTAAATATCTGCCGAACACCCCGTTTAATTGGGTGACGACAGGTTTAATACATCACAAATACATAGTCAGGACCATGAAGTTAGGACTGTATTTTTTTTCTCCTCTTTGTTTAAACAATACATTTGCATTAAACATGAACACTCAAAAATTTATGGTCCTAACTTCACGCCCCTCTCCAACCTTTAATATATAAGTTAAGCATAAAAGTTTAGAAAAAATAACACTCTTGCTTTCCTCATGAAAAACACTGGAACACCGAACCTTGATGATCACTGGCATGATATGAAGACAATTCAAATAGTACAATCTATGATCGCATTTCTCATCGCAAGCACGCAAAAATAACTGTCTAGAAAGTGCAATTAAAGAGGAAAACTGACTGACGTGTCAACGACGGTCGGCCCTCCACCGCAATAACGCTGTGTCGCAGGTGCATTCGTGGAAACGGCGAAAAACAATGGCCACAGCACACTGATTTCTTTGTTGCACGGGCGCTCACTTGCTTGTACCATGATGCTATACCTGTGGAGGCGCGCTATCGGATGATCGGATCACACGTTCCACGACTTCACGAGGTGCAAGGCACCACAGACCGGAATAGCAAAGCACATGCACCCTGGAGCAAACGTGTTTGAAGCCGAAACGGCTTGCCCAAATCGTGCCTGCTCCCGTGCGGACTGCGGAGAGCTCAACCCACGGCACGCAGCGCGGCAGCAGCCGGACCATAAATACCGGTTTCCACTCCGGGGCATCTGGCAGCGGCGCTTTCAGCCTCAACGTGCCACGGCCAGCTCGCTGATCTGACCTCTCCGGCCACTCCGCTGCAGCGTTCGCACGCCTGCGTCCCCATCTCTTTGCTGCTAGTAGTACCGCGAATGGTCACGGCTCGCGGCCGGGATGGCTGGCAGTCAGCAGCGCGCACGCAGCTGGCCGTGGCGTTATGGCCTGCGCGCCCGGCACGCCTGTGATCGACTGCCGCGGTCTCGTGTGGGATTCAGCAGCGGTGCAGAGCGGATGTCCTTCGATCTCGGCCGGGGCCGGGCCAGGTCTCGAAACCGATCTCCAAGCGGCGCGGCAGGCATGCAGGAATGATAAAACCACGCATGCTGTATTTTTGAACGTGGAACAGCTTCTGAAAACGTTCGGTGGGACATTTATCAACTCGGCTCGTATCGTCCTGCTCTCTTCCAGGCTTCCAGCCGGTGCCGCAGGGAACGCTGAGGAGACTGACATTGGACATTAGTAACGCCTGAGACGATATTATAAGCATCGCGACGACTGGAGCTTTGTGTTTTCCTGCTGCCCCTGCAATATCGCTGTGCTCCGTGACTATGCTGAAAGAAGTTTAATGGTGACAGATTATATAGGACCCGACCGAGCAATCATTTTTTCGGCAGTCTGTACTAATAAAAAACAGAAACAGAAACGGAAAAAGAAGAGAAATGAAATGCCTTTTCGGTCCGCTGGACATTTTTGCAAAAATGTCTTCAGCACTCAGTAACCTCACCGTCACCTCTGTACGTCTTTGTACGTGAGATGCCACGTGCCATTTCGTCTGTTTAAAATTTGGCATATTGTTAACAGAAGAAAAAACCAGTTGATCGGGTAGGCCGAGCCTAGATGACATCGCCTAGGAATGAATTAAGAAATGCATTTTCTTCTCTGCACGTAGTAGCGCCCCGAAGAAGCATGTGCAGTAGATCGCACATGCATGTTGTAGCTAGACAACAAGGTACAAAAAGCAACGGCAAACGTGCCACGGAAACGAATCTTTGCCCGTAGAAGTTTGTTTAGTTACCTGCCGGGGTGAGGAATATTTCATCGATCGCCGCGTCGGCGTCGACAAAGCATGGTTTAAAATGCATGGAAAGCTTCGCGAGGACCGAGAAGAAACAAAAAGAATGCAAGAAACTTCTGCAAAGCGCCGAGTTTTCTACTATGCGCCTAAACCCGAGAGAGGGAGATGGGCAGCAGAGGCGGCGAGATCGATCGGGCGACGACGAAGGAGAAAAGCGTAGAAAAAAGAGCGCTAGGATCCAGTGGCGACGACGTGGTGGGGGCTGGCCGTGTGCATGCGAAGGCCAAAGGCTGCCTGCTTGCTCGCTCGGCCGGGGAGAGAGAGTGAGCGATCGATCGATCGGCAGGGAAAACGACGGGGGCCGAGCGGAATCCCACCAAAAGCGTTGGCGTTCCTCTCCGTCGTCGGCACACAAGCGGACGCATCTCGTCGACGGATCGGCCAGCGAGTGCTAACACGCAGATGCATGGCGTGGCTAGCTAGCTGGTTGGCTAGAAGCTAGAGATGCATCTGCCGTGCCGATCTGCGTGCGTGCCTCCCTTCTTCAAAAGTTTCTTGCCTGTGATGTGCCTGCGGCCGCTGCAGCCCCCACACCCGTCTCACAATTCCCGAGAATGGATCGAGAAGGAAGCTAAAGCACGTACGGAGCACAACAAGACCGGAGCCACTTCTCCGTATCTGTGTACCTGTACGTGTGTGCATGCGGAACGCGTACACGTATACAGTATACAGCGCACGGACCCGGCCGGCCGGTCCCGTCCCGTCCGGGACCCGTGTGCGAGTTGGCTGGCTGTGGCTAGCCTGCCGTGGTCCACGGCACGGCACGGCACGAGCTTGTTCGCTTGCCCCTGCCTCCCTGCGCCGATGCATCCCGTCTCTGTGCGCCGTGGACCGGGGTCTGGTCGGATCTGGCCGGTTTCGGATGGTTCGTTCGGACGAACGGGGGGATGTGTGGTCGCCACTGGCCGTCCGTCCGCGCGCGCGGCCGGCTGACGGCCGTGGACCACCGGGGCGCGGCGCTTGCGCTGTTCCGTCCATCGGCAGGGGCAATGCGATGTCGCTACGAGTCAGATTTGGTCTGCCAGGACGCAGGAATGTGTTTGGCCGCTCCATCCAGTTTTTATCGCGGTTACACGTACGGCCGGGCGGAGCGTCTAGGATGATAGGACCCCGGCTAGGACTAGGAGAGCAGCGTTGCACGGCGCGCCGACTGGCTGGTCAATGCTCTGGTACCGTGAGCGCAAGTAACTGCGTGTTCGTCTTAGCGGCTGTTTTGCAGCAGCTACAGTGTTCGCAGTTATTTCTTCAGCAGCAGCTACAGTGTTTTCAGCCGCAGCTACAGTGTTCGCAGTTAGCTTACTCTAGGTAATTACCGTGAGCGCAAGTACTAAATAAAATGATCTCTGCCACACATGTTCTTCATAGAATTTCTCAGTACTTCTTCGGGGTAGTACGTATCACGTTCACATAGTCCCATCCCATGCGTGCACAGTCCTATTTTTGATTTCATTTCAGGATTAAACGCACATTGTCCTTCAGAGTTCACCAGCGGTAGTAGTACTATTTTCTCTAAAATGCTCAGAAGGTCACTTCCCACTTTTACCAAGTTACCTTGGGCTGCTGGCGCAGATGACACCCTACTATGCGCAAATTGAATGAACAATTGAAGAGATTCAACTGCTCTGTGGGGAACAAATCTACCCGCAGTTGGAAGCTCGGAATTATTTCTCCTCAGAGTCATCAAGAAATCTGCAGGGCCAATCCCTGCCCAGAACAGTCCTAGTCTGCGCCAGACTCGCACAAAACATCTGACATAAGATTCCAGTTGCAACACACAACGCAAGTGTTTAGTACTGGCGCCAGTACTAAGCACCTGCACTAATGATCGGGCCGAAACAGGGGCACTTTACTTGTCGTTAACATTACTGTAAAGGAAACAAGCTGTTTGTTGCTTAGCACAGATCTCAAGGACACGGTACCCGGGTTGGCTGTAATGCACAAGAAGAAATAAAGCCTGGACGGGCCTCCACTTTTTTGCTCAATTAGAAGTCAGTCCCTACACACGCACACGACACATGAAAAGGAGAGGCAATGTGAGCCGAGAGTCTTGCTTCTAATCAGTCCCTGCCCCAGGGCCTGGACGCATGCTTTCCCTAGGAAAACAAATGCGGAATATGATAGGAGAATTGACTTGCTCTTGTTCTAAAAAAGCGACGGCTTTCTACCGTGTGGTATCATTGCTTCGGTCTCCGCAAAAGTGAAAAAGATAACGTATCTCAAAGGATGTTTGAGATCTTGCGTTAGGCCCTCAAGTAAACAGAAACTTCCCTGCTTTTCTACTTCTTTTGCCTCAGCTTTTGAGGAGCAAAGTTTATCCGCGCTGCCACTGCTAGGAATGTCGTCGCTGCCTCTTTTTTTCCCCCTCTAGTTTCAGTGTAAATGTAGCATGGAAATGGCAATTTCTCAGATGATAAGCACTAACGGTACCTTTCATCAACCGCGCGAGTTGATGGTTTTATTCATAGTACGTATATCCATGTGCAACCACCTACATGGAAGAAGACAGACAAGAATGGTTATTCTGTCAGACAAAAATAGGTCCCAGCATCACTAGTGCAAAGATTCTTCGTCTCCGAAGAACACCACCAAATCAGGGATCCTAGCTAGAAGCTGTAGCTGCGAACAAGACTGTCAGATCTTTCCTTATTTTTGGTGGAAAGTGCACCGTCTATTCTCAAAGAAAAAAGCGAAAGCCACATCTAGCTAGCCGCACATTTGAAAATCGAAATGCTTTAACGAGTTTCTGATCGTATGAATTAATGAATACTATGTGCTAGTTACTGCATCAGGGGACAAGTGAACTGGCCAAGTGCATCAGGGCCCAAGTGAAGGGAGTATACAAAACTGTGCTGCTACAGCACGGATACAAGTACGGTGTGGTCGACGTATTGTTCAGTCTTCACCCGCCTTTACTGACCTTGACTCCATGATGAATGGTCTGTCTCACTACTGTGTACTGTACCTGCAAGTATAGATCATCCATGATTCTTCTGCCTGCCTCACAGAGCTCTCACTTTGGCAGAGCAGTGGCCGGTGGCATATTCAGAGCCAGCCAGCCGGCGAGAAAAGCAAAGCAGAGGCGAAGAACCGACGACGAAGACGACGTTTGCAACTTTGAACGAGCCCCCGGTTTTTTCAACAGACATCTTCAACGCACGCAGGGATCGAACCGCAAAAAAGGCTGTCGACCATCACATGCCACTCACCAGCAGCAGCAAGCCCCCGCATCCACCCATCCATCCACGCCTGTACCATCTGCGCACACATGAGGCAGGGGGCTCCTTTTGTTCGCTTCTCTTCTTTTCATTCTGCTCCATCAAAAGAAGCTCTCTTTTCCGCTATCGTCTCCGCGGCTTTACCCCACCCCCCGGCCCTAAAGCCTGCTGCGAGCGCAACACGGGGGATTTTAATGGTTCAATCAAAGCCGAACAGGGCAAAGCCGGGCGAGATCTCTGGGGCAGGTGCGGCCGGCGACCTCTCATCATCCCTACCATGATAGCGCGGGGTTACGTACACGTGAGCGGCCGGCGCTGTAACTTCAAACGGGGGAGCCGAAGCACGGCCCACGGGCACTTTCGGAACGGAAAGGGCTCTCCTCTCTTTCCTCGACAAGCAGAAAGAGATGCGTACTGTATACATTAGTGTAGAGAGTTTTCAGCAAGATGCGTCCATTAGTTGTGAATCAAAATTTAATTTCCACCTATTCGACTTCTACGTTTTGCTGACTGACTAGTATCAGCCTACCAAAAACCGTCCATAGAGTTTTGAACACAATCCACTATTCCTCGCGAAGCGTCGTTTTGTGTTAAATCAAAATGACATCAGTTTGCTGCATGAGCCGTCCGTCCATCAGTTTGCTGCAATCTGCGAAGACAGCAGTTCAAGGCCGAAAGGGATGTGACTCTTGGGCCGCTGATAAGGCCAGATCGTAACGATGAAGACCAAAGTTTAGCCCAGAAAGAAATCACACGGGCTAAACTAAGCCGATTCTTCGCTGCAGAAACATCTGGGGTCTGGGCTAGATTTACCGGAGGCCAATTAAGGTTGGCGTGGCCCGGTAAGTCTGATTGATGGGCTTTTTTTTAACGAATCGGCACCAGAATGAGCCCATTTTGATGATAAAGGACAGAAAATAGGGTACGAGAGAGAATAAATCAAAATTAAGGATTAAAAAATAGCGTGTGTTACACTTACACTTGTTGTTTACTCATGCCCGTTTCAAACAAGATCTTTCTGATATAAGCAGGCACGAAGCTAGAAGGGAAAAAAAACCGGGGGGGGGGGGGGGGGGGGGGGGGGATGGCCCCTTAGGCGTGACTCTGGCAGGACCATGGGTACGATGGCCTAGGGCCTGGAGGGCGGCCTTAAATTTTTCTACATGTAACCTAACGGCCTAGGTCCACGACACGGAGGTTGGAGGGAGAGAAAGCAATTTTTTAACAGGCCAACTGTCTGCAATCCAACTAATGAATGAACCAACAAGTCCATCACAAGTTTGGCGTAGATAGGGTTGGGCGTTCGGTCATACCGATGTTTTAGTCCAGTTTTTTTGGTTTTTTCAGTTTTCGGTTATATAGAATTGGTAACCGGAATGACAATGAAAATTTGGATACCCGACAAATTTGGGTATCTAAATTTTTGTTTGGTCTTCGGTTATACCCAAACTACCAAAATTTAACACTATTTTTTAGAATAATAAAATCAATTTGATTATACATAAAATACACTATGCAATCAACTTGATAATGAGTTACCATTATACAATAGAGGAAACATGAATATGGTGAATAAAGTAACAAAGGATGCTATGTGACTATTGCATGGTTCTATGTGTTAAATCCTACACCTATCATACTAATTCGGGTATGTTGAGTACTTCGGGTACCCAGTTACTACCCGAATTTGAAAAATGAAATTCGGTTATATAAGTCTAGTACTCCCTCCGTCCCAAAATGTAGGGTGTTTTGGGTTTGGTTAAAGTCAATCTTTGCTAGTTTTGACCAATAATATCAATAAAAATAAAATATTTTAAATAAAAAAAGTTACATACTATGATAGTTGTTTTATAGTGTATCTAAGAATATAAATTAAACTTTGTAAATGTTTTTCAATATTCCGCTATTTAGAGTCAAAGTTTATAAAGTTTGACTTTAACCAAACCCAGAACGCCCTACATTTTTTTTAGATAATGGGAAAAATGTATTAGACCCGGCTTTGGCTTTCAAGAGAGCTACAGCCACATGGCCTTGACTTTAAGAAAGTTACAACTAAATACAAAGATCGAATAAACGGCTAACATCGGAAGTGCACAAACGCACACCGATGAACACAACTAAACCAAAAAAGATTAAATCTCCATCTACTACAGCTTTTGTCTTCTAAAGCGGCCTAATGAGAAGGTCTACTCCATCAGCTTTTTCTCCCACGAATGACTGCATAGGGAACGAACAACTCTGAAGTATGAGCCAATCCTGCGACGAACTGCATCAAACGATTAAGGCGAAGACCACTCAAACCACATCCATGGAAAGACGAAGTCCCAAAGACCTCCAAAGTTGAGGTCCGGGAGTACTTGTAACGGCATCACCGAAAGCTAGCTGGAGACTGCAGAATCTGATATCCAGTAAATCATCACAACCAGCCATGACGGGGACCTAAGACATGAGAAACTTCAAGACGACGCCTCCAGGAAGGTTACGACGTCAAGGCCGCCGCCGTCATCCGCTCGACAAGAGCTAGGTTTGCACCTGAAGTGACTAAGGGACAAAGAAATTCGTGTTTCCCCGATGATGCCTTCAGGAAGGACCATGGCGCCCATGGGCGTCATCATCACCGCTACTGGCTAGACGCCAGTCATCTCTCGATTGGAACCACGAACACCACAATGCGAGGAATGGATCCATGCACCAGCCCCATCATCTCGGTTGAAGATCCATCGCCGAACCCGCAACTAAGCGCAGCGCACGGTGCCGCCACAGCTGATGTCGATGATGCACCATCAAATCTGCATGGGGCGGCAGCATGAAGGCATGCGTGTGGCGCGCCGCACCACACACGACGATGCGACACGGCGCGCCCCAGCCGCCGAAACGCGCGCCACCTGGGACGCACTGCGAGAGATTCCGCCGCCGCGGCGACAACCGCACGCAGGAGATTGACTCTCACGCTTCACAGCCAGGCCGCTGCCGCCCACGAGATCCTTGCGAATGAGACATCGGACTGGCCACCATCTCAAAACGCAAGATCTTGGAAGCAGGCAGGAGGAAGAAACGAAAAAAGAACAAAAAGACCCCGCCGCCGCCATCCTCGCTGCCGCGCGGGTTGTGCCGACGGCCGGCTCCGGCGGCGGCGGGTGGAGGAGATGGAGGAGGTGGGAGTGGCCGGCGGCGATCGAATTGCCGCCCGTGTCGCCCGGAGAGGCGACGCGGGAGCGATGCGTTTTTTCTAACGCCCTACATTTAGAGACAGATGGAGTACCAAAACCATTACCCAATGACCAGAATTCCGGTTTTTACAGTCTTAGTATTTTCGGTTTCGATGTCTGGGTATCGGTTTTTGTGCCTACCCTAATTGTAGAGAATTCAAGGCCTACTACCCAGGGTCGCGGGAAAGTTTTCCATGACCTTCGACACGATTTCCCCATTCGTCCAAAAGTACAAGCATTCTCGCCTTTCCTCTCGAAAGAGTTCCTTTCTTCCAAACACATTTGTGCCTCTGGAAATGAATATCCTTCATTTTCCTATGTTTCTTCCTCATTCCAAACGGTTGCTCTGATCCTGTGATCCCAGAGCCTGCCGTAACGTACGTAGTCAGCAGCGGTAACACGCGAACTCTTTTGCGTCGTCAAGATACCAGTACTCTAGCAAGATATAAGTATGGCGTGTAGATGTCGGTGAACTGACTGTAGCAGGGTCGAGGCCGGTGACTGCATGGATGTCTGCATTACGGCGGAAGCTTGTGCACCCGGTAGCGTGGCCTCGTGGGGAAAAAAAAGGCGGCAAGCGAACGGAACATGCTTCGGCGACGTGGGCTGCCGCGCGCGGTCGGATGGTGCGCGGCGGAGATGCGAGGCGGGTCCGGTCCATTTGTACGGTACCGAGCGCGAACCGACCAACCTGACCAAACGTCCTCTCGCCGTTGACCGTGTCGGAAGCCGACGGCAACCTAAAATTTTTGAAAAATAAAACATCACTTAAATTTACGTGATCACAGTCTAATTCATTCCCGACGCCTTTAATTGCGTGCGACAGCAAACTACAGCACAACAAATCCACACGAACTAATCCACAGCGCGATCGATCTTCACGCGGTGATTGTAGAGAAAGTGCACGCGATTCATTGCACGTATACGAAACTAGTGACCCATCAGTCCGACTCGGACGAGCAGGCTCTGCCCCACCGCTCTCCTTTCCCGAGCCAGCTATGCTCCACCCGTCGTCGATACATGGATCGCAACGTGAGAAGCGATCGCCAAAAACGGCTTCCACGTGTCAAGCCGCCGTGAGTTTGCGAACGTTCGTCAGTGGCCGCGGCGAGATGCCGTTCTACAGAAAGGGAGGATACAGAGGTTCAGGGTATCAAACCGACCGCGACGTCTCAACTAAACTTGATAAAAATTGGTTCGTTTAGGGTGTTTTTGCTTTGGGGCTTAGGTATTAGTCGTCATTTTTCGAGATATGCAGCAAGATCGGCTGATCAGAGCTTTTTGAGATGTCCTTTTCATGAGAAATAGATAAAACGCAAGTTTATCAGGATACTGGACATGTTCAGTACGGTGTAGTTCGAGGAAGGAGCAGAATGGCAAGAGACAAGAGGGGAGAAAACAGAAAAATAAAGAGATCGAGTGCTTAGTGATGCTAAGAGGAAACAGCGTTTCAGTGCGTCACCAGTTCAGTGCCAAAAAATGCAGCGATCCCCCACAGCGACACACCGTCCGTCCGTGGCGCCTTTCCTATAAATAGGCATCTTCACTTGCAGTTTGACAACAGCAGCACATAGCTCGCAAAACCTCCAGGCCTTCCTCAAATAGCCACTAGCTTACCAAGCTCGGAAGCTCCCTGATCTTTACAACTCGATCCTAGTCTCAGTCCTTCCCAAGAACTAGGTAGCTTGCTACCGTTTCGTGGGAACCGTGACCGATGGAGTTTGACTTGCTGAATTCCTGCCCTGAAGCCCAGCTCGAACTGATGAAGACGATGCTTCAGCTTGAGCAGCTCACTGCGCTCGACCAGTCCCTGATGGCACCCCTGTCTCCGGGCCTGTCTTCGCCCATATCCCCCGTGCAAACCCCTCCATCTCATCAGTCTCACTGCTTCTCGTCGCCTCCACCATACATGTCGCCTACCACGATCAGCACCAGCTACGACCAGGACGGCCAGTACGCGGCGCCGGCCGCGTACCCATTCACCGGCTCCGAGCACCAGCAGGACTACGTGCTGTCCCCGGGCGCCGCCGACGCCGCCGGCGCGCTGCTGCTGGGTTCCTCGTCGCCGGACGCGATGCGGGAGGTGATCTTCCACGTCGCGGCGCTGCAGCCGGTGGAGATCGACCCGGAGGCGGTGCGCCCGCCGAAGCGGCGCAACGTGCGCATCTCCAAGGACCCGCAGAGCGTGGCGGCGCGGCTGCGGCGGGAGCGCATCAGCGAGCGCATCCGCACCCTGCAGCGCCTCGTCCCGGGCGGCACCAAGATGGACACCGCGTCCATGCTCGACGAGGCCATCCACTACGTCAAGTTCCTCAAGTCCCAGGTGCAGTCGCTCGAGCGCACCGCGGCGGCCACCAGCCGCGCCGCCGCGCTCGGCGCCGCCTACCCCGCCCTCCTCCACGCGCCGTGGCAGTACGCCGCGTTCCCGCACGGTGAAATGTAACAGCGAACGCGCGTCTCGTGTGATTTCACAACCGTCGGTGGCCGGTGTCGTCGTCTTCGATTCGGATCGTCGTCGTAGTGTCGTGTGTGCATCAGTGCATGACCACATGCCTGTGTAGACATGTAGGAACCTGTTGGATACATTTATTGTTGTTGTAGCCCGCATACGACGTGGTTGCTCCAAGCTTTTGTTGGACTGGCAGCCCGTGCATGCGCGTACCCACTACTTAGGCTCTGTACATTTTCGTGTACCTCGATCTATCTATCGATGCACTTCCTCTTCATTTTTCGCATACCACTTCTCTGCAGTACAGTGTGATCCATAAATTTCGATCGTTCCATGCACCACAAGCGCAAGAATGACGCGTACGGTGCAAGCGATTTGGCAAATCCATCGACAGGACAAGTTGACCGCGCATCAATGGCGAAGATGGCCATGTCTCCGGTCTCCGTTGCCGGCCACTGCCGCATCTGTCTCGTCACGTCGGTTTCGTCGTCGGCTAGGTAGCCCGGTTCGTACGTGCTCTTGCCCACCATTCGCACGCAGGATGGGAGAAAACTTTGGCCGCTGCCTGCTCCGTACCGCTGCCGAGTTGCCGGGAAGGAGATCGTCGTCCGGGCCGAATGACTTGCATGAAAAAGGCAGGTAATATGCCCCGTGTTACATCACAAGTCGCAACTGTAACCGGTCCCCGGAACGCAGATCGGACGCAGGTGTGCAACCGTTTGTGTCGGGCGCTGTTTCGTCGCCGCATGTGGCAGTGTCGTCCACCGGCCTTGAATACGCGGCAACAGTTTTGGTGCCTGAGGAAGTGGTTGCAGTTGTTTCAAAACCGTTGCAGAATTATGAGCTGAGGCAGGTCGGTCCACCATGGATAGTGTTCGGTAATGTTGGCTCACGGGCTCGCAGCATGTACAATATATGATCCATGGAGGACTGGTCGGCGTTGCTAAAATTATATGCATCACATGGTTGTAACATGGATTATTTAACAGTTTAAAAGATATGTCCTTGATCTTGCGGCTATAGTGGGGTTTGTGATGCTCAATTATTGTTCATCTTTCTTTTTTGAGAGAGATAATCATTGTTCATCTTTCTTTGTATATACTGGCGCTACAAAATAATTTAGGACCTGCGCATGGAAACTTCAGCACAAGCGTAAGGCACTGGAAAGTCTTATGGTCCCCATAGTGGCTGAAGCATAGTTTGTGCTACGATGTAGGAGGAAATAGCTTGTAAATTAAAGGAGGCAATGCTCTTTTGCGAACAGAGCATGTTTGCTGAAACAGAGTGGGCACCGAGAAGATGAACATAGCCATGCACCATGCTGGATAACCCTACTTATGAACGCATTTACGCACGTAAAACTTAGGCGTCGGTTTGTCGATTTGGGTCAACAGCAAAGCCATGCTCCATCGTGCTCCAGGACCACTGGATCTATAATCTCCGCCATAAATTGTGTGTCGAGTCCAGTCGCCATGGATCGTCTCTGTTTCACGCACATACTGTAGTTTCCTCCACATGAAAACGACAACTAGAGGCATGCTACTGCACGCATCGATCCAGTTATGACGTATGGGCATGCAAAACTAAGTGCACACTTAACTGACAGCGAAATATACTTTTGTCATTGGCGGTCGCAAAGCCGATAAATGTACAGTAGTCTCGTATCTATTCTAGATATAGTGAATCAGAAAGTTAAAGTTGCCACTTAACGGTACAAGATTACTAATCTCAACAAACAAGAGGACTTCAATCACGTAAGCTGAACGATGATATATAGCATCTTTGGCATCGTCGCATGTCAATTCACCGCGTTAATTTTCATACTTATGCAGCTGGAACATCCTCGAGGTAGATAGTAGTCGGCCCATCACCCCTGTCGGCAAGACCAAGCGCAAATCAGCATCACATCAAAGGTCTCAGTTAATCGGAAAGAAACCGAGACGACGACGACCGATTACAGAATCCACGGTCAGCAAGTCAACACAGCGATCGCCCTTCCGGATTGCTGACACATGGAAGGAGCCGCGGTCGGATGCGCGGCACGTACCCGCCGTCGCGAAAGCCGCCGGCCCCATTTCGCCCGCCGTAGCGGTCGCCGTCGACACGCGTCGCGAGGACGGACGCCGCGGCCCCGCGCGCGGGCCAGGTCGAAGGAGGTCGGGCTCGGAACAGGATTCGCGCGAGATCCTGCAGAGTCACGCCCCGGCGCAGGTGCATCCCTCCTCGCCAAAGCCAAGCAAGGATCCTGCGGCACACGGGGTTCAGGTGGCAGTGTTGGAACACGGACTAGGAATAGCAACGTCTCAGCAGCGCACCCACCACCAGGACGGACGGACGGCGCCGTATCTCCCTCGACCAACCTGATCGCGGTCCCCTTTGGTCGCCCCGATCCTTTGACGCTCTTTCGATTTGTTTGTAGATTTGGTGAACGCACCTTGGCTGAGCCAATGGCGTTTCGCCGCACGTTAAAAAAGAAAACTCTTCCTTTCTTTTTTTCGAAAAGAGCTAAGTCATCCTTTCTTATTCACTCGTATAATCTCAGCCTATCTAGTTCACCATGTATTCCAGATTAGCAGAGCAGCCTCGATCTGTCGAAGCTGGAGCTGATCCGGTCCGTGTCCGGGATGAAAGGATGAGGAGGAACAAATGTCACATCGTCGACTGTGACGCTAACTGATTTTTCCCCGGACGTTGATGTTGTCTGATCTGGAATATGTGGTTTGGATATTGATCGAGACTCGAGGGGGTTGACATGTGGGCAGCTCTACACAGGCTCGAAGCACCTGTGGCTTTCTGATGATCCAATCCAAATAATGCCTCGCTTTAAGCTCCCGATCTATCGTGATCGCCGTGTTGGGGCCAGCCCTGATTTGAGCCTGTGCACCAACCCTCATTGGAAATACTTGGGAGGAAGGCTGGTGGATGCTGCCCGCGCGAAAGGACGTGCCGGGCGGGATGCATGCACCTTAACCACCAATGGCGATGGAGTGGCTAGACAGGTTTATATGTTGCTTTGAATAATAGAGTACTTCACGGAAGGCCAGACGAGATAATGACGCAATATAAGCCAGGACAAAGTGAAGCTTCTGTTTACTGTAGTACATCGCTCTGCAGTACGGGATCACCAGGATATAAAGGATTGTGAAATCCATGAGCGTTCATCAATAATTCGGAAATGATCTTCTGTTGTGTCAGCCATGAGCATTTCCTCAATAATCTAGGTTGGCACCAATATTCAATACATGTACATGTCCATTCCCTGAAGCCAATTTGTATCCGGTGTTTCACAGTGCGGCCATAAAGTTTTGGCCCAACACCTGGACTGTATCAGGGAGCTATTTACACAGTTAACACTTAATGCAGTTCCAAATACAGGAGTACGGATCAAAACATTACCGAACAGCAGCATTCAGCAGAGCCATGTGGCCGCCATGATCAGTTAGCAGTAGTACGAGTAATGTTTTGTGCAAGAACATCACTCAGGTCGCAGCCAATTCATCTGTATAAGCTGTTCCGTTCCTGCTCGGCACAGCCAATGCCACTCCTCGAGCGCAGCGCGTGGGCTGCGCTACGAGCCGCGACGCAGCAGAGTGTTGCCGTCCGACCAAGCGAAGGGCCACACATGGGCCGGCTCTGCTCTCGCTAGCCTGGGCGGCTACTCCGCCGGCTTGACCCCCACCAAAGTGCTCTCTGTCTCAAGCTCTCGGCGACAGCGGCCGGCGAGACGGACATGCGAACGAGGGGTGTGCAGAGCGGCGCTGCGGGCCTGCGCCAGGGACGGCCGGCCGGCCGGCATCACGCGAGGTCGCGTGCCCGGTCGTTGCACTTTTAGGTGTGCGGGCATTGAATGCCAACATATGCGTGCGTGGTGCCGATGCCGCCGGCGAGGGCTAACTGATCGACGTACGTTTCGACGGACGGGACCGTACTTGGACTGTTGAACGCGCGCCTGCCTTCGAGGGTGGTCCGGCAGTTGGGCGGCGGCGTTGGTCCTGTGATCCGGTCTGCTTGGCCGGATAGATCACTCACTGAAGCTTCGCCGCACAGGAGCTTGTGCGAAGTTACACTACTGGACTGACCAACTGCCAAAGGCACAAATGGAGTAATGGACCTTGCTGAATAACAAGCGTGTTCGTCTCGCTGCTTTGCAGCGGCTGTTTTGCAGCAGCTACAGTGTTCGCAGTTATTTCTTCTGCAGCTGCTACAGTGTTTCTGCAGCTGCTACAGTGTTCACAATTATTTTTCTGCAGCCGCAGCCGCAGCGAAACGAACAGGCTGCAAGTTGACAAGAACGACCCACTCAAGGAATCAGAAACGTCTCGATTTCGTTTTCGTTTCTTTTGAGATGAACTCCTGAACAGTCTTGCGGAATTCCAGTTTCCTTCTTCTTCCCGGCTTGATGCGAGGGAAAAAGCCTATCTGATTCCAACATTTTCAAAGAATCTGTAAAACAAAGCCCAACCCAGCATCAAGGAGCGACCTTGCTGATACCAACATTTTCAAAGAATCTGTAAAACAAAGCCCAACCCAGCATCAAGGAACCCTTTGGCCAGCTCTTTAAAGCCCAGAAAGCCCAAGTTAAAAAATGCCCAGAAAGCCCAACACCCAAATCGCCACACGAACCGACTCCGAGGAAACCTCGCCTCCACAAATCCCACACGCGTCCGTCCCAATCTAGCCTCTCTTCCCAACCAAAATCGCCACCACCCCGATCCGGCGATCCGCCGCCGCCGCCATGGGCCGCTCGGAGCACCGCCTCGCGTCCGCGGTGGTGCGCCTTCCCGGCCGCTCCAGGGTCTCCGCTTCGCCCTCCCCGCGCCGCCACCGCTCCCCGTCTCCGTCTCCCTCCCCGCGCCGCCACCGCCGACGCGATCGCTCCCCAAGCCCGTACCGCGACCGCCGCCGCCAGTGGTCGCCCTACCACAACGACCGCGGCCGGGACCGGGACCGGGTGCGGGACCGAGAGTTCGACCCGCCAGTTCGAGGCGGCGGGGTCGGGGGCCGCGGCGGGGCATGGTCCGGCTCCGACGACGACGACGAGGACCTCAAGGGCCTCCCCTACTTCGAGTACCGCCGCCTCAAGCGTCAGAAGCTGCGTGACAGCAAGAAGCGGTGCATCTGGAACATCACGCCGAGCCCCCCTCGAGTGGAGGGCGACGAGGGGGAGTACGGTTACAGCGACGAGGAGGAGGAAAAGAAGGAATCCCCGAAGAAAGGCTCGCCGGAGGGCAGCGAGGAGGAGAGCAAGGATGCGTCGGAGTCCGAGTCTGGTGAGTCAGAAAGCCTATCTGATTCCAGTAATTCCGAGGATTCTAGGAGGAAGAAGAAAGGGAAAAAGAGTAGTAGTCGCCGTAGCAGCAAGCGAAGCCGCCGCCGCCGTCATCGTCGTCGCTCCTATGATTCTGAGAGTGAGAATGATAGTGAGAGCGAAGATGATTCTGAGGGCTCTCATGATTCTGAGGACTCTAAGGATAGGAAGAGCAAGAAGAGGTCGCGGAGGCACAAGAAGTCTAAGAGGAGGGGTAGGAGCTCAAGGAGGAAGAAGAGGAAGAGCCAGGATCCAGCATCTGAACAAAGCTCTGAGGAGGAGGAAGTGAATCCTGACTCCAGCCCGAGGGACAGTAAGAAAATGAGTAAGAGCTCGAAGAGGAAGAGGAGCAAGCGGTCGGATTCTGAAGAAGCAATCTCTTCTGATGCCGATGCTGATGCAAATGAAGTTGATGAAACACCGGTGCCAGAGATTGACCCAGAAGCAATCAAATTCAAGGAAATGCTTGAGGCCCAGAAGAAGGCAGCCTTAGAGAATGATATGCCTGTTGGGCCAATGCCACTTCCGCGTGCAGAAGGGCATATTAGCTATGGTGGTGCACTGAGGCCTGGAGAAGGTGATGCCATTGCACAGTATGTTCAGCAAGGAAAGCGTATCCCAAGACGTGGTGAGGTCGGTCTATCTGCTGAAGAGATTCAGAAGTTTGAAGATTTGGGGTATGTGATGAGTGGAAGTAGACACCAGAGGATGAATGCTATCCGTATCAGGAAGGAAAATCAGGTTTACAGTGCTGAGGATAAGAGGGCGTTGGCCATGTTTAACTACGAGGAGAAATCGAAGCGGGAGCACAAGGTCATGGCTGACTTGCAGCGCTTGGTGCAGAGGACAATTGGCCATGATGTGGGACCTTCACATGATCCTTTTGCTACTACAGATAGCTGAGTAATGATTTCTGGCTCTTATATAATGAAATGATAGCCTGTATGGCTTAGCATGCTTTATCTTCCTGCACTGTATCTAATGATGTCGAGCTTTCTTTGTCGTGCGGCAAATCTCTCAAGCAGATATTGCACTCAAGCAGTAAAAGATCTTATTGTTAGCTTGTATTTTGCATTGTCTATGCTTTATAATATGGTTACTACCCTTCATCGTGCGTGTCTTGCCTGTTATGAGTTGTAACACCATTGCTGGGATTGTAAGCATTTGCTGGTCTGTTTTGTGGTTGATATAGTACAAATTCAGTTGAATAGTATGGTAAAGATAATCTGGATAATTGCAACATTCATACTGATCCATTTGCTATAAATCATCGACGCAGATTGTACTCATCATTTCCATGGCTGATATTGATAGACTAGCTTGTCCTTGTTTTTGCAATATGCAACAATAGGTTTTAGTAACTTCACTTTTCAAACCATGAAAAACAGCAATTGTACAATTTGCCATTAATTCAAATGCCTTCCCATGATCTGTTGTCCCGTGAATCAGATTGTGGTTCCTTGAATCCTTGCGTGTGAAATCAGATAGCAAGCCACGTAGGTATATTTCTTCATAGAATGATACATGCTAAATTTTACGATACATTGTAGATTGGATTCAGTTCATTCAGGCATTGAATTTTCTTGTCGTGGTATTCATGTAGCTTGAAGTTCGAACTTATTCTTCTGCACTTATGGTTATGAACTTAGGAGGAAACTTCGTAACCTGACTTAGATAAGCTTGTTGTACATGAACTTAGGAATAAACTTCCTAACTTACATAAGCTTGTATAAGGAACTATCTTAAAACTTAGATAAGCTTGTATTAGGAAGAAACTTCCTAAGCTAACTTAGATAAGCTTGTAGTACTCAGTAACATGCAGTTCATTTTATGGGCACTAGTTGTTAGCTGTTGATATTTTTTTTTTAAAAGGTAGAATTTTCCTGTTTTTATTGAAAGCATATTATGTTTATAGCGTTGCCAACCGGGGATACCGGTTTACAATGTTCACAGCACACACTACAAAGGATACCAACTTCCAGCAGCCAAAATTAATTTTTGATTGCCATCTTGTTCGTCAGCTGACTGTGGAAACTTATTTTCGATTGCCATCTTGTTGCTTAATTTCCAAATCGCCTAAGCAGTAGCAGTAAAACAATACGACCCCAACTCATAGTTACCCACACCAGGCAGCAGCCAAGATTAAAAAAATTCTTTAAGGCTGGTCGGCACGCGCTGATAATTTAGAGCTTCTCTAATACAAGCCCAAACAAAGCGAGATAAATGGCAGTTAAAAAGGACATGGTCATTGATTTCTATTTTCTGGTACATTGCAGAGAACACAGTTCCTGTTACCCTTCCATTTTTTTTTCCCTTTTTAAATGCATCCTTGTTTGGAGTCTATTCTGATAAGCTAACAACATATACACTTCAAAGTTTCATTGGTAGTTTACTCTTCCATAACTTTCTCATTCTGCCCGATTTGACCCTTCTAAAAGTTGATGTCTGTGCATTGACTTTGTTGTGTACACCCCTGACTTTTCATAGACCCAGCTCACTTGTCCATTTCATCATTCAGAGAAATACTGCTGAGCATATCCATCATATCTGTCCATTCTACTAGTAACATGGATTGGTCAAGATTTCTTCTTAGTATATCATGATTTATCAGTCGAACCAGTGATGGACCCTTGTGGAGACGCAACAGCTGCATCTCTGCACAATTTGGGTTCTCTTTTATGTTTGTTCTCTGCTGTGTGATATTCATGCTCGCGGAATCAATAGTATATTTTCATAGCTCTGTTACTGCACCGTTCCAATCAGCTTATGTTTTATCAGCACTTTGGGACGGATAATGGAAAAATGAAGTTGATGGGTACAACAAAAACCCATATATATCTAAACACCGTAGCTAGTTGCCATTCTCATTAGATTATTGTAGTCATGTAGGTAACAGCGAGCAGTAGCAAACTGGTAATGAAACTGCTAATGGCTTGAGGTCAGCTAATGTTCGGTAACGAAAGCAACAAGTCGTTCCATTAGCTTAACTGCCTCGCGGCTGCTGGGGTTGGAGACGAAGAAGCCGTGCCCTTCGCCGTCTGACTCGAACGACTGCACCTCCCCGCGCCACCCACTGGCACGCACAGCGTCGCGGTATGCCCGCACCCACGGCGCCCTCGAGTCCTCTGATGCTGTGCAGACCAGCAGCCTCTCGCCGACCAACTTCGTCAGGCTCGTCGCGTCAGCCGCCATCGGGTTAATCCTCGGATCGTCCAGCCCGTCCTTCGCTCCGGGGAAGATAGCCGTCCACCTCTTCTTGTTAGCTTGCCAGAATTCCTCCGCTTCTGCCTCCATCTTCTGCGCGGCGGCAAAAGAAGGGTGCAAGAGGATCACGCCTTCTACGCGTGCCGGGGCCAGAGGTTTCGCAGCGTCCTTCAGGCCGCTCACTCCGGCGGCGATGGCCATGTTGTGGGCGATGTTCGCGCCTGCGCTCACGCCGGCCACGAAGACGCGGTCGCGGTCGCCGTGCTCGGACAGCCACGGATCCGCGCCGGACGCCGCCCAGTTGAGCGCGGCCCAGGCGTCGTCGTAGGCCGCCGGGAGTAAGTGCTCGGGCGCCAGGCGGTAGCGCACCGACACGGCGACGACGCGTGCGCTGGCGGCCAGCGAGTTCACTTAGCGGTGGTACATGGGATGGGCGGGCGACCCGACGACGAAGTACCCGCCATGGAAGAAGACGAGGATCGGCAGCCGCGTCACTGCCGTCGTCAAGCTCAGACGACGGGGCTGTCTGGATGTTTGGCAGGTAGAGCCGCGCGGCGACGCCCGTGGCGGCGTCGATGACGACGTCCTTGGAGGTGACGCCGGTGTCTGCGTCGAAGCCGGCCGGCACGGTGTCCTGTACCCAACCGGCACGTACGGCGTGGCCATCCTTGTATAAGCGAAATTCATCGCAGTCGAAGGCGATCTCGGCGCTGCCGGAGTCCATCGGCCCGGCGCCTTCTAGCAAAATTCTCGCTGGACGTGAGGCTGTGACGGCGGCTCGGGTTATCTATCCTCTTCACCCGCATCACGGCATCGGCACCGCACTCTAGATAGAACGAGTACTGCACTGCCAATTGACAGTTACACGCAACGTTGCCAGATACTCTCGACCAGATCACAAGGCCATTACGGGAACCTAACTTCACGCTCCGCTCGCAGCGCGTCACATTTTCCCCCCATCGTTTTGCCATGCCGTTTTGATGCGAGGGCGACGAGAAGAGGGCGTGGCCGCGTGGGGCAGATGGGGGACAGAGCAGTTAGCTGCTGTTGTCCTGTGCCGGGCTCAACCATGCCGCGCGCGCAGACACGCTCCGGAGGCGCGAGTTGTGTTCACCTTAGTTTCGGAACACTGTTGCACGTTAGCTTCGCCGTGCTGGTAAGCAAAGAGTTTCGAGCTGACTCGCTCTATGAATTGGAACGCTCTATTTGTACTTTATTTACTATACCAGGATCCTTCCTGATTCTGTCGCGCAACCAACGAGAAGCACATGCCATTGATGTATCCAGTTCTACGGCACGTTCGATGAACCGTCTCAGCCACACGAGGAGCTAATCTCCAATAATACTTTTTATTTTTTTGCGGCGGGAATAATCTCCAATAATACTACAACTCCATTTGTGCCACACGAGGAGCGTTGAACATAGCTCCATTTGTCTCGCAAGCACAAATCACATGATTATTTCTTTCCTACTTGAACGAAGATTATAGCAATATCAAGCAGTAAAGATCGCTCAACGTCAATCTAATGGCCAGCAACAAACCCAACCACCCGGTCCATGAGCTTAGCAGCCTCGCCGCCGCTGGGGTCGGGGATGAAGAAGCCGTGCCCCTCGCCGTTTGACTCAAACCACTCCACCTCCCCGCGCCATCCGCTGGCCCGCACGGCGTCGCGGTACGCCCGTCCTCTCGGCGCCCTCGGGTCCTCAGAAGCCGTGCACACCAGCAGTCTCTCTCCCGCCAGCTTCGCCATGCTCCGCGCGCCGGCCGCCATCGGATTGATCCGCGGATCATCCGGCCCGTCCTTCGCGCCGGGGAAGATGGCCGTCCACCTCTTGTTGTTGGCAAGCCAGAACTCCTCCTCTTCTTCCATCCTCTGTTTTCCGGATAACGAAGGGTGGAGCAGGATCACGCCTTCTATGCACGCCCGTGGTTCCGCGGCGCGCAGGCCGTTCACGCCCGCGGTCATCGCCACGTTGTGGGCTATGTTGGCGCCGGCGCTGACGCCGGCCACGAAGACGCGGCCGAGGTCGCCGTGGTCGGACAGCCACGCGTCGGCGCCGGATACGGCCCAGTTGAGCGCGGCCCAGGCGTCGTCGTATGCCGCCGGGAGCAGGTGCTCCGGCGCCAGGCGGTAGCGTACCGAGACGGCGACGACGCGAGCGCTGGCCACCAGGTTGTTGGCGTAGTCGTGGAACACGGGAAGGCCGGGTGAGCCGATGACAAACGCCCCGCCGTGGAAGAAGACGAGTACCGGAAGCTTCGTCGCGGGGTCCCGGATGGTTGGTAGGTAGAGCCGCGCTGCGACGCCGGTGCCCGCGTCGATGACGACGTCCCTGGAGGTGACGCCGGTGGCGGCGTCGAAGCCGGCGGGCGCGGTGGCGTCCAGGCCGTCCGCGCGGTGGACGCGGCCATCCTTGTATAACCGGAAATAGCCGAGGTCGAAGACGATCTCGTTGTTGCCGGAATCCATCGCCGCGGCGCCTGCTAACAAGTGCTCGCTCGGAACACGGGAGTAACTAGAGCGTCGGCGTGCAGTAGGTTTAGCAGGGGAGGCTGTGAATTCCCCAGGATATCTAATACGCCGCGGCAGGAGCGCGCTTCCGTTAGCTAGAAGCATGTAACCTGTTGCTGTCAACTTGCGCGACAATTCTGCGTTTACAACGGCTCGACGAGAAAGAAGCGTGCGTCAACGTTGCAAAAGATGGACACGGACAGCAATTAAGCTGCTGTTGTCACGTCATGTGGTCAGTCACGGCGGCGTCGGTTTCACGGGTCGCAGCGGCGCCATGCCTGGACTGGTAGCTAGGTCCAAACAAGCGTGGTGCGTGTTTCGACTTCGGCATCCTGTTGCGCGTTAGATTCACCATGGTTTGGGATGAGCAAGAACCGTCCATTTCCACGATAGGTTCCATTGTTGTGGGGGAGCGCCTGCCTCAATCACTAGGAGCCATTAAATCAAAAGTGAGGTATTTAGTAGTGTCCCTGTTTCGTTTGGATGTTTTGCAGCAGGCAGCTACAGTGTTTGCAGTTATTTCCTCAGCAGCAACTACAGTGTTCGCAGTTATTTTTCTGCAGCCGCGCCCACTAGTGTCATCAGTCTGTGAATACCTCCTCTGATATATATCATTATTCTTATTATTGCGAATTATATATATCATTATTTTAAATCAAAAGTGTTATATACCATGAAAGTATTAGTTGCAATAAATCTTGTAACATCAACTTACCATTCTCATTATATATATGCAGATGGTGGCATCAATGGATATTTCTGGTTCGCTACTTTCCCCTATTTAGGCCCCGCTTGGAACGCAGGAATTTTACATGAATTTTAGAAGAATTTCACATAAAACAGTTCAATTCCCGCAGGAATGGAGAAGAAATCGGGTGGAATTGTCTTGGTTCATTGAATAAATTCGATTCAAAACTCTCTCCATCCACCTATATGCAAGAAAGGAATTTGAACGAGCATTTGGTGCCTTGCAAGCTCGCTTTTTGTAATTTTGTGTCGACCAGCATGGGAGAGCTTATAAAAAGTTATTCTAGCTTGCATGACTTGATTTGAATGAGGCTGGAAGGTCGGCAGTTGTTCAACCACTAGAGAAGCATTTGATTGAGCATACATGGCAAAAATTTGGGCGTAGGAAAAATAAGAGGCTAGTCTTGCTGACGTTATACATGTTACATAGACAAGCACTATAGGTCCAACCCAATCCGTCCGCCCCACGTTCCACTGGGGCATGGGGCATCTGACGGCCAGTTGCAGCACTTGCAACATACGCATTACATGCAAGCGTTTGGGATTACTCAGTCGGAACAAGGTCAGACCGCTGGGTCGGATGCATAGTTTTTTCCTTATAAATATATTATCATGTAGGAGTACTACTGATATTAAAGTTTATAACTTTATTTGTCGCATCATAAAATCATCTATATATTCGATCAATGTCGTACATATCAACAACTATACTTGATAAAATACAAAACAAGTGGTCACAACGTTGATAATGTCACCAAGATTCTTCATTATCTTCGTCAGGTTAAGCAAAGAGACAACTCGTAACATGTGCACACACGACGTGTTAGATAAACATGTAAACCGTGTTATGTTCAGTTGAGTACATCATGATCAGTTAGTATCTCGTAGATGTTGTAAGTAGTTTAGATCTTCTGTTGTAATCTCTCTAACTTGGAGGTCAAGCTGATCATGATGTGCTCATTGGTTGTAATCCACGCAAGGGGATTTTCCTTGCCCTATATAACACGTAGCCGCCTGCCAGGCAAAGGCAAGGCGTTCCACCCAATTCCAATTGCGCCTCTGTTTCATACATGGTAATCAGAGCCTAAACCACATCCCATCTACAATGTCGAGCTCCTCCGCCGCCATCAACCCCCTGCTGGGCATCTCCATCACTGAGAAGCTCTCCAAAGGCACCCATGCTGGGTGGAAGGCGCAGGTGCTTGCCGCCGTCCGTGGCGCTCGCCTGATGGGGCACCTCACCGGTGTCACCAAGGCGCCGCCCGAGAAGATTACCACCAAAGTCGACAGCAAGGATGCCGAGACCTCCAATCCAGAGTACGAGGCATGGTATGCCACGGACCATCAGGTCCTTGGCTTCCTCCTGTCCTCCCTATCAAGGGAGGCGCTCGCGCCGGTCTCATCCAAGGAAACCGCCGCTGAAGCATGGGCCGAGCTTGAGACGATGTACTCATCTCGGACCCGGGCTCGTGTCGTGAACACGCGCCTTGCTCTCGCAACAGCCCAAAAAGGGAATCAATCTGTTGCGGAGTACATCGGGAAGATGAGGGCCCTCGGCGACGACATGGCTGCCGCCGGGAGGCCGCTTGACGAGGAAGAACTGGTGGAGTACATCCTCACCGGTCTCGACTTCGACTACAACTCCATTGTGACCTCCCTCGTCTCCAGGGTCGAGCCGGTCACCGTCAATGAAGTCTACTCCCAGCTACTCGCCTACGAGACGCGCATCGAGATTGTCTCCAACAACTCCTAAGCGTCGTCCGCCAACATGGCGGGTCGTGGCGGTCGCGGCTTCGTCAGCAACAACAGCCGCGGCGGCCGCGGCGTTCCAGTGCGTGGACGCGGCGCCCCTGTCCGCGAACGTGGTGGCCCAGGCGGGAACGGCAACAACGCCGGGAACACGCCTCGCCAAGGAGGAAACGGTGCAGGACGCGGCTCCAACAATCGTGGCGGCTCCAACAGTCGCCCAATTTGCCAGATCTGCTTCAAGCCCGGTCACACTGCTGATCGCTGCTGGTACCGCCATGACGAAACGTTCGTGGCAGAGGAGAGGAACGTGGCTGCTGCAACTAGCTCCTACAACGTCGACACGCGCTGGATCACCGACACCGGCGCCACCGACCATATTACGAGTGAGCTAGAGAAGCTCTCGGCTCGTGACAAGTACCACGGTACGGACCAAATCCACACCGCTAATGGTGAAGGTATGCACATAAGTCACATTGGTCGAACTACTATTCATACCCCTGCTAAAGATCTACATCTAAACAATGTGCTCTATGTCCCTCAAACTAAGAAAAAATTAGTTTCCGTTCATCGCTTTACTCTTGACAATGATGTTTTCATGGAATATCATCCTCATTTCTTTTTGATAAAGGACCGGGGCACGAGGAGCACTCTGCTTAGAGGGACATGTCACAATGGGCTGTACCCTCTCCCTTCAGGAGCGTTGAAACAAGTTTTTGGAGTCAATAAACCATCCTTCGATTGGTGGCATAGTCGATTAGGTCATCCTGCTAGTCCTATTGTCGAAAGAGTCATTAGAGAAAATAAGCTTCCTTATTTACTTGAGTCCAATAAAGATTCCGTGTGTGATGCTTGCCAATGTGCCAAGACCCATCAATTACCATATCCTACATCATCTAGTGTATCTAGTCATCCTCTACAACTTGTATACTCTGATGTGTGGGGTCCTGCTCCCGACTCTGTTGGCAAATACAAATATTATATCAGTTTCATTGATGATTTTAGCAAATTCACATGGATTTATCTTCTCAAGTTTAAATCTGAAGTTTTTCAGAAGTTTCATGAATTTCAAAGTCTTGTTGAAAGATTATTCGATCGAAAAATAATTGCTATGCAAACTGATTGGGTGGTGAATATGAAAAATTACATTCTTTTTTTTTACCAAAATTGGTATTTCTCATCATGTCTCTTGCCCTCATGCGCACCAACAAAATGGAGCTGTTGAGCGCAAACATAGATATAATGTTGAAGTTGGATTATCTCTTCTAGCTCATGCAAGTATGCCATTGAAATTTTGGGATGAGGCTTTTCTTGCAGCTACCTTTCTGATTAATCGTACCCCTAGTCGAGTCATCAATTTTTCAACCCCACTTGAGCGCTTATTTGACACTAAACCCGATTATTCATCTTTGCGCACATTTGGTTGCGCGTGTTGGCCCAATCTTCGTCCTTATAACAAGCACAAGCTCGAATTTCGGTCCAAACAATGCACATTCCTTGGATATAGCAATCTTCACAAAGGGTTCAAGTGTCTTGATGTCTCTACTGGTCGGGTGTATATCTCTCGTGATGTCGTGTTTGATGAGAATGTTTTCCCTTTTTCTACACTTCACAAAAATGCCGGTGCACGTCTTCGCTCTGAAATTTTACTCCTTCATCCAACTTTGCGAAATTCTGATGTGGGGGATGATTTAGTAGGTCCTAATGCGACTAACTCCTTGGATTCTGGAGATGTGCAGCATTTACAGGGGGAAACACAGTCCGAAGCAGATTTTCCTGCGGCAGAATCGACTCCGGGATCGGGGCCTGTGACTTCCACACGCGCACTCCTGCGAGAAGCGGCCGTGTGGCCACATGCTGCAGCGCGTTCCGCTCCGCGCGCCTCCGGTGTCGACACGTGCAGCGCACCGACGCGGGGGGGGGGGGGGGGGGGTGAAAATGCGCGCTCCTCTGCCGCATCTGCGCCTGACACAGTTCCACCTGCCGCCACGCCCGTGTCTGATCCGACAACCTCGGACGCAGGACGCGGTGGACGTGGCGCCGGATCAACCTCGTCGCTCGCGCTTGCTGGATCTTCTGCGGGCGATACAGGATCAGGTGCGGCACCTGCTAATGGTGATATTCCGGCCATATATGAACTGCCTGCTGCTGTTCCTGATGCTACAGCGCCCATACGGCCTCGCACTCGACTTCAGGATGGTATAAGCAAGCCCAAGGTATATACTGATGGCACAGTTCGCTATAGTTGTTTTACTTCCTCTGGTGAACCACAATACTTAGAAGAAGCATTGTCGGATAAAAATTGGAAAAATGCTATGGACATTGAGTATGGTGCTTTGATGAACAATAAAACCTGGCATCTAGTTCCTCCTCAGAAAGGTTGCAACATTATTGATTGTAAGTGGGTATATAAAATCAAAAGAAAGGCTGATGGTAGTTTAGACAGATATAAAGCTCGTCTAGTGGCAAAAGGTTTTAAACAAAGGTTTGGTGTTGATTATGAAGATACTTTTAGTCCTGTCATTAAGTCTTCTACTATCAGAATTATCTTGAGTATTGCAATTTCAAGAGGGTGGACTTTGAGACAACTAGATGTTCAGAATGCTTTTCTCCATGGTGTCTTAGAAGAGGAAGTTTACATGAGACAACCACCGGGTTATGAAGATAAAACAATGCCTAGTTATGTTTGCAAGTTAGATAAGACGTTGTATGGTTTGAAACAAGCACCACGTGCATGGTATGCACGGTTGAGTGCTAAGCTCATTGCTCTTGGGTTTAATTCTTCAAAGGCAGATACATCATTATTCTATTTTAATAGACAAGGAGTAACAGTTTTTGTGTTAATATATGTTGATGACATCATAGTTGCTAGCTCATCTCCTGAGGCAACAACTGGTTTGTTGAAGAATCTGAAGGAAGATTTTGCACTTAAGGATCTTGGAGATCTTCATTACTTCTTGGGTATTGAGGTCACTAAGGTTCGAGATGGAATAATTTTGACACAAGATAAGTATGCATCTGATTTATTAAAGCGAGTGAATATGTCTAATTGCAAACCAGTTTCTGCTCCTTTATCAACAAGTGAAAAATTATCTGCTTTTGAGGGAACTCCTTTGGGAACAAAGGATGCTACGCAATATAGAAGTATTGTGGGTGCTCTTCAATATTTAACTCTTACGAGACCTGATATTGATTTCTCTGTCAACAAAGTTTGCCAATTCTTGCATGCTTCAACAATGATACATTGGGCAGCTGTGAAGAGAATACTTCGGTACTTGCAGTCAAATACCAAGATTGGTTTAAAGATTGGTAAGTCTAATTCACTGTTGATTAGTGGCTTCTCAGATGCTGATTGGGCAGGTTCAGTTGATGATAGAAAGTTGACAGGAGGGTTTGCCATATTTTTAGGGTCAAACCTGGTTTCATGGAGTGCACGCAAGCAACCTATAGTGTCTAGATCGAGCACTGAGGCAGAGTATAAGGCAGTTGCAAACACTACTGCAGAGATAATGTGGATTTAAACATTGTTAAGAGAAATTGGTATACAATGTCCTCCTGCTGCAAAGATTTGATGTGATAACATAGGAGCTAAGTATCTCTCAGCCAATCCTGTTTTTCATGCTAGAATGAAACATGTAGAAGTGGATTATCATTTTGTACGAGAACGAGTAACAAGAAAATTATTAGAGATTGAGTTTGTTCCTACAGGTGATCAAGTGGCCGATGGATTTACAAAAGCTCTCACAGTCCGACAGTTGGAGAATTTCAAGCACAATCTCAACCTAGTACGGCTGTGATTGAGGGAGGCTGTTAGATAAACATGTAAACCGTGTTATGTTGAGTTGAGTACATCATGATCAGTTAGTATCTCGTAGATGTTGTAAGTAGTTTAGATCTTCTGTTGTAATCTCTCTAACTTGGAGGTCAAGCTGATCATGATGTGCTCATTGGTTGTAATCCACGCAAGGGGATTTTCCTTGCCCTATATAACACGTAGCCGCCTGCCAGGCAAAGGCAAGGCGTTCCACCCAATTCCAATTGCGCATCTGTTTCGTACACGACGCACATACCAGCTTATTAGTTTGTTCTGAATTTGATCTGCATGTAGTGAAAATCATGAGTACATTTGATCTGCATGCACAAATCGTGATAGAGTAATGAACCCTCGATGCCAATCTAACTGGCAGCAAGGAAACGAACCACTCGATCCATCAGCTCGACCGCCTCTGGACTGCCGTGGTTGGGGACGAAGAAACCGTGCCCCTCGCCGTTCGTCTCAAACCACTCCACCTCCCTGCGCCATCCGCTGTCCCGCACGGCGTCACAGTACGCCCGTCCCCTCGGCGCCCTCGGGTCCTCCGACGCTGTGCACACCAGGAGCCTCTCGCCGGCCAGCTTCGCCAGGCTCGGCGCGCCAACCGCCATCGGGTTAATCCTTGGATCGTCCAGGCCGTCCTTTGCGCCGGGGAAGATGAAGATCCATCTGACCCTGTTAGCTTGCACGAACTCGTCTTCCTCTGCTTCCAGCTTCTGTTCGGCCGCAAAGGAAGGGTGGAGCAGGATCACGCCCTCTACGCGCACCGGTGTCGGGGCGTGCAATCCGCTGATGCCGGCGGCGATGGCCACGTTGTGTGCGATGTTGGCGCCGGCGCTGACCCCAGCGATGAAGACGCGGCCAAAGTCGCCGTGCTCCGACAGCCACGGGTCCGCACCGGACGCCGCCCAGCTGAGCGCGGCCCAGGCGTCTTCATAGGCCGCCGGGAGGAGGTGCTCCGGCGCAAGGCGGTAGCGGACGGAGACCGCGACGACGCGGGCGCCGGCCACCATCGTGTTGATGTAGCGGTGGTACTTGGGATGCCCGGGCGAGTTGACGACGAAGTAGCCCCCGTGGAAGAAGACGAGGACGGGGAGCTTGGTCGTGGCGCTGTTGTTGCTGCCGGACTCGGACGGCGGGGCGGTCTCGATGGGTGGCAGGTAGAGCCGCGCGGCGACGCCGGTGGCGGCGTCGATGACGACGTCCTTTGAGGTGACGCCGGTGTCGGCATCGAAGCCGGCGGGCACGGTTTCCTCTGCGCTGCTGGCACGTTCGACGTGGCCGTCCTTGTACACTCGGAAGTCGCCGCACTCGAAGACGATCTCCGTGGTGCTGGAATCCATCGCCCCGACGCCCGGCAGAAAAAGCACTCGATCAGAACACGGAGCAAACAGAGAGAGGCGGCGTGCAGGTGGTTAGCAGAACACACAGTTTTGGTTAGTATCTGCTGATGTCAAGGACTGATTACAACGGGCACCATCTCCGAAAGGTTAGCGTCACGCTCAGTGAGGTATCAGATTACGAACGGGCACCATCTCCGAAAGATTAGCGTCACGCTTTGCTCGCGTCGTATCAGATTTTTCTTCATCGCTTCTGCATGAAGCTTCTTCCTAGCTTGCGAGGTTTAGGACAAGGGTCCGCCGGTGGGCAGGTAGGACCGGGCAGTGAACTGTTGTTGTCACGTCCTTACTTGAGCTCAATCATGCGCGTGTCGTCGGCTTCACGGGGTCGCTCCATCAAGACTGGCAGATAGCTTGGTCCGGACGCGCATGCCGCATCAGCGTAGGCCCCTCCCTGTTCGCACACCCTGCTGCAAATTATATTCGATCTGCCGCGGCTGATGACAAGATTCATATATCCATTGACGAGCATCATACTCAAGCATATACGTACATTCACGGGTGGTTGCAGGCTTGCAGCTAGTCAAGGCCGCCCTTGCATCGGTACGACACAAGTTCTGAAATATTTCCGGTGTCCTTGTCATGTAAGTTTCTAGTTTTTCTTGGCTGTGAAAGTTCGCCGGTACGAGCATGAGCTGCAAACCGTTCAATAGAGCTTATTATTATACTTTTTGGGCGTAACAACAACTTTCAGAGGCACGAACTGCAGTTCCTTCCAACGTGAGGTTCTCCATGTTTTAGGAATCTTCTCCTCTCCTACGCGCAACTAACGAGATGCCTATACATTCTATATCCACGGCACGTTCGATGAACGGTATCAACTCAGAAATCGCCATCTGTCGGCAGCTAACCTTGGGCTAACACTAGAAGACAGAGTGTTCAATCACCATTGCCGCTGAACCTGACAGCACAGGATAGGATCCCCCTCCCCGCCTCATAAAATAGGACGCCATCTGCTCGGAAGAATGGAGCCAGCCGATGGCAACCCGTATCCGCGCGGCGAGGATCGAGGCGAGGGCGGAGGTCCGTTCACGTCGCGTCCATGTCCATGTGCGGGGGCGAGCGACTGCCGCGGAGGCACGGTGCCGCAGAACGCAGGGTACGGGGACCGCGTGCGCGTCCGCCACCGACTCCACCGCATGGCATTCGTCGTCTTGCCGCGCGCTGAAACTCCTCGTTCTTAACTCTCCACGGCGTCATCTGATGATGGCCATTTGTTTGTCGCGGCAGAGTAGTTGGGGGCACCTCCCCAACTGTTTTCGGTTAAGTGCTGTCTCAGTAGTGGGTGATTAAACACCGGATCGTGATGGTTAACTATAGGGTTGTGTTTACAAGCACCCAAATGACAGTCCGATGCAAAAAAAAAATTCGGTCAGTGATTTTTCCTGAAGAAAACTGTGAATCACGCATGCCAATGCAGCTAAGCAAAGTGAAGCAGTGAAAATCACATAGTACTACTCCTGTATTGGGCTGTGCACATTAATCAGTACCCGATCTACTCGTGCTACAGCCTACTGCACTGTTCGCGGGGGCGCATTGCCCTGCGCCACGAGCCCAGCCAACCACCATTGCACCAGCACGGACGGGAGCGGCGATCCCAATTAATCGGCAATCTGTCAGTCAATCCAATTGCCACGAGACATTCTTGAGCTCAGTTCACCTCGCCTCACCGCGCGTCAGCGTCCCTTCCGCCTCGAGATGCCCTGCCTGTGCCTCCACGTCGCCATCCGCGCCAGCAAACAACCTCTCTATTAAACGGCGACACCTCACGCGGCCCTCGCTACCGCCATACCCGCCGCTTTCCATTGCGCGCTGGCGTCGGCGGTTGAGTGAGTTCATCAGCGCCTGAATACGTCGCTTTTCTGAGAGAAAATGCGGGGTGGTGGCGTGGATTTCGGGCCTGGATTTCGGGGTGTTATGGGGGAAGAAGAGGAAGAGGTGGTGTCGGCGCCGGAGAGGACGATGCGGCGGCGGCGGCGGCGGCGGCGGCGCCGGCGGGGAGAGGAGGCGGACGACGGCTACTCGCCGAGTTCCACGGGCGGCGGCGGGAGCAGCTGCTGCGGCTCCTTCGACTGCGACTCGGTTGGTCTCGGTCCCTCTTTGCAAAGTTTCAGTATATTCATGATAGAGTTCTTTTTCTTTGTCCTATCAAAATGATGCATTTGAGAGCTGTAAGGAAGAAAAATGTCCAATTGCTGAGCTGGTATCACCTTTAGGAATGAAAAGGATTGAAATTTTGAGCACTTAGATATTCACCAGCTGGTGGCAAGTGGCATGATGATGCAATGCAGATCTAGGTAGCCAAATAGCCTGTCCCAGGTGACTGCAACCTTTTGAAAAAAAAAAACAATTTGATGCGCTGGAATAAGCAAATGTTACAAAGCTATTGTATACATTAGTAAATAAATGGTCGTTGGTAAATAAACCTAGTATAAACTGAGACAAAGCAGGAGGGCCCGAAAGTTTTGAGACCTGAGCGAAGGCATCATCATCAGCATCTCGGATGCTAAGCAAGAAAAGTGGGGCGCTTTTCTGACATGAGAAATGGCGCGCCTGATTCCTCAACTTTCTCTGTTTTTTTCTCCTCTGGGATTAGCTAAATCTAAGTGGCTATGATGATGGTTGGCTGCAGCCTTTGGCCGGGTTCGTGCGCCCAGATGGTGACCCGGACACAGATCTGGAGACAGATGGGCTGGCCACCTCCTCCTCCAATGGTAAGCACGACACTGTAAACAGCTCACAGTTTGTATTCTTACTAGTGTCTCAATCGGTTTGATAGCAACTTGGCTGCCCTTTATAACGAGCTTGGGTTCTGAAGCTTCTGCAGTCTACACGGAGCGGCCTGACGAGGAAGTGCTGTGCGGGGTGAAGGAAGAGGAATGGGCACGAGTACAAGAACCGGCCAAGAATCCAGCAGGCCTTGCCACCCCAGGTATTGGTTCTGAATTCTGCCATTGGTTTGGTTGTGCAAGGTTGTCAATTTTGTATGCTTGCATTGTTTTTCCCTCATGCATTGCATGTATGTTGTTCGACAGAATGCCAAAACCATCGGTACCGGCCTGAGACTGCTCGTTTGCTTGGGAGGAAGGGCTCGAAACAGCGACCAGCCTCTCTCGACTTCGGTAGCCCTGGATTCAATGGGGCCTCATTTTCTCCCAGCTTTGTGGTTGGTGGTGTGGGGTTGATGAACAAGGGATTTCTATCGTCACGCATCAGATCAGACGTGTTTCACAGTCCTGGAACTCCGAACTATCCGCGGCACCGTACGTCAGTGTTGGGGTGCCAAAAAGGGTGGAGCTCTGAGAGAGTGCCACTTCCTTCTAAAGGAAATAGGAGGTACCCAGGGAGCAGCATGGCATTTCCTTACAGCAATGGGAGGACATTGCCCTCAAAATGGGAGGATGCAGAGAGGTGGATCTTCAGTCCAAATTCCAGTGATGCACTCGGAAGAACCTCTGCTGCTCATGCTCGGCGACCAAAGTCTAAAAGTGGTCCCCTGGGGCCACCTGGAAGACTTGGTGGACAATATTCATCCGTTTCTTCGTCGCTGACATTGCTTGACAGTGGGAGAGTTGGACCATTCACAGCAAATTCTCCTTTTGTGGCGGGAGTATTAATACCCGAACATGTTTGTGGAGGGAAAAGTACTAATGGAACATATCCAAGTAGAGTAGCTGCTGATGAAATAAGCGTTGGAAGTGGTGGCAGGTTTCGTCCTGCAAATTGTGGGTCTAATGCTATTCGATCAACTAGAGTCCGTCGACGATTAGATATTGCGGCCGAGTCATCTGCATCACTGCCCAGCACCCAAGAATCTATAAGAGGTATTAACTATTTAGTCGCTATCTTATATGCATAGAGTACACAACTTTTTATTCTATTCTAGTCGAAGTGTAGTTTGTAAATTTAGAAAGGAATCCTCTCTGTTTGCTGCTGGATAACAGTCACACTTTGAAAGTCCCTCAAGAAAGGAGTAGGCCATTTGGAAATAATGATTGAGTCATTGATAAAACTGATTTGATCCAATGTTCCGCAGAAGATTTCTATATAATTTATCACATTGTTCTGTATATGGTGCATACTGGAACTCCTTAAATATTAATCTGGTATCTCTGTTTAATCTTGATCAGATCAACAGGTTGATACCACCGAAGATTCAGGCACTACTGTTGGCCCTATAATTTCAACGAAAGATGCTGCAACTCAAACTAGCCCAGAGCTAAGTAGGTCCTCATCGCCCAACACCAGGCCTCCATTTACTCGTTCATTGTCGACCCAACAAGTCAAAGAGAGCGAGGCTTGTTTCTCAGATATTGAGATCAGGGATGTGCAGATGGATGATCGAGTGACTCTAACTCGGTGGTCAAAGAAAGTTGTAACTCGATCCTCTAACAAGAATTCAATGAACATAATAGATTGGAAGGAAAAGACAGTGGAGTCGAAATCTTCTTCCTGGGACTTTACTGAAGCGAAGTGTATATCCAAGTAAGGGGTCAATACAAACTCAGCTATTTTGCTGTTTGATGAGCATTTTGTTCGGGCATACCTTTATTCTTTTTAACAACCAGACAATTATAGTTACGCCAAGCTTCCCAAAATATATCGTGTCTTGAAGTTTACTGGCATATCTTCTGATACTTATGTGTCCATTTTTTTTTAACCATATATCGACCATTTTTTCTAAAAGAATTAGCGTATATCTATGCCTATCTTGGAAGCTGATAACTCTACACAATATTGAAAGGGTGGAGATAGAGGATGCAAACGTTACTGCATGGGACAATCTTCAGAAAGCAAAAGCTGAGGCAGCAATTCAGAAGTTAGTGGTATGTTATTCGCTCTAAATATTTCTGAATTATATTTTGCATCGTGTATTCTTTCCATCTTGACTCGATTCCAGTAGACATGTTATTATATGTTAGTCTGGTTGATGGTAGTATTATTTGAAGCATGACGATGCATTCTTTCCTAATCCTATCCAGTTGACCCTTTGTTGTATTCGAACTTCTATCCTCTCAGATGAAGCTTGAAAAGAAAAGATCATCTTCACTGGACAAGATTTTTAACACACTCAGGTCTGCTCAAAGAAAGACGCAGGTGATGCGTGACTGTGATGCAGCAACAATCAGCCAAGATGAAAAAGTTTCTAGAAAGACAAAAAAGACGTCACAACTTAGCAAGAATGGCCAAATAAGTTCTTTGAGTGGCTGCTTCACTTGCCATGCTTTCTAATATATGGCTTAATTCAACATTTGAGTAAGTTGCATTCAGATGCTTACTGTACGCTGAAGCTGAAGTTTATGCAATTGATGTTCTGTTGTCAGTAAACTTTAGTACCTTCCCTCGCACAGCATATATACTTCGATATTCCTGTCGCACTAGGCAAGAAGGAAAATTACCAACCAATCTTGACTGACTCACTATTTGTGAAGTGTTCAATTATTGTTTCAACCCATATGAAATCAACATGGTTACTGTCCCATGCATAGATTGAGCCAGAATAACCATATTAATGTCTAGATTGTTTTGATAATCTCAGATAAATCATCCAAAATTTGTGTAATGCATTCCATTGGTCAACTACTTCAGGATCTATAGGTTCTTAAAGTATATTAAAATGTTTGATATGCAAGTGTCCTGTTCACATACTTGAGGTTAAAAGTCCTGTTTAGTTCCTGTGGTTACACACTGCCTCAGGTAACACTTAATCTATTTCAACTTCTCCGCAAATACAAGACACAGACTCGACAACACTCTAAATTTCTCCAAGACTAGCACGCCTATGTGTTGAAATAGATTAGGTGTTATATACTCTAAATAGATTCCATATATTTCAACTCCAAATTTCTCTTTCTGAAGTCAACTTTCTTATGATCTTAATATCAAACTTTTGTCATTTTCAGGAATCAGGACCCGAGGTATTCATTCATATGTCAACATCAATTCTTTGGTGAAGTTATAGATATGTTGCATGTCGGAGCGTAGTACTGATACTCCAGCTAGAACTTACAGGCTCAATTTTTAGAAATGCTGCTCCTACTATGATTGAGACGATGCACTATCACGACATGCAATTGCACATTGCTTATCTCTGCTAGTTTCGATTCTGCCAAGGGGACAAAAGAAAATGAAGCCACCAAGGAAAGGAGGAATGCTTCTGCATAGATTCCATGTGCCTGATTGATGCCCGGGCATGTAGAGGCCTGCTCTATCGTTAGCTACCATGTACTAGGCACTGTGATGCTGAGGGGGTGATGCTACCAAAGCTTATATGCATCATATGAACTGCAATTCCGATTCATGCGGACAACAAAGCTTCAGGTACGAGGAGAAAGCAGCGCCTGCCTGGCTGTGTGTGCTTCAAGGCTGAGGAGCCTGCTTATATTGGAAGGGACCATGCTACTTTGTTGCTTTTGTCTGTGCAGTCTTTAGAAACATGTGATGGTGGCTACCTTGCATACGCTTTCAGCATAGGCCGCCCCATTTCAGAAACTTGGAATATTCTATGTAGTCTGGAAAACTTGTAATATCTTTACATATGTGTGTGTATATGAGGATGACTGTGTGGGAATTAATAGATTGATTGCTTCAGCGCATGTCTGTTGGATCATGGAAGCACATGTACATGGTTCAGTAAATTTAATCACACTCCACTGATCTCTTTAGAGCTGCTAGAATTCTTCTTTCGGGGGCTGGCTGGCTAAGAGGGCATTCATCTGGAATGTTGGTGGTTTTTTGAACATCCTTTTTTACTCGTCTGGGCTGGCATACTTTACATTATCTTCTTGTTGCCATTTTGCCGGATAAGATAAGATACTTTGACATTACTCGTTTGTTGTGCGCTTGTGCTACGTGTGTGCGTACGTTGGTTAACGTGTGGTGTTGCCGCATTTGGTGGATGCTAATCTGTATTTTGCTTCCCCAAAAGTCTACTGCTGGAGTGTGATATTACCCTAACAACCCTACGTATAACACCAGATTAGAAGGCTAGGCTGAACACCTGTCCCACTGACCGACTTTGAATGGAAACTTGCAGATTGATCGTCTACTTTATCTGAACACTTCAACACCAACAAAAAAAGAAAAAGAAAAAGAAAAACTGGGAACACAAGCCACTGTTCTTGTTGATACCTTAGCGCGTCGTCAAGTTTGTGCTTTACTGGAACATTTCAGCAAAGAAATGACCAAGACTGTGCTGGATCGTCAAGTGAGTAGTAGTAGTACGGTTTATTGCTCCTTGCTGCCAACTCTACAGCAGGTACAGTACAAGGTTTGGGGTATTCATTTCCACCCCTCTAAATTTTAGACCTTTAAAATAAAAAAAAATCTTGTCATTTAAGAACATTAAATAAAATGTAATGACAAAACCTTTTTCACAGATGAATACTTATTTCGAGACGAATCTAATGAGCCTAATTAATCTATGTTTTGCTACAGTCATGCTACAGTAACCAACATCTAATCACGGCTTAATTACCCTCATTGGATTCGTCTCGCGAATTAGACCCGGGGTTCTGCAGTTAGTTTTGTAATTAAACTTTATTTAATACTTCTAAATAACAAAATTCTCTTTGACATGACCCCTCTAAAATTTAAACCTCTGAAAACAAAGCTCAGCATCAAAGTCACATCTTGTACTGACACCCGGGAAGCACATGGGCTGGAGACGTTTCTTGTAGCTGGGTAAATTGCCTCGGCAGCACCCGTTCAGGGTTTTCAAAATCGACGAAAATCGGTCGATTTTCGAATTTCAAATTTGAAAATTTTTAAAAATTTGGAAAAATTTGAAACAAAAAATATGTAAATAAACTAGACGTAATTTGAGGACCATTTGTGAAAACCATACTAAAAAACGATATAGTTTGATGGGTGAATTAATTCCCGCAAGATTTCTGGAAAAAAGGGCAAAAAAAGAAAAGAAAACCTCATCTTATCCCGAAGAGCGGACTCCAATTGGGACGCCTGGACCACATCGCTGCGTCGACGCCGCCCGCAGCCAGCCGAGACTTTGATTCGCTGCGTCAACGCCGCCCCCAGCCAGCCGCCTCTTCGATTCGCTACGTGGACGCCGAGATTTCGTCGAGGGAGCCGCGGCGGACGACCTTGAAGCCAGCAATGGACGCCCTGCCGCCTCTGTAGCTCCGGTAACCGTCGATTTGTGGGCGATTTTTGAGGGGCGGGTCGATTCGCCACCGGGCCCTGACCCACGGCATCGATTATCGCTGCTCTCGCTCGGCTAGCCGAGGAATCGGCTCGGTAACCGGCCGATTCGGCGCGGCTAGCCGAGGCGGCGCGTCGTCGCATGTGAGGTGAGCAAGTTTTTTTTTCTGTTTATTCAATGTAAGTCAAGGAATTGATAGCTCCCTTCTTCCTTCTCTAGCTGAATTTTTTAATACTTTATCCGTTAACTAATTTTGCATTGTTGTAGTGATTGGATTGTACAATGTCTTCACTTATGGAATTCAATCACATGATGTTTTCATTCTAGTAACAAATGGATTGCAAATGAGGGATTAGAAAATACGAAATGTAGATGAGCTTGTATATTGATTCCATTTGCATACTATGTATCGGACAATTTATGTTGGACTTATTGTGACTTGTGCTATGTTTTATGCATACTATATTGTCAATTTGTGTCTAAGCATATTGGAAATATTTAGCAAAGGTCATGGCAATTTTTTCTAAATTTTTTCCATGTTTTTTTAGGCTTTTCTCACTGCCTCGATTTTCAGTAAAAATGGTCGATTTTCGCTGAAAACCGGTCGATTTTCGACGATATCAGTCGATTTTCGAGTTTTTGAATTCAAATTTCGGAATTCAAATTTTTGACCGGTTTGCGGCCGGTTTTCTCGATTTTTGCGAAAATCGGTCGTATCGCTGCGGCTCGGTTTCATTGATACCGTCGAAATTTCAAACCTTGGTGTAGAACAGGGCCCAATGATGGAGATCTCGTGCAAAGGAGCATTGCGTCATCCACCCGGTGCGCGATACAGTAAATTATTGGAACTTCACAAAACAAAAATCGCTTGCTGATTGAACGCTTCTGTTCGTTTCTACGAGCTCATGAGTCACGAGCAACTTCTCTATCCAACATCAGGGGAAGAGCCTCATGATGTTAACCAGACGAAGACAGATTGAAGCCGGCAACAACTGTTGAGGTCGCCGTCTCTCGGTCTCACCGCCGTGCATGTTCCTATAGGTCTGACTCGGCACTGTCACAAGCTAATGGACGGCAGCAGAAGCTTTGCCCCGCTGCCTACTGTTTCCGTCAAATCTTTATCGGTCCGTCGTGGACTCGTGGCGGTCGCCGTCTCGTCCAAAAAATTTGGGCCAGCGAGGCGCTCTTGATTTGGCAGCGAGCGGCAAGCAGCAATGACGAGTTCAGCGACATCTCCGGGTCGGAACACGATCGGGAGACCTGTGCCCATGTTCTTTGTCACGCTGTTTCTCGTAAAATGATTACAGCACGAATTCGTATCAAATACTCGTTCTAGTGAAGTTGCCATCCTTTTTTCGAAAAAAATACAAGATGGAGCAATCGAGATCCTTAAATATAAGCAGATATTAAGGCTCTGTTCGTTTCTTTTAACGCTAAATTTTAGAGGCCTCTAAATAAAGAGAATCTAGTATTAAATAAAGCCTAATGATAAAACCTTTTTACAGATGGGTACATCTTTACGAGACGAATCTAACGAGCCTAAGTAAGCTATGTTTTGCTACAGTAATGCTACAGTAACCATCGTCTAACCACGGATTGCTTACCCTCATTAGATTCGTCTCGCGAATTAGACCAGGAGTTCTGCAGTTAGTTTTGTAATTAAATTTTATTTAATACTCTTAAATGATAAAATTCTTTTTTTTAAACCCCTCTAAATTTTATACCCCCGTAAAACGAACACCCGCTAAGTAACATACCACATCATCCGAGACCAGCATCATCCGGCCTGCTGATTACACTCCCTGCACTTCTTTTTTCAGCACTGCCCACGCCACGAGCGAAACCTACTCCTTCCGTTTTTAAATTGTTGTCGCCGTTGACTTTTTTATTTATGTTTGACCATTCGTCTTATTCAAAATATATGTTCGAATATGTAAAATTATACATTATGTTTAAACTTACTTTGGAGATGAAACAAATCATAACAAAATATATGATATTTTTCAAATTTTTTTGAATAAGACGAATGGTCAAACATAGCAAAAAAAGTCAATGACGACAACAATTTAAAAACGGAGGGAGTACCACCCTTTTCCCATCAACACGCGCCACGGAGACTGAACGCCCGGCCCCACCAAACGGATAAGCCGACAAGGGGTCCACATGTCGGCCGCACAGGACGCGCTGCACTTGCATGCCTTCTTCCGTTGCGGCAAGGATATTTTTGTCCGTATGCCGCCGTGCCCAACAACTGACGGAGGCCGCGCCTCCACGTGCCCCGCCGCGGTTGGGTGCCCGGTCGCGTGTGGGGAGACCACGATGCCCGCGCGCGCCACGTCTCAACCACCCGACGGAGCACTCCCGCCTCCACCACGCCCCGCGACGACCCGGATCCCCTGCGCCGCCTCCCGCCGTAGCATCATTCGCGGTCACGCCACGCTCGTCCGCTTCACAAGCGCCAGCGCCGCTCCTCACCAGTCACCACACCACCACCACCACCACACTAGCGGCTGGCTAGCTAGCTAGCTCCACGAGCCCTTTACAAGGTCGAGGACGCGCATGTGACTGGCAGCGATTTGAGGCTCTCCGAGCTTTTGTGCTTCTTGGCTTAATTCGAGCTCTCCCTCCGGGCCGTGTCTTTGGATGCTGAGAGACAGGTGAGCTGAGGTGAGGAGGAGTGAGGGAGACGATGGAGTTCAAGAGCGGCGGGTTGTCGTCGTCGCAGCAGCGCCGGCCGGCAGCGGCGGAGGAGGGTGCGCCGCTGGCGAGGCAGGGGTCCGTCTACTCCCTGACGTTCGACGAGTTCCAGAGCGCGCTCGGTGGCGGCGGTGCGGCCGCCGCCGGTGGTGGCGGCGGCGGCGTCGGGAAGGACTTCGGCTCCATGAACATGGACGAGCTGCTCCGGAGCATCTGGACCGCGGAGGAGACCCAGGCCATGACCTCCACTGCGGGCGCGGGGGCGCCGCCCGCGCCGCTGCAGCGCCAGGGCTCATCGCTCACGCTGCCCCGCACGCTCAGCACCAAGACGGTCGACGAGGTGTGGCGCAACCTTGTGCGCGACGAGCCGCAGGAGGGCGCGGCCGGCGGCGGCGGGCAGCAGCAGCCGCACCACCGCCAGTCCACGCTCGGGGAGATGACTCTGGAGGAGTTCCTGGTCAAAGCCGGCGTCGTCAGGGAGAACCCAACAGCCGCTGTGCTGCCGACCATGCCGCCGCCGTCGCGGCCGGTCCCCGTCGCCCCCAAAAGCGCCCCCTTCTTCGGGAGCTTCCCGAGTGCCGACGACGCGGCGGCGGCGTTGGGGTTTGCGCCGGTCGGCATGGGGAATCAGCTGGCCCTGGGCAATGGGCTGATGCCGCGGAGGGTGGCGGGCATGGGAGGCGGCGCCCTGGCCTTGCAAACAGCGGTGAACCATCTTGACGCTTGCGGGAAGGGGAACAGCGACCTTTCGTCGCCGAGCGACCCGCTGCCGTATTCGTTTGACGGGATGATTAGGGGGAGGAGGAACGGCGCCGGAGTGGAGAAAGTCGTGGAGAGGAGGCAGAGGAGGATGATCAAGAACAGGGAGTCTGCCGCAAGGTCCCGAGCGCGCAAACAGGTCAGAGCCTCGTTTTGCTAAATTCATGCATGCATCACTAATGAAGCCATTCGTTACTTTGTTGTTGTGCTAAATTCATGCATGTACCACAATTTCACCAATGAATGAAGGCATTTGTTACTATCTTGTTGAGCCTGAAAATATGGTAGCGGAAAATTTCATCTTACAGTAGTAAGTAGTAACTCAATGTGCTGAGCTTGTTCATGAGTCATGACATGGCGAATTGTAGCAATTGTAAGTGCAAACAGACTTAGCAGATTCATTGCTAGTGCAACATGAGGGTCGTTGTTATTGTACTTGTTTTCTTTTTTTTTAAAAAAAGAAGAAGAATGTACAGTTTCTCTGCTTTCCTGTTTCGGTAACAACATTTATTGGCACAGGCTTACACAATGGAGTTGGAAGCTGAAGTTCAGAAACTTAAGGAGCAGAACAAGGAATTGGAGAGGAAACAGGTGGCCTTTCTCTAAGTTCTGACAGTCAAGATGTTAAACATGCTACTTTAGTACATTCTCTCTGAGGAGAATTATATTCTCATAGTCATTCTGAAATAGGAAGTTTCAGATGGCAGACCCACTTTTTTCTTCTTTGCCCATTTTGTACAAGTCGGTAACATCTAGAGTTCCAGTGAATTTATAGCACTAAAGTTCCATGTTCATATCCTATGGCACATCAAACTGCACCATGTATATTTTTGGAAATACAAATTTAAGCATCTGTTAGCACACTTCAGGCACTTAGTGACTTCGTTCACCTATAATGTTTCAATATCGTTAATAACAAGTATACATCTCATTTTTCTTAAATATGCTCATAGTATTGATCATTTGTTTCCTTGTCATGCAGGAAGAGTTGAAGGAATCACAGAAGAATGAGGTAATTGCTTTCATTTTTCTGACTTACATGTCAAGTTGATGTTTCCTCAGGTTTGCTGAAATATTTTTGGATTTCTAGAGTTAATGAAAAAAAAAATATGTGAAGAAAAACATGATTACTGCAGCTTCAGACGGGTTCCGTTGGCTTTGATCTGAGCCAAGAATTTCGAAACTTAATTTCGCCACCCTGTGGCCTGTTACTATTGTCTCACACTTTGTGCTAAAACAATATATGATAAAAATTTATATACATTCCATCGTCATAGTGCAATGTTGGTGCAGTGCTGCAGTTTTACCTAGAGCAACCATTTGTTAAATTGTTGATCTAGTAAGGTATTGGTCTGAGTTGTTCAATTCCAAGGATTGATTGTTTTATTAATTGAGAATATCTATCATTCCAGCGCATTTAGTTCAAGATAATTTCAAATATGTTTCGGTATCCTTGTAAATTGCTCATTCTGCGACTTATTCATATTGTTATGAGGATCTGTCCATTACTCGTCAATAATATATAACACTTTCCAAGCTGCACACATCAGCCGTGCGCCATTTACAAGTGTGACACACGGCCGCTCTGCACTTGCAATGCTTCATCTCTTCAAGAACTCTCTAAAAAAATCTCTAAAACGAAGAATTAATTATTGATAGCTCGCATAACTTGTTGATCAGTTAGATGAACCGAATTACATGCTTCTTTGTGTTTTAAAGACTCTTGATGATCTGGAGTAGGCTGCATAAGTTGATTGGAATACTTACCTGCATGGGTGATGCTGATTGCAATTTCTTTTGACCTCTGGCAGGTACCAGAAATGCTGAAGAATCCATTCGGACGGAACAAACGGCTGTGCCTGCGAAGAACATTGACTGGCCCCTGGTAATGATCCAAGAGTAGGTGGCTTGCCACAAACCTGCAGTGGCGCTTGTGTTCTGTGCATAATTTATCTGCCAAAAACCAGTAGTGAGCAGAGTCAGCCAGATATCATTGTGCTGCTAATTTCGTTCTGCAACTTGTGTAGTACTAGTAGCATCAAAAACTAACATGCTGTAGAAGAGGCAAGTAGTAAGAATAGCTTTTAGTAGCCCTCCGAGATTGTGTAGAGCCATCTTCCTGGCGTATCAGATAGAGCTTTGGATGACTTCAGAGGTGCATGTAAGTAGATTGATGGGACCCGAGAAAAACATCGCGCACCCGAATTGACGAGGATCTGTGTATCTGATAGCTGTAGTAGTTGTATCTAGTATATATGAAACTATGGGTTGTTCCTTGTGTGTAATTGGAAGACAGACCTTGTTAATTATAGTGGTGGCATGTTGTATTTTTTTCTATTGTTAATCTGTTTTGTCAAAGCTGTTTTCTTTTTCTTTCTTTCCATTTTACGTTGGGCACTAGGACAGCCTTGCTCCCAGTGGACAGGTGCTGAATCAGACAAAATTGAGCAAAGTGTTGATGGTTTTTGCCTAAATTTTACCTGCATTTAGCACTGAAACGTGAAAAGAAGGCCAATGCCGGTACTGGGGCCGGTGCTGCAGCACCCCAGCACCGGCCCTGCCTCCGCCCCAACCTCAGCACCGGCCCTGCCTCCGCCCCAACCTCAACTTTTTTTTTTTTTTTGAGCCAAACTAACGTCAACAAATAAAGCCCATCTTTCAAAAAGGAATATCCAGAGAGTACTAGTATTTGTCATGCGTGGCGGGACAATCATAATGCATTCACTCGGATAAATTTGGGTGTTTCTTTTCCTACTACTTTTTCCTACCGGTTCTGGTTGTTCATCTTTTGTACTCGCTTAACTGCACCGAGCCCAGATGTCCGTTGAGATGGGCTCGATTGAAGTTGGCCCATACGCTAGGGAAGTTTGTCGCGTGGGCTGATTTCACCACGAGCCCGAGCTGTCCCATCGAGCCCACCGCGATTCCTTTCGCTCGACCCATTCTGTGCCCTCACGCAGATCAGACAGAATTGTGCCGCCGTCAAAGCAAAACCCAACCTCATGGAGATCCGGAGATGGATGCTGCGTACGCGACGGCGTCTCAACGTCTCATCAGTCATCACAGCGGAGCCTAGCTAACCTGCGAGGCTGCGACTGCGAGTGCTGCACCCGCCGTGCATGATCTCTTGAGCTTGAGAGTAGGAAGCCAGCACGTGACATCTCCTTTTGATACGCCACGGAATTTTCCGGCCCTGTCACTCCGGGTATTCGTGCTCCCTATGACGCCGTAGCCTTGTTGTGCTACTGGTACTATAGCCTGGTGTTGAGGAAGAAAGGCGGACGGAATGAGGGACACCGTGGCTTGATCGGGACGTTACGAACCCCCGTCAGCGGACAGCGGGTACCGTTATGGGGCGCTGACATGTAGGGTTACCTGCACGGGAGTTCCCGGCGGTGAGCCATTATTACTGCCTTGGCGCAGGCGTGGTTTCATGCGAGGAAGGTACTAGCGCACACGTGAGCTCCTGCGTGCGTCGGTGCGGTGCGCCCGTGCCACGGCGCGGCAACGGTCGAGCCCACGTGCGGACTCGCGTGCATTCCTCCGTTCACTCGATTCGTCGTTGCATATGGCGATAAAAATTTTAGTGCTGCCTCACATGATGCGGAGGCCATGCATTGATCTCTATTTTCGTACTGACGAGCAGCCGAGGAAGCGCGCGTCAAAGGTCGGTGTGCCATGACCGACGACCGTTGCATAGGCAGCACGCGGTGGACTTGCGGCGTCTGTCGCGCGGTGACCGCGTGCACCGCCGCCACGATCAGTTTGGCCGTCGTCGTTCATTGACTCGACGCCGCAGTGAAGATTCCGCCTCCGCATGTGACCCCGGTCCACGCGCAGCACGAACCGCCGACCCGCAGAGGGATCGTTCGCGATTCACAAGGCTCGGTAGTTGGCGCAAGAACCGGTGAACGTGCACAAGGGTAACGTCCGACCGCCCGAGTGCATGCGCGGTTTCATGGAGCTATGGAGATTCAGGACGGATTGCTCCTCGTCACGGCTGGGGGAGACAAGCAGTGCAACAACGCCCTCGGCACTGCTTTCCGTCGCGGCAGCCTGTCCTACTATGAAAGTGACTGAAAGCTTGCTTGAAGTGCCTTTGTTCAAGCGGCAGCAGCATCTTCCTCGGATTCGAGCAGGTCGGGGAAGAGGAGACACCGCCTGTATGTCAGCGAGCAGCGGACAAATTAGTGAGGTTGCCGCTCGTCGGGGTTGCAGATCGGTGAAACGCGGCCCATGTTCGGTTCGCTGGCTGAATCCTCTCACGTGCTACTGTAGCAGCTGCCTGGTGCTACAGTAACCCGTGAGGGAGTTCCCGCCCAGCCGAACATCCTGCTAGTTTATCTACAGTACACCTTTCAAGAGATTCGTAGTGTCCTCCGAGCGGGCACAACCCCCTTGGAAGCAATTGGTTTCACAAGTGCAAAAGCATTGATCTTTCGAACCACGATTCCTGTGCTCCGTTAAGTTCGCTCATGGTACTAGTACTGCTCTGTTTCGGCACACAAGCGCGATCATCACTTCATCATCACGCCATTTAGAAATTTCTTCGAACATCGGCGGCAGACCTGCACCCAACGGCACGAGCGTTTGCGATGGACGGAGTCCCCAACAAAAGAACCAGATCGATCCGCCCCCAAAAGCTCGGACAAAGCCACGCTGTGGCCGAATCAAATCACACCTGCAGCGGCTACGGCTGTCGCGTGCGTCCTAGTTGTCATGCTCCGCTGATGCCAATCCAGTGACCAACCCGGCACCCATGCGCAGCCACGACGCCGTTGATTATTGCCCACCGGGAGTACCTGGCATGTCCTCCAGCACGTGCACGGGCACGTGAACGAGGCACCAAGCGAAGCAACGACGCGGTCGGCGTCGCATGTAGTAGTAGTACGTGGGAAGCATTGGCGTTTCTGCATTTCTGGTACGAGAGGAGCATGCTGTTCGTTACAGAAACGGGTGGGCTTCAGACAGCCATGGGCTGGGTTGGCTGGCGCCCGTGTCGCGTCGGCAGCGTCGTCGAGCCCCGCCGGATCAGCAGCACGCGACGCCGCGCCAGAGAAATCATGTCCGGACGCTCGTCGATGTCCCACCCGGCGGGAGCAAGCCGTACGTGCCAACCGCGAGGGCGCGTGCTTTACAGCGCCGCAGCGAGCGAGCGTCCATCGTCGAATCCCTTCGCTGCATTGGCGCCGTGCGAGTGTCCGTGGCGAGCGTGCACGCCGGCCGGATCCCAGCTCCGATCGCCTGGCCGGGCCGGCAGGCGTCTCCCGGCAGGCCGGCCTCGGGACCACACGCTTTACGCCCTCTCAAGACGTACTACGTGCCCACGGTGTGATTCGATTTCATGTCGTCCGTACCACGAACATATCACGGTCGTTCGTTGGGAAAGTGATGATGGCAAGGCGAATATTGTGGCAGGCACAGGCGATCGCGTGCTGTCCAACCGATGCTTCACGCACGCTTCGCTCAATATATTCCTCCTCGGCCAATAATTAGCTTGCACACGATTAGGCGAGGGGATTATTTGGATCAGATGGGAATTAGCTGCCCTGCTGCAGTTATGGGTGCATCATTGCATAAACAAAACGGCGTGGTCCAGGCACCAACAACGGCATTTTCCGTTTCTATGTGCTCTATAACAAACTTCCACAGCACAGCAGCGTGTGCCCCCGGGTGGCAAAGGAGCCGGACGGCGGGACACGCACTCGACAACCGGAATCCGTGTGCACGTACGGAAAAATGTATATATCGTTCATGCACGGCTGTGCATCTTTCGCATACGTTACCAGTACAAGCGTATACGCACCTCGGATCCCTTTTTAATACGAGCTAGTGCTCCAATTAGTACATGCTCGAGTTTTAGTATTAGCACCTTTTCTTTAATACAAGATGCTGCTCTGCTTAATGGTAGTGGTCCTCCAAGGTCGGTACACTGCGTGCCAACTATAATTTCCCGTCTCATGCGCCATGCCAGCAACATTTGTACATACCACTCTGAATGATGTTGATATTTACATGCAAGCTCCTCCATCGTGGAAATAAAGAACTGTAATTTGTTCGGTTCGTGCTCCCTCGCGAAGCAAATGAGCCAAACTCGAGCATACTACAGTAGTACTTTACAGCCGAATGAAAACACAGTTCTGCGCCCTCGCTTTCGTCAAGGGTGAGTGTGTGAACTGTGCAAGGGTGAGTGTGTGAACTGTGCAAGGGTGAGTGTGTGAACTGTGTCGAAGAATCCGTAGGCGATGTGGTGGAAGGACCACAACATAACATGGCCCTTGGTGGACTTTGAAATGAGCTGCAAGAAAATTTGTCGGTTGCAACAGGTGAAAACCGTGGATTATTTTGATCATGATCAGGATTCGGGTCCACCGGGCTGGTTTTTCAATTCTCGCGAGCCCGCGTTCGTTACGACGGTGGGTGACGGTCGAGGTTAGTGATTTATCGCAGGTGAAGCCAAGAGCTCGTAGACAAGCTTCGTTCAGTAGAGCGACAGAGCTGGGCCTGAATTTGCCTGCAGAAAGGCACGGAATCCTTTTTTGACGCTGGGGCATAATGATCCCGTCATCTAACCTGAAAGCTTCGCGAGTAGTTACTGCGTTAATTGTCATGTTTTTGCGGGTAGAGGAGATGAGATCAACTTGTTTGACTTTTAAATTCTATTTTTTTCTCCCTTGTTGGCCAATGCCCTCAACGGCCCATCCATTATAATTTCACGACGAATCATTCAGTTTGTTCGGCTGGTTGCATTGCAGCAGCATCTGCTACAGTATTCGCACTTATTTTTTCAGCCGCCGCTATAGTATAATAACTACGATTTAACCTGCAGAATAGGACCATTAACTTAAGAGACGAATCCACGAAGTGAAAGACGGGTTCCTACTACAAGTCGAAAGAAAATCCGGTGTCAGTTCGTCAGGCTATACACTGTAGATACAGGTGCGTCGCAGACCCAGCGCCTCTTTTCAGGACTGAGCAGCGCCCATGACCACACCATAGCTACACGCTCGTCGGAGGCGGACACACGGGAGTGGGCAGGCGCCAACCGCAAGGCGACGCCGCGGGCTTTACCTGCTGCCCCGCCCACCGGCGGCACACCCGCCGGTGCATTGATATCGCGCCACCAGCAAAGGCTGCTGTCGACGGGCGGGATCACAGGCAAAGCGGGAGCGCCAGCCTCGCTCACGTACGCCTCCACGGGCCGCCCGCGCGCGCTTCAACTGCATGCACGCGAAAGCAACGGACGGGCAAAGCCTTTCTTTTGGGTGGGTACACCGTGGCGCAAGCAAAGGGGAGAGAAATGGAGTGCGGTCCGTCCGTGCGTGGGTGCATGGGCCAACTGCTTCCGCGGTTATCCCCGATGTTCGTTGCCTTTTGGTTACGGAAAGCGAGTGAGGTTGCAAATTGTTAATCCGTGTGACTTGTACCACACTAATGATCGGTGTCCGGGGAAGGAAGGATTAGGATCGCTAAAGCTTTTATGTGTTCGTAAAGAATGAAAAGCTGAAGGGACAGCAGGGGATGTTGGGATTGGAGGGAGGCAGTTGCACGTATGCTCATGCCGAGCACTGAAGGAAAACATGCTCTCAGGATCCAGCCTGTGGAAGCGTGGCTACAACTCTTGGTCCTTCTCTACTGATGAAGCTAGCAGCTTTGTTATTGTCGGATTGAAGAACAACTGAGGGAAGGTTCGCTCGATATACAAACGGAGTTGGTGAGGAGCATCACACATCAGCACCCACCCGCCGTGATTGTTAAAGGTTCGACATGCTAACGGTATCCAACAGTACGTACCATTTTTAAATGAAGCAGATCAATCCATGGGCGAAGAGTAGTATAATTTTCGCTCTGCAAACTTATACTCTGCCAATTTTGCTCTCGTTTACCGGGACAATGATGTATCTTACAATTAACGGTGCTTCGCGCACATGAACACAGCTTAATTTACTCGAGTGCTCATGCGCGAGAACATGGGCTAAGGCTTATACAATTGCTGTTCGATTCAGATTCGAGGTAGTAGTAACAAAAGAATCAGGGACGTCAGCGCGCGCCACCGTTTCAGGCGGGACGGCGGGAAGATCACGGCCGCGCCAATGCCTGCGCGAGGCGCTGGACCTTGGCGGCGATCTGCGGCGGAACCCGCACGGCCGGCCGCGACCGCTCGTTGCCGCGCCGGAAGTCCAGCCCGAGCGCGTCAGACACGTCCTCCGAGGTCCACCCGGCTCGCCGGAGCGAGTCGAGCACCGGTCCGTTTTCAGCACCAGCGCGTCGAGGACCGTCTCGGTGTCGGGTGCTGGGGCTTCCTCGTCGTCGAAGAGTCCGGATGCGGCCACCTCGACCATCTCGTCCACCTCCCTGTCTCTCCAGCCACCTTTCTTGAGCACTGATCCGAGGTTGTCGAGGTAGTTGTCCACCCAGCGTGGGGTGGACCTCCGTGGTGGCGAGGGGCAGCCTGAGGACGACGACGACGAGGATGAGGCGGTGGAGGCTTCCGAGGAAGAGGAGTCGCGGCGGCGGCGGTCGGAGGCGGCGTCGCTCCAGAACTCGATCCAGCGCGGGGCCTGGCCGCCGCAGACGGCGTCGATGCTGCGGCGCGTGTACGACGTGCTCGCGCCGGACAAGGGGGACGCCCACGGGGAGGAGACTTCCGTCGGCTGGAACGAGGACTCGCGGGTGAAGAAGTGGAGCACGTCGAGGCCGCAGCAGAGGACGCGGTCGTCGGTGACGAAGAACACGGGGTTGCCCGCGAGGCAGGGGCGGCAGGGCAGGTAGCACCGGTCGAAGAGCGGCACGAGCAGCGGCGCGCGGCGGATGGCGGAGCGCGCGAGCCGGCGCGCGCGGTCCGGGTCGGCGGGCCTGGGCCCCCAGCACCGCGGCCACAGCGCACCCCTGGCCGTCTGCAGCGACGTCGCGGCGAGGGGCAGGTCGAACGCTGCACGGAGCCCGGCGCGGCCGCGCCAGTCCGGGAACCCCGGGCCCGACGGCAGGCCCAGCGCCAGCACCGCGCGGAGGTCCGGCGGGAACGTGAACCCGAACTCGGCCTCCGCGCGCGCGAACTCCGCGTCGGACAGGCCCGGGAGGACGGCCACCCCGGCGGCCCGGAGGTGGGAGAGCACGGCGCCCGCCACGCCGTGGAAGGAGTGCAGCCCGTGGCGCGGCGACGCGGACGCCGACGCGTGGCCCGCCGCCGCGCGCGTCGACAGGCGCCGCAGCCCCGCCGCGTGCGCCGCCGGGGCCAGCCCGGCCATCCTGTTGTCCACATCCACCATTGCGGTGTCTTTGATTGGTACCTTCCTTCTCGGCGTGGATTCAGTGATGAGATGCCAACGAAAACTGCTGCTGCTGCTGCTTCGATGCGAAGGAGAGGATGCCAGGAGCGGGTTATATAGGGGGAGGCGGTGCCCGTCGGGCGAAGGACAAGGGTGGGGCCTACGCCCATGGGCAACGGGCCCTGTGGAGGTCTGTGGTCATGCGGCTGGCTGGCTGGCTGGGCGTGGGGCGAGAAAGCGATGCCCGGCAGCCGTGCCCGTGCGGTTCAAGTTGGTTCTTTAAACATCAGCCGTTTCTTGCCTGTGAAAATGCAAGCTCACGCACTGAAGAACGGTGAGGCGGCAATAAATTCCTGTACTCGTCTCACGCGTCGTACAATTGCTTCACGCGAAGACTTTCTCAGCAGTTACTGGTGTGAATACGCGAACGTTTCGAGTACTTACGTCTTCACTGTATGAGCCATGTTATAAATAATTCTTGTCAGCGGAGAAAACATATAGTAGTTCATCAGATAATGGCGTTGCTGTTTCGCTACAGCCTATGCGGACAATAATTTGGTTCCTGGGGCCAAGGACACCTGTGTTCATAAACCCAGAAGCAGAAGTACGTATGGATAGCTCTTGCCAGTGATGAGATCATAACTGGGGGATGTGTCCCAGGAAAGGGAAGGGGGACTGCTTGCTTAGTTGGCATGAGACGATCATTTCCTATCGAACTCAATAATGCTCGTCAGAGAAATGAATAATGTGGAGCTCCAACTGTGTCGCCATGATTTTGGTCTCCCGCGAACGAAGCACACGTTCATGGGTCCTCCGGGGCAGGAGTAGGTCCGGCGCGGCAGGATCCTGACTGCTTCCGGTGCTCCTTTGTACGGGCTTGTGTACGTCGAATAATTCGATATACTGAATCTCGCTTGAAAAACAAGTTGTTTTGAGCTAACGCGAAGTGTAAACACTGGCGCCAACACTGATGAGAGGAGACCGCGCGCGCGAAGTGGCCCGGGGGCGTTTGGCGATCGGGTGGCGTGGGCGAGATGCTAGCTCACCTGCCGCGGTCACCTCATCCGTCAAGCCACCAAAGAGACGGGTTATCTTTCATCTTTGCTCGGTTCACCGCACACGCCTCAAGGGAAATTAGATCGGTGCCGTTCCGAGAAGAGACAGGCAGGGATTGTCCGCGCCTGCAGCCCTGTCACAGCTCGCCGTCTCAAGTTTTTGGCATGGGGTTCGGCGCAGTGGCGGTGGCGGGGCCAGGCTGATCCGAACCCCGTCAAATCGATGTGATCCCTGAAATCTTGGCCGTCGCCGCCGTATGACTTTCGATGGCTGTCTCCTGTCTGGCTGCGAGTCACTTTCGCGCTAGCGGCTAGGCACAAGTGTAGGTAGTGAGGCAGTGACATTCCTAGGCAGAAGAGGATTACTTGTTGCGATTGGATTCAGGAACTATTATTGCGCCGCTTTGCTGTCTTGGGTAATCTCCGACCTACCATTTGTTAGCCTTGTCGCGTGCTTTGTCACTGTCAAAATACGTTGGAGAGATAATGACGAAGTACAGTGATAAACGCTAGCTAGAAAATTAACAAATCAGTACAGCTATCTCATGTTGTATTGATTTGTTATGTCTGTTTTCCGTAAATGGGCTACCTTTTTCTGGATCACAGGTACTGGTCTTGCTTTGCTTAAATGATTGAGGCCTCGCACTCTCATCTCATGTTGTTGTTTACTACTACCGTGCTTTGGTTGTAGGTCGGTGTCACGGTGTGTGAAATGAGTGCCACATAGTATGGGTGCGTTCGGCGCGAGGGGTCTAAACTAAAAGAATTTTGTTTTAAATAAAGTTTAATTACAAAACTAATTGCAGAACCCTCCTCTAATTCGCGAGACGAATCTAATGAGGGTAGTTAAGTCGTGATTAGACGATGGTACTGTAGCGTTGCTGTAGCATCACTGTAGCAAAACATAGCTTAAGTAAGCTCATTAGATTCGTCTCGTAAAGATATATCCATCTATAAAAAGATTTTGTCAGTAGACTTTATTAGTACTAGATTTTTTTAGTTTAGACCCCTCTAAATTTTAAAGGGCCTATAACGACATGGTACACGAAACCATGGCCTGATTCAGAGACAAAAACACGCAGCAGCTTTAGACAGTGACCGGGCCTTCACGATCTCATATCCAGCCGGCCAAGCTGTGGAAACATGTGTGCATGTGAAAACTGCAGACTCAGCTCTGTGCCCTCTTTCTTTTTTCTCAAATACGTAGGAAAGTTGCGTATCTTTGTATTTAAGGAGAAGAAAGAGCGGTTCCTTACAAAACTGCACCCCTCACTCCGAACCAAGCTGTGAGCGGTCCCTTACAAAGCCCTGTGCCCTCTGGCCAGCCAGGAAATGAAAATCACATTGCTTAATGATGCCTGTCCCTGGAACATGCTGAAGGCTGAAGTTAACAGGTGAACGGGTGCTGCCGAGGCAATTTACACTTGCTTCGGGTTTTCAGCTTTTGTCCCTTCGGAAAAAGCATCCGCTTCCAGGCCCACAGTAAAAAAAAATCACCACCAGCAGCATGCGGCGGCCATGCTGGAGAAAAAAACACTGCAACACGTCCCGGCAGCTTAGCTAACACCAACCTACTAGTAGTTGAAGTTAAACCAAAGGTTGCAGATTTGCAGTGAACGGAGCAAGTGGTGAAGTGGAACGGAATGATGGGCGGTTCACGTTGAATAGTCTTTCGCTGGCATGTGCAAAGCGGTGACTCATGGTTCGTGCTGGAGAGCATGTCAACCCGAGCAGGTGATCGGCACACGTGCGACCATGTGCTTGAAGGATTAGAGCCACGCCGACGTGACATGCGTACTATCACCGTACGAGTTTCATTTTAACGCAATCGATGTCTGATGGGGGAACTGCACGAACAAAAGCTACTCCTACTGCGTATGAATTCCATTTACACTCCAAATGGTGAATTGCACGAATTAGGGCTATGTACTTCAGTACCTGTGAAGTACACCGATTCTTTGGCTGGCTGCATAGAAGATTGAAGATAGCACGAAGGAACTGAGCCGTGGTGTCATCAAGAAAATCCAAACGCCTGGGCTGTCCAAACGTATACGGATGGAATTTTGCTTGGGCTTGAGGCCTAGCTTTTAACAAGCCGCTTCTGGACTATTTTGAGGATGAAGAATGGGCCTAGGTTTTAACAGACGAATTTGCTTGGGCTTGACTTGAGGCTCAGCCTTATTCTGGTGGTTTGACTTGGCCCACCTACGCATAACGCTTGTGGGCTTTGGATCGAAGACAATTTTAGGAGCTCCACAGTCCACACACTCTCTCTCTCTCTCTCTCTCTGAAAGAAAGGTCCTTTTTTAGGTGCCACTGTGATAAACGTCATCGATATGTTTGTGCCCTAAAACAGTGGTGAAGATATTTTTGTAGATGAATGGTCGGTGAAGGTTTAAAGCTAAGAAAACAAAGTAGCAGCAGCAAGATAGAAAAAAAGTGCATACAAGTTTGCAATACCACCGGAGTCCAGTCCAAACCCCCCAGTTACCGGAGTCCAGTCCAAACCCCCCAGTTCTGAATCTCCGGAGAGTCACTGATTTGAATGGTTCAGCATAGACTATATATACCAAAACAAACACATCTTTCCCGGTAGGCTTCCAGCCCAGTGTACACAGTCAAACGAAAACGCCAAGCAGAATCTTCTCCATCGTACCACTAGTCCACTAGTAACCCGTTCGCGTCCTCGCGTGAGATCAGCGAAACCTGACGACGCTTGCTCGCCGTCCAGCCCGCGGGAAGACCATATAAACGGAAGCGCGTCATCAGCTCCGCACGGGTACGTGCACTCCTCCATCGCGTCGCGGTATGCACCGCAACAGGTGCGGTGTGAGGAGAAGTTTAAAGTGGGCGCCGAAAAAGTCCGCAAGTTGTCGCGCGTCACCGGTCAGCGAGAGCCACGGCCACCTTCCCCCATCCCAGGCCCCGGCCCCGTTTTTCTCCGCTCGCTTTTGTTTCAGTTGGTGAGGCGTTTACTTGCGTGAGATCGCCGAGTTGGACAAGCAACCAACCCCCTCGGCTGGAAAGAAAAACGCAGGGCACGCTAGCTTGCTACGGTCCAAGTTGCCTCGCCATCTGTTTCGCCTTTTGCAGTTTGCCGGCAGCCGCCAGTACATACGTATCCATTGGAGGGCAGGGTGCAGGGGAGAACGGCCATCTTCCCGGTCGCAGTAGAAAGATGTGCTGGTCATAGAATAGAACCTTCCATCCTTGGTCTACAGATGGATAGGAACTGTGGATGTGGGGGTTGGTGTAACAGGACTCGCTGGTTGTCGTCGTCGTCCTTCAGATGCGCTCAAAAATGGCGTCTCGGAATCATTGCTTTTATTACTTACGCGGTGCTATCCATACCGAAACTCTGGGAGATGATGGGAGGCATCGACGATCTTCTTCTTCGTCTTCCTCTTTTCTTTTCTTTTTTCTTTTGGAGATTGGTTCGTGATTTGTACCTACGTACGTATGAGTATTTCGTTAGTAGACCGAGGAATGAACAAGTTCAGTACACCTGAATCTCCCGTCAGTCTGACGCACGGCACACCACTGGCCGCATGTCAATGTCAAGGTTGATGATTTGCGCCTCTTAACAAGCGAGGATTAGTCGCAAGTAGCAGTTGATTTTCGCATTCCATTCCTTGCGCCGTTTCATGCCACAACGAAAGTGGCAGCTGCTCTCGGTCCAATTGTATTAGTACTCCTAGCCAACAAATGAGTCCAACGGAACAGAGGTCAGCTCCGTTCATCAGCGTACGCGCGACACGTCCTCTCTCGGACGATTCCGCGGCCGATCGACGGCCGGGCTCACGCGCGTCCGGTTCCTCAAGTTGGGGTGACGTCGACGGGATGTGGACAAATCGGGCGTTGGTGGTGCGAGCGCGCAAGCCATCGGACTAGCGGGGTCACACGAGTCCGCTGCGTGGCTTTTCCACGCGCCTTTGGTTTTACTTTTGCGAGAGCGTCTCTCTCTCTCTCTCTCTCTCGTCTGGAAAGGAATTCCGCACCTGAAATTTCTGGAACAAGCGATGCGGCCCGCCCGGGTACGGTGGCGACGAGGACCAAAAGGACAGCACCTCGTCCTCCGGCCGGATCGGGCAACCGTAGCTGCCGGACCGTCAAAGGCCGGCCGGCCCCACTAAGAGATGGTTCACGGTGGGAGGGGTGTACGGGAGTGTGTGGTGGCGACGGGGCAGGGCAAAGCGCGGCGCCCACGACTCTACCACACAGGCCGGGGAAGCTTCTTATTTGGACCCGGCTGGCTCGGCTGTGCACGCACTCTGACCCGAACGCAAGCAAGCAACAAACCCAAAGCCGAAAGCAACTGCCTCGCCTCGCCTCGCCTCGCGCACGACGGCGTGACGAGCTCCGGAAAATCCCTGTGTTCCTGAGAGTGTTCCTCCTTCTCCGTCCTTTAAATCGAGCCAAGAGACTCCCCGAACAAGCGACGCCAAGAGAGCCGGCGGCCACCACCGGGATAGGACCGACGACAGAGCTCCATCGAGGTGGAGCTGGTACCCCCACCGTACGTGCTGGCCGAGAACGTGGCGGCGGCGGCGGCGCAAGAGGAGCTTACATGGGAGTAGAGGCGGGAGAGTGCGGGCGGAGGGCGGTCGTCACCGGGTTCTACGTCTGGGGCTGGGAGTTCCTCACCGCCCTCCTGCTCTTCTCGGCCGCCGCCTCTTACTAGCCAGCTAGCTCCTTCATTCGGCAGCCTTAACTTCTTTCTTCGTAGATAGCTCAACCAACTTAGACACAAAACAACAAGGGATCAGTTACTGATCAGTAGGCCGGGAGTGTGTAGCAGTCAAGAGTTGTTTGATCGGTGGTGAACTGGTGGCGAAGATGGCTGACGCGGAAGCGGCGGGGCAGCCGCCCAAGGGTGGCGGGAGGGGAGGCGGCGGGCCGGCGCCGTTCCTGACCAAGACGCACCAGATGGTGGAGGAGCGCGCCACGGACGAGGTGATCTCGTGGGCGGAGCAGGGCCGATCCTTCGTGGTGTGGAAGCCCGTGGAGTTCGCGCGCGACCTCCTGCCGCTCCACTTCAAGCACTCGAACTTCTCCTCCTTCGTCCGCCAGCTCAACACCTATGTAAGTACACACTCTTCCCGTTCCCCGGCCCTCGATCATCAGTTTCTTCTCCCCCTCTTCTTCCCGTTCCTTCATCATCATCGTTGCATCATCATTGTATTTGCATAATTTTTTTCTGCTCGTCTCATGGATCGATATTACTTGATTAGAGTAGCCTGTTTGGACGTATATTTTGCCAAGCTGCGGGTGACCTTTCGTTGTCGCGGCCAGGCTACTTCTGTTCTAGTTCGATTCAGCAGCCCGTTCCTTCTCCTAGTAGAATCTAGCTGAGCCACCTCTTGTGACCACCAGCGGCCGCGCACATGTTCCACTGCTCATGGTGGGGTCTTTGTTTAAAAGCCTTGACGTGTGATTTGTCATAGTGATCCACTAAACTCACGAACGAAACATCTCGGCGCAAGCAGCTGTGCGGTCGACGAGTCTGGATCTTTTGCGCTGCAGCGTAGCGGAGGAAGAAGACGATCACGCTCGTAGGCGATGGAGATAAGCTTCCAAAAGGCAGCGAGAGCCTTTTCAAAACGTAGAAACTGAGCAAGCGCATCCTTGTCGTGTTGCGCAACTGTAAGTACTGGTGTGTTGTACGTACCTCCTTCTGGAGACGGTGTACTAGACAGTCAAATCAGATTAGGTGTGTGTGTGTCATCGTTGATGCGTACCGAAGTCAATCTCTACGACCTCCCCTTAATTCCTTTCCCACGCAAAGCGTGCTTATCGGTTCTAAATTGCTTTAGAATTAAAGTGAAAAAGATATGGAGAATGATGATTAAAGATAAACAAGAAAGGGAGGTTCAACCTCCTGCTGATGGTCACCTCCTCTTTCTTTTTACCTTTTTTTTCGTTTGCTTTTTCTTTTTTTTTTTGGTTTTTTTCTTCCAGAACTCGGTTGTTGATTGTGTGATATTTTACTTCGGAAAAGCATACAACATTTTTCTTCTTCGTCGTGTATCCTTGTGATTATCTATTTCAAAATTAGTAATATAACTTGTTTGCAAGTGCAACCATCGTATCTTGTCTGGTACGGAGTACAATAATAATGGAACTGCATGGCATCATGGTGACAACTTTCAATACAAGGAGTAGTTGGTTCATTTAGCTTCGCGAGACACGTAGCAACACGCAAGGAGTTGGGAGCACCCAGTTCCATAAACGCAAAGTTAAATTAGGTGCTTGATCCGGTCGCTTGACACGCCACGGATATTAGCGGCGACAAAACCATGATAATTTAGTGCGCCGGGGGCCCTGCTATCGATTCGGTATGGATAGGAATCTCGGTGGAAGTTTCGAATGGATGACCTTTTCTGGGTACTTCGGTGAGCTCCCTGAAGGTTTAGATAGGAACTGGACGCGTGTGCTAGATTTGTAGATTGTTTGTTGAGGATTTTCCTCCAGATTTTTATTGGTTTGAATGAAGATTTTCTCGGCTGAAGATGCATGTGGTTGAGTCCTTCCTTGGCTCCCAAGAATTTCTTGCATGATGTATTGACTTGTCGAGTACTATGGTCGTCAAAGCTTCACGCCAACACCATAGCTAGTTTGTTCTCACTGAGATTATTCTGATGAAAAGATAGCGTCTACGAATGTGAAGGGCTAAGACGTTATCTGGATGACCATATTTGTCTTTGGACGTGGATAGGCTTGACGTCTCGCGTGGAATCAATCCAACGAAATCCTTTTACTCTTGCCGTTCTGAAACTTTCCACTTTCCACGGCTTTGTGGTGACCGGAATGGGCATAAGAAAAAGTGTCAATACCCCATATCCACGTCTGTTTTGATACTATTCGTAGGAAAAAAAAATGTTCTTGTTTGACATCTTGTTTTGATAAGCTGACAGGGATCCTTCCCTAGCTAATTACCCTTTTAGATAGATAATAGGGAGGCCCCCTTGTTACATTAATCTGAAACCAAGTACGGTTACATTAATCTGAAACTGTTGAACCATAAGTGAATTGCCCACCTCTCCTCATCGGCTTAGGCTTTTGGGTGAACTGGTTGGTGCATGCAACTCAACATGGTATCAGATCCAAAGGTCTTGAGTTCAAGTCACCTCTCCTCATCGATTTAGGCTTTTGGGTGAACTAGTTGGTGCATGCAACTCAATAGAAACCAAGTACAGTACAGTAATCACACCAGTTTCATGAGCTTCTGCCACCCCAGACAGAGTTAGGGCCTGTTTGGCCGTGCTCTGACTTAGCAGAATTGCTGGCTATTATTTCAGCTAAACTCTCCCCACACCTTTCACCATTTCCATGTTCTAGATTGTGACTAGCTTCGCCACTGTACAGCACATTGTATATTAGCTTGCGCGTTGCTGTCTGATAAATATTCAAGAAGAGATAAAATATACATTTTTTTTGTTGATGCCTTTTAGCTTGCGCGTTGCTGTCTGTTAAATATTCAAGAAGAGATAAAATATACATTTTTTGTTACTTTAACTGCATTTCTACTCTTTTTTGCTCCTGTTTATGGCCTTGATTTTCATTGAACACTCATGACCATCCATGCAGGGTTTCCGGAAGGTGGTGCCGGACCGGTGGGAATTCGCGAACGAGAACTTCCGGAAAGGCGAGCAAGGCCTCCTATCCAGTATCCGTCGCCGCAAGTCGACGACGCCGCAGTCCTCCAAATCTGGCGGCAGCGGCGTGAACGTCGCCTTCCCTCCGCCACTGCCGCCTCTGCCTCCCGCGTCGGCCACCACGTCCGGCGGCAACGAGCGCAGCTCCTCCTCGGCGTCCTCGCCGTCGCGGGCCGACCTCACCATCGAGAACGAGCAGCTCAAGAAGGACAACCACACGCTAGCCGCCGAGCTCGCGCAGGCGCGCCGGCAGTGCGAGGAGCTCCTGGGCTTCCTCTCGCGCTTCCTCGACGTTCGCCAGCTCGACCTCCGGCTGCTCATGCAGGAAGACGTGCGAGCGGCCGGGGACGGGCAGCAGCAATGCCGCGCGGCGGCCGACATGGAGTGCGGCGGCGAGGAGAAGAGCGTCAAGCTGTTCGGCGTGCTCCTCAAGGACGCCGCGAGGAAGAGGGCGCGGTGCGAGGAGGCGGCGGTCAGTGAGCGGCCGATCAAGATGATCAGGGTCGGCGAGCCGTGGGTTGGCGTGCCGTCTTCTGGGCCGGGGCGGTACGGCGGCGAGAACTGATAAGGTCAGGAACTGATGCGCGCCACGGCCGTGACATTGCCGGCCGGACAGAGAGCGCGCTTGAACTGTGCGTGGAGGTGGATTGAAAGGATAAGTCCATCGATCAACCAATCTCTATGCTGTGGTAAAACTGTAAAGGCAGAACACAGGACACTGGTGATACGCATAACGCGTCTGTAATGATTAATCAAGAATTTGCTTTAGAGGTAGGACGATTTGAAGGTAGAGGTGCAAAGGGTTAGAAGGAACCCGATACCTTAGTATGGAACAGTCACTACAGTTTTCAAGTAAACAAAACTCAAATACTATTTCTTTTATATTGATTGCAACATATTGACTTGGCTGAATTTCCCAGTTGGCCTATTTGAGTCTCTTTCCGAACTCAACACTCATTCGCAGCAACACAAAAAAGCTTTACAAAAAATTAGTATGGTGGCCCGCGCAAATGCACGACTACTATTATATATATCATATCAAAATTTCATAAATTATTATTGTCTTATCCATTGTTGTTTTTCGTCACTGTTATTTTTCAGTTGATTATTTCGTAACAACAATGGTGCGTAATTATAAAACTGTATATAGGTAATTCAGGCTATTTTATCATATCAATGGTGGGTAATCTTTAAGTATATGAAGGTATTTTTTCAGAATGACAGCGGTGGGGGTAACTTTTAAGACACGTGAATGGTATTTTTGATTTTTTTTCATAATGGTAGTGGTGGTTATTTTTCCCCACAACTAATGTGGTGATTTATAGATTTTGAGAGCGAACGTGGTGGCTTCATTTTTCTTTGTGAAATATTAAACTAACATTTTTGCATAATGACAATGGTGTGGATAATTTTCTTTTTTTTTCTTTGATTAATGTGGTAATTTCTAGGCTTGAGAGGGAACGTGGTGGCTCCATTTGTTTTTGTCAAATATTAAATTAATAGATGCAAGGGTAGAATCCTACACATAAATTTAGAAGAGTACATGGCGATCGCTAAAATACCAAGAAAAAGGGATAAAACAGAGCAAAATTTACATTGCTTATAGTCATGTAACAATTTGACTGAAAAAGTTCTTCCTCGGAGAAAGGAGGTGCAAGTACAACCATGGGATCAATGGCATTGGGTACAATGATTACATACCAAATGCTCCAAGATATTGGGGGTGGTGGCCTTCCATGAAAATGCCTTAAATTGCCAGCTACATTTTTAAGTTCTGAATTGAGATTGTAGGTGGCACCTGGAAAATGCTATACCCCCATCCGGTTACCGGCTAATTTGATAATGTTTGGATTCTTTAGCCGGCTAATTTGATAATGTTTGAAAAATTAGTGGACCATGTTAACGTGTGACTTCATGATTCCAAGGCCCTGATTTGATAATGTTTGAAATTAGACGGGAGTCGGATGCTCCTGTCAGACCTATCGCATCATTTTGAACGAACAGACCGATCGCATCTCATTGGTGGCACCTCGCATCTTATGACGCATGTTGACCTCCCACAGCCACGGCAGATTCCTTAGCTCCATGCATTCTACAACGGCACAAGAAATTTCTTGGGAAAGATAATTTCTCAATAGTTTTAATTTAATCCCAATTTCGTGCAAAGAAAATCATTACAATTCTGTAGGACAAAGAAGTTACGGGAAAAATGTGTAGCTCTAGCATTACTGAAATACAAATAGGTGGTATGCATCCGTGTAAATTTCAAAATAAAATTTAACGTCGCTTGTAAGATATGAAATTCCCAAACGAGAAAAAGGAGGACCAAATTTCAGGATGAATAATTTTTGTGCTGAAACTTGGCTGCTGTTGTACTCAATTTCATACCTCGGAACCAATCAAATTTCCATGCTTACATTTCATAGGGTGTCAAAAATATGTGTCAGTGAGAAGTACGTGCCCACGGCAGCCATCCCTACGGCGAGCCCGATAATACCGACGCACACCACGCGCTCGAACCCAAGCTTCCTGGCTTTCATGGAGCTGATCTTGAGGTAGCACAAGCACGGCATCAGGACGGTGACCGAGCTGCACATGAGCGCGCCGATGAGCATGGTGACGTAGCCGAACAGCGGCACGGCGAGCGCAACGACAGTGGTGCCGACGACCAGCGCCGTCCTGATGGCGACGCTCACCGGCCTACTGCCGGCGACCCGGAGGCCGTCCTCTATGGCTTCCGCGATAGGGATGACGAAAAGCGCGTACTTGGTCAGTGGGTTCACCAGCGTGGTGTAGATGGCGATCTTGGACCTCAGGTTGCCCGGCGGCAGGTTGAGCGTCACCTGGGGCTGCGTTGTCGCGCCGTACATCAGGTAGCCGGTGACACCGGTGATGCCGTAGCCGAGAACGGAGATGCCAAAGCACAGCATCAACACCTGCATATATGCATACATCAACAACGAAACAAGGACGGACATGCTTGCATGATTACTTGCAGCGCACAAGTAAATCAATGTTCCGTGAAAATATATGCATGTGAACCGTTACGTACTTTTGGGAACATTTTACGGTCTTTCATGCCGAGCTAGAGCTTGGGGATGACCGGGTGACTGCTGAAACAGAAGGCGTACAAGCTCGTAGCTGCCGGAAGCCCGGACCAGTTGACGAGCACGCCCCTCTCGTTTTTTTTTTTTTGAAAATAAGGCAGGAGCGCTGCCATTCATTAAGATAGAAGAGCAAGAGTTACATCCTAAGGGTACAATAACTAGAAAAGAAAAAAAAAACGAGGAGAGCAACATGCCTCCAGGACAACAACATGGCAAAGAACATATGCTCAGAAGACACACCACTTCTGCTGAAGGGATAGAGCCAAGTCCACTCTTCAAAGAGCTCAAATCTTCTCCTCAAACTGTTGGAACAACTGCTCTTTGGGCAAGCTCACCCACAAACAACAATTAGCAAAATCACATAACTAACAGGAAGACCTGCTTTGTCTCACAACATGCAGTCTTCATCCTACTAGAGCTGACCACAATTGAGGAGGCAATCGTAGTTCCTCCAAGAGGTTAGCCACCTTGGGTGCACGCAACTGTTTCTCCTTCTTGACGAAGATCCATTTTTTTGTCAACAGATCTCGTCTCACCTTGAAGACACATTTCCGAGATTTTATTTTAGCCTTTCGATGATGACTGAAACTCTTAGTGCCCTCTGTGTATACCATATTTGGATCCTTCTCATGAGAGGCATTTTGTCGACTACGGCTACGGGGAGACAAAGGAGCTACCTCCACCTGCTTGAAGTTGCACAAGGCCTTGATCAGCTCCTCCCCAACCAATTGCTCCGCTTCACTTCTAAGCAATACTGGAGTCTGCATTTCTTCACAAAGATGACGCTGGTTATCAACATGCAGGGGCGTAGCGGTCGCCGGTGGTGTGGATAGGTCAGCCCCTGTGTCTCGTCTCTGACTCATGAGGGCCTCAAGCAACATCGGGTCCGGTGACCTCTCACTAGCTGTCGGCGGCAAGTTATGTCCAATGTGAAGAAGAACATCATCGATAAAGGTGTCGGCATCTCTAGTGATGTGCGGCTGTGACAAAGTTCCCCCTTGACTGGAGTTGCTTAGAGGATGCTTGGGCCGGCGAGAAGGGCACTCTGTGGAGACATGACCGAATCGACGACATCGCCAACACCTTGTTGGGTTGCGACATGATGTGACCTTGTGATCTCGGTCAAGACAGTTGAAACAGAGCCCCTTCATCTTTTGCAAGTAGAGCGAGCGTCGCTTCTCCTGCTGTCGAGCTTCACTATCTGGTCTAGGCTCTGTACACAGCTGCAGGGACTTGGCCTTCGCTACATGGCAACTCTCTCCACTTCTTCCTAGCTGAAAGTCCTCAACTGGCCAACTCTCTCCTCCTTGGTGGTCATGACGGCTCTTTCCTTCCTGATGCACAGAGCCTCTCTGCCGGAGAAGCACCTCCTTGTACGAGGGCTTGCCATAGCGCTGTGGAGCGTCTTGGTCTTCAGGCTGGTTGTTTAGGACAGCCACACCACTCGACCCCGTGCTCCAAGACTCAGAGGCTCCACAATGTTGTGCACAAGGCACAACACTTGACAACTGCGTGCTCATGGCAGCACCGGCAGCTCCAGCACCACGGGAAACAACATCGACACCAGCAGAATCACATACAACCTCATGGACAGGCCGTCCTCCAACAGTACCTCCACCCCCGGCACCAGGAAGGGGCGACGACGACTGGACGCTCGGGCGGCGGCCACCTACAGCGGGTGCAGCCTCACGAGCAGGCCGCCGGACGCGCATCGGCACGGAGGTGCCATGACCCTGGTGGCCATGGCTGCACCGCCGGCGCCGGCGACTCATGAAGCCGGGTGGAGCGCGGGGGCAGGAGCGAGCACGACGGGGCACAGCCCACCCGCCGCGCGCTGGCACGGAGGATCTACGGCCGTTAAGGCAGCACTGGCACCGGCACCGGCCGCCATGGCCATGGTCAGCTTGGTCAGATCGGGTTGGGAGATTTCCTCCGATCTGCACGTGGGAGGGGTGTGAGGGGCAGCTGCTTGTGGGAGAGGATGGAGGGGATGGGAGAGGCTCTGGATCTTGGGCTTGGGTGGCTGAATCGGCCGGGCCAGCAGCTCCCGCCGGGGAGGAGCCCGGCGGCGAGCGAGTCGCCAGCAGGTCGCCGCTCTCGGGATGCAACGGTTCACAACAAATCAGATCCTTTTGTGCCGCCCCTCTCGTGAAAACCGACGCCGTCGAACACCCCGACCCACATGACGGCGGCGACGAGGACGGCGGAGGCCAGAACGCCGCCGAGGGAGACGAATTCCAGCTTGCCCAGGCTCCGGAGCCACGTTATTGGGAGAACGATCAGGCTCGCGATGAGCACGAACCCTTGCTTGCCGGTGATGGTGAGGCGGCCGACAATTCGGAAGCTCTTCCCTGGGAAGAGCTTGTCGAGGTTGTCGCCCTCTATGATCAGGAAGTCGACCAAGCACAGGTACAGCTCCAAGTAAATGAGAGTAGCTGCGATGATCTTGCCCTTCCGGCCGAACGCTACCTCGCCGATGTCCGGGTAGCTCTTGACTCGTGAACTGGCATCGACGCACCTCTGTAGCAGGATCCCAGTATAGCAGCTGATCAGTGATCATCGCTATGGCTACAAAGATGACCAGGCTCAGCCATCCACCCTGGGACAACGCATATGGAATGGATAGGATTCCTATTCCTGAAATGCATTAATAACGGAAATCGATTCATCAGCGCGATGTAAATGATAACCAGTTAATTAAGCGATTTTACTTTGTAACAAGCGATTGAAATTTGTTGTTTGTTCAAGCGACGCGCTGACCGTTCGATGTGTTCCAATGTTTGTGCATTTGATCAACCCGATAGCCTGGATTCTTTCTTTGTCAGGCCCGCCTGTCCAATTTGGATCTGACCGAACCCGTTTAGCTCCTCTCCTTCCTGCCTCTCCTCATCCGTTCCTGTGCTGAGAGAGGGGTGTGGAGATCCAGGAGGCGAATTCGCCGGAGAGCGAGCCGACGCGGGGTAGCGGCAGGAGAGGGCTGAGCTCCGGCGAAAGGCTCGAAACCGGAGGTCGTCCCCGGCGGCTGCGCGGGATTGCTTGGGTGACGAGGTGGAGATCCAGGAGGCGAACTCGCCGGAGATCAAGCCGATGCAGGGCAGCGGCAGGAGAGGGCTGAGCTCCGACAAACCATGCCGGAAACTGGAGCTCGTCCCCGGCGGCTGCGGCAGGGTTCCTTGGGTGACGAGCAGAGCCATATGGGAGCTCGATGCTAGGGTTGGTGGAGGAGGTGGGCATGGTGGCGGCCTGAGGCTGCGGCCCTCCTCGCCCCCATCATGATTAGCTGTGTGGTGCCCTCAGGCGGTGATTTCCCTGCTGCGGATTTGTTCCATTCCTTTAAACAGTAGTTGCGTGTTGTGGCGCGGTGCGACCAGGCTCTTATGATGTGTTGCCGAGACGCCGACTATCGCGAAGGTACTGCCTCCCGATCCCCCGGTCTGCTTGTGCATATTGTGCGATTTTGTTTGACTGCTCAAGAGATTCTAGGAACTGACCAGGTGTTGCTAGAGAGAAATTGATTTGGGGATTTGATTGGCTGTATCCTGCTCCTCAAGGGATATGCTTGTTTTAATCCATATTTACCCAAATGCTTTTGGATGTGTTGTGTCTAAGTATGTGAATTTCTGTTCCAAGTGATCAATCAGTCAACTAGCTTATTTCTATTGATCCTACTTCCTGTTAATTGATCAAGTGACACTCTAATTTTGGTTGCCTAGGGTTCAATATATTTGGCCTGTTATATTGGGATCATAGTTTCCCATTTTGTATGTAGAGCACTATAATGCCGCTCCATTTCTGATGAATGCAGTCAGCGGCTCAGTGCACTAATTTGTGCAGTTTGTAGTAGTAATGGTCCTACATTCCTCCGGTTATATGTAATCCTACATTCCACATGAATTTGTTCATTGTCTGTTATCATCACTACCCCTAATATTGGCAGTTACTTTGTTATGTGAAAGGGTACTACTGCGGTCTGTACTCTGTACATAATAGTTACCTTCTAGTACGGTGATTTTTGCTTGTTAATTGCTAACTTTGCTGAGGTCTTCATTTGTTAATGTTTAGTATCTGGCTCCCTTCCTGCTGCAGATTTATTAATTTACCATGTGCAATGGATGTCTACATATAATGAATTTGATGGCTGGTTCCCTTTCTGTGCCCCATAGATGATGGCCATGATAGTTGCTACCGGAGTTGTGCCTAGTGAAGACAAACACCATGTTGTAGCTTCTCTCTATGCCATATTTTCTATTTAAAAATTTCCATGATGCATAATTCTTTTCTACATTGTGCTAAAATTATGTCGTTGAGGCCATGTCCAGGCTATATCGTATACGTTGGCAGATAAGAATGCAAAGGGCAGAATTGCTGTGATGAAATTAAAGTATTACTGTAGTATGCTTTCTTTTGATAATAAATAAATTATTTATTTGAATGTGTTCTGTCAAAAACTCATTTTAGGGCTGTTTGGTCAATAACTTACTAATCTTTATCGATATAACTTGTCAAAAGTCCAGTTTCCTGAAGCATTGACTTAGTTTCTTGCTGTTGATATCAAAGTTATGTCCAACTTTTTGTCTCTTCAGTTATTGGCAAAAAACCTGGCTGCCATGTTGCATGAATATTTTTTTAATCCCACTTACATTTGCTCAGAGGTAGCAAGATATATTTTTACATGTGTTGCTTTGTTGATCGATAAATTAAGTGCAACTATTCTTGCTTCTCTTTGCTCATATTAATGGCCTTAATTTCTGTTATTTGCTCAATAGTTAACATCACGTGCTGAACTATTGTTTATGCTGAAAGTACCACTACAACCACTAGTGTCAAACCCGACCTGATATCTAAATGTGTAACCACTTTTCTACCCTTATCTCACAATCCATTGTTGTATGGATTACTCCCAAATCATCTATGCGCGATGGCAGAATGTTGAATAGATGATGTGGTCTGTATCCATTGCATTCAATTGGTAGCTAATTAGTCTCCTTGTTTTGTTTTTTCTATTGTTTTGGGTTTGTTTTAATAACTTGGTTCCGTTAGAAAAGTCAGATTTGGCATTTTAAATTGCATGTGCATAATATGATAATTGCAGAATTTTTATACCATCATTTGAATGGAAATGATTAGCAGTATTTCTCTATTTCATGTTTTTGGAATTATCTCAAGTGAGCATGTTTAACATGTCATCTTTGTATTGTGCTCTTTTCAGATACCTGAAATAATCTTTTTTACTTCATATTTACTGTCTCAGGCGACTGAAATGTGCATTTGTTTCTGTCGATGACTCCTCCGTTTGATTCGTTTAGCAACGTCGTTGACCGGGTCTATTAGTGGGCCCGCTTTGTGCTGTAAGATTTGTGCCCCAAACTCGATAGGATGAATGGATAGGCTCTGGTGTCTTCTCCGCACCTCACATCAGAGAGAGAACCAGCGGTCGCATTTGAAGGGGCAGATTTCACTTGACAGTGTAGATAATAATAAATTGTATATTTTGTTAGATCTTGCTCCTGTAAAAGGTATAATCTTATCTATCTATGATAACGAAATTCCTGGTGCAATATTGTTGTATCTTGTGTGAAGTAAATATTCAGCAAATGCATTGGAATTTTTTTCTTTTATCACCACACTATAAAAAAAACATGAAGTCATGCCCAGGTAGGATATATGTAGGATAATTGAGTATGATGAAGATGCATCATCTGTGGCACAACAGAAGCATTTGTCATGCCTTTGTGTTCAGAGGGATCACTATTTGAGTTATGCATTGTGCATTATATTATGGAGATGCAAGAGAGTGTACTAAATTGTAGTGACTGAAGAAAATTTCGATCGAGGCTCTTACATTGTTTGACCATTTTCAACTACTAGCCTGTTCTCTGTTTTGTTTGTCATGGAGTGACTATGTGGCTTCCTCATGTTGTTACCTTTTGGCCGATGTGACGATTCTTTTAAAGCTGTCTATGATGTCAGTGCAGTGTTCAAATACAAAGCCTTCTTCAGAAAACCCAACTTATGACTTAATAATATATCATTTATTTATCTTACTTTTGTTATTAATCTATATTATGTGCCTTCTATTATTATCCAGCCAAAGTTGTAGGAATTACCGTTATGAATTGTATGAATTGCACAACCTGTTTTGTGCAATTTTATTAATATAAGAAGTGCAATCGAAATAGGTTGATTCCTACTGAATTAGATCATTCAATTGCTCTGTATTTCATGTATTTATCTAACTGCTATTATGATATTTTGTTTATGCTTTGTTCCTACTTGTGATTCAGGTCCATTTTCTGTTTATTTTGGCAGTAGTAACAACAGCAACATTTTTTGTGTTCTATCATGCGTCGGCTTCTTTTGTTTTTTTGTTCAGTAGTTCTTTTGTCACCAAATCCATATGCTCCAGAGCTAATAGTGGTATGTTCTTTCTTCATGGCCTGTATAGGTGCTGGTGCTCTATATGAGGGTCTGTTGTCGTGGTTCCTTTTTGTATTGTGTATGTTGGCAGTGGATCTGTTGGTGCTTTCGTTAGAGTACAGTCCAACATGACTAATAACTTGGGAGTTGCTTGTTCCCTAATTGCAAATTTCTGGTTTTTTGCATGGTCAAGTACTTTGGTGAGCAGCTATCACTGCCAATGGTTGGGTGCAATCTTATGGACCAAGGTGTATCAAGCCACCGGCAAGGATCACCTAAAGGTGATGTGAGCCACTCCAACGCAATGACCGTTTTATTATCAAAGACGGCACAGAGCGTGACATCTCTTGCCTAATGAAGGGATTGTTCATTGGCCCACTCACAATCTTTAACTGGTTTATTTGTTAGGAATGACCAGAGAATGTTAGTAATTTCCGAAACAAAGTAGTTTATGGAGTTCAAACCAGCATGCTACCAGATTGCTCTTGCTATCATGAAGGAGGTCCAGGACCTTGAGGCTGCTGGTATTCAGGTTCGCACTTCTACTGGTATTGGTTTCTCATTTAATTAAGAGTTTCGTATGCATAAATAATTCACGGTATTGCTCATTTTACTTTGTTATTGTTTGTCATGTCATCAGAATTGTTGAGGCTGTCTCGAGAGAAGGTCTGCCACTTTGCAAGGCAGATTACACTTTCTACTTGGACCGGGCTGTTGACTCCTTCAGAATCATCAATTGTGGCGTACAGGACACCACCCAATCACCCAGGTAATCCTTGTTTGAACTGTGTTCTGAGGCCTCTTAACATTGTTTCCTTCAGCATTGTAATTGAAAACGTTCTCTTGACAGATTCACACCCAGGCGTGCTACTCCAACTTCAGTGACATCATCCATTGCATCATTAACATAGATGCTGATGTTATCACCATTGAGAACTCTGTCTGATGAGAAGCTTCTCTAAATCTGCAGGTTTGTTGAACTTAGAATAAGAAACGGCGCTGCATAAACAACGTGTGATTTATTTGTTTCCTTCCTTTTCGTGCAATTGCATACCTGCATTATAATAATTGCAATAATTGACATGTGTAATTTTTATTCTTATAGATTGAAATTCTATATCTTTTTATATCTATCCTATGCAACTACAGCAGGGTCCTCGTATTATATCTTATGTTATATATATATATATTTTGGCAGAGTCAACAAATATGGATATCCAACTGGATCAACTTTCAAGAAACATGTAAATGGGGCTCTCAGGTAAACCTCTAGTTGATAAGCTTATTGTTTTGCTTTTGCAAATCTAGTGCACTGGATATTTTGTTCGAGTTCTGTTTAGAAAATATTCTTGCATGATATGGCATTTGCTGCATAAATATTACCACTTGATCCACCTTGTACTACAATGATCTAATCGTATGCTAGTTTTTTCGTCGTTATATATATTTAGTTCTTGTTTTTGCGCAGTTCAAAAAAAAAGTTCTTGTTCTTTTGTCAGTATATATAGTAAAACCATAATTGTAAGAATTGCATACTCCTTGAATATAAGTTGCAAATAGTTAGTATTGCAATTTAGTGTATCTATTTTGTGCAACTCAAGTTTTTTGTAGCAACTCTGCCAGAAGACTTGGCCTCACATTTCTTGATTTGTAGATCCAATAGTTTTTAGTTTCATGGCTTTTGAATACGAGATCATGCAGATTGGTAATTTCATGACTTATAAGTGCAAATTATATCTATTTTCTGATCACATCGTTCACCAATTTAATGTTCATAGTAAAATGTATTGAGCAGTACATTGTTTTCCAGTCTTGTAGATACATGTTTGTACTACTCTCTTTGATTACATTTTTTTCAGGGAAAACTCTTTCTACCTATGTTGTTGTGAAGCACGCATTTCCCTCCAAACCATCCATAGATGCCTGAACAGGGAAATGAACAGATATTGACTGAAATTTGTTAATTATCAAATTTGTAATTTGTATGGAATTGTGTAATATTGTGTATTTAGCAAGAATCTCTAGTTGTTTTCATCTGTATCTGTAATTTTATCCATAATAACAGCCATATGCACTATGGTTATTTGTCCAGTAGTGTTTAGCACTAAACGGGTCTCTGACGGGTCTGTGACTGTGCCCGTTTGTGTCGGGTGGCACATATCGGGTCCACGTTACTGTTTGCGCGCCCGTTTTGTGAGTAGGTTTGCTTATCGGATCCATTTAGCGGGCCCGATAATCTGTAGAACTGCAACAAACAACTAGGAACAATGGTGGCCACATGATCTAGATCTGTTGGTTGTGCTGGTCGCTTGAAAGGAACCTCAAATTTCAAGCGTTTGAAATTTAGACGCGCCCTTAATTAAGCATGTCTGATCGAATAAAAATTGAGATCGTTGGAGAAGAAGTAAACCGGTAACCTGCAGAGAGAGAGCATTGATTCCATTGAAAGAAGTTTTGAGGAAACTAGTACCAGCTGTGGTACTAGTGTCCATGGTGCTCCGATTGGACCGTCTCTTACTCTCTTATAACACCGAGTCACTACGAAGCCTTTACCTCCAAAGAAATTAGTATCTGAGCTAGGTTCAGAACGCCCCCTACAAAGAGTATTATGCTCTATAAATAGGCTAAAGGAATGCATGCAGGTCGGTCAAGTCTTTAAATTAGAAGTATAAAATATAAGCTATGACAGCTGTGGGAGTCCCACAAAACATACTAATTTCATGGCTCATGATAACTATTCAACATCTCGAATTCTGACTTTCACATGAATTTTCCCAAGTTCTCTATTCTATGTCAAGTTCATTAATTAACTACTGGCAGGTATACAATCATAATGATACAAGCGACTTAATATGCATCTGGCCATGTGGGCGCATCAGCTTGAGGTTTTTGTGCAACATCAGTAGCAGCTGAGACCGGTTGGATATTTGGGCTGTGAGCATTAGGTGATTTTGATAAGTAGTGCTCATGTTGTTTTACTGTTAGTGACACGTCTGATGGCTTTACCAAAAAAAAAACAAAATCAGCAAAGTGGCAGATTATCTGCAAATCAGTATTCTTGAATTTATTTTGAAGGAAGGAAATCAAACTATACGAAGCAGCGATTAGTGGCAGTTCTCAAACAATCATAGCGCACCATAGTGTTTGAATGTGTAGAGCTTTTGGCATGGCTCAGCTATGAGATCCATGCAGGATCTGGAGTTTGTAAAGTAGATTAAAATATTTTAGTTTATTAGTTTTAATCTCAAATAAAAAGAAAACGACTCAACAAAAGATTCTTAATTTATTTACAGCTCCAGCTCTAAGAATTTCTGGGGCTAGCTATGAGCAGCTCCAAGAACTCCACGAAATTTTCTGGAGCTAGAGCCATGCCAAACAACTCCGTAGTTTGCTGCTCCAAAATATGATCGTCCAGAATATGAATCTTTTAGACGAGAAAGGGCTCTATAGAGTGGCTAAGACGTCCGAGTAGCACCCAAATTCGACTCTAGGTGGGAGCGAATTTACGGGCTGGGTAAAAAACAACCCCCCCCCCCCCCCCCCCCCCCCCCCCCCCCCCCCCCCCGCGCGCGCGCGCTCGCCTCCCATGCCTTTGCTGAATCTTATATTGATTAGCAGATTGCAAGGATTGGAGATGAAACTTTAGAACTGTTAAAGAAAGCAGAATGGACATACCATTTGTTTGGAACTGATTTTCTCTCTTGCGGACAATTTGGTTTTTCAATTGTCGTTCTCTTTTACAGTCTTTTTTAGTTTCACCTGGGAGGTGACCTAATTTTAAAGGGAAATGAATGCTCTAGAATCTACTTTTCTCTGTCGTCGGTCAAGAATTGACTAGATGATGTTACTCGGCCAAGTGAAACATAGATCAAAGTTCAACTGAGACGGTGAGCCTTGCCACTGCCGCAGATCGTGTATTGTGTGTGCTTGTGTGAGAAAGAGAGATATTGATGAGGTGGTAGAAGAACTCGGCAGCCTCCCTTTCATACAATGTTGCATTCGATTGGCCCATGTGTTCAGCAGGAATAAAAGCTTAATTGGGACTAGCGTTCATTAAGCATCCCATGACTCCAATTCATTACCACAGCCAGATCATTAAGCATCTCCTGCATTTGACTCCAATTCATTACATAGATGCTCCTGCAACTACATTAGCTGAAAATATAAATAGTACAAGCATCGTGCTATATGGAAGTACAATGAGTTTGCTATTTATACTCCAAATGTGTGGTACAAACCACTATAATAATTGTGAAACTGAAAATTAATTAGAAACAAGATTGAACCCTGAAATTCTCTTGTTGGTCAAGATGAAAGAAGCACAACGCGAATACATGATAAATAATAAAGCAAGCTTACAAGCATTTGGAACATGCGATCCAGGGATAATATTTCTGACTCCCAATGTTCAACTGATAGCAACCTTAATTACTTGTATGACCGTAAAGTTCACGGTTACTCTTTTATTTTTAGAAAGTTTATAGTCAAGTGATTGAACTATTTTTTTTGTTGATTAATGACATCTAGGATCTACGATGATGGGCATCTCAATATCAGGGAATTGTCAAATTGTGCTTTAGTTATTGACCCCTATCGTCTCCAAAAGTTCATCAGCTCTATGGTGAAAGCGGAAGCTTTGGTATCTGCTATGCGTACGGCAATTTTCATGGAGACCGGCCATGTTATTTTTGAATCAAACTGCAGAACACTTGTGTGCGCTTAGACAAAGCTACTTGGGAGTTATCATCTAAGAGGCGAGGGAGCTATGCTTGGCGTGTTTCATTTCTTTTGATTTTTCTTTTTGTCATCATGAGTGTAATAAAGTTGCACATGAATGTGCACAATATAGTGTTAGCACGTTGCACAAGTATGGATGCATTCCTTTCTGCCTTTTGTAATGTGTTTTGTTACCAGCGAATTAGCTGAACACCATGTCTAATAATGATAGTTTCCCATCAATTTAAGACACTAATTTTAAATAAAAATTTTGAACTTGATTTGTTGTCCTAACGACATCAATTTGAGAACAGAGGGGGTAAGTTTTAGGAAAATCCTTGAGGGGTTATTAAATAGTATATGGTAACCATATCTCTTTTTTAGATAACGGTTAGAGCAGCTAAGTACATGCTTGTGTTCAGGATCTATTGATTTACGAAGACAATTCAAAATATATTTCATTAGTTTTTTTTGTCTATCATCTTATTATTTGCCTTACGTCTTACCACAATATATTTGTCTTTGCATCTTTGCAATGAATAGTATTTTGTCTTCTGTTTTATAATTTTAACAAATCTATCATTGTCACAATTTTTTTCATCCATATCATATATGTTATGAATACAACTTAAATATCGTTTGAACTTTTTAGACACGTACGTGGCGTATTTGCATTGGTACTAGTAGTTATATACGCATCGGTTCATTATATATGCCTGCATGCCTGCACTAATATATTAGTGTTAAAAGTCACAGTTATTTGACCTTAACCCATGCTTGCATTGTCCATGTGACCGAGAAGGCACAATGTAATAAGCATAACTAAGACCTGACTGTCTATTTATTAAAAAAAACTTCTGTACTTAATGCGAGAAGACGAATCATAATGATAATTGCGACCGAAACAAACCAATTCATGAAGCAACTTCTACGCCATTGACTTACAGCCAATTGGGCACAACTTCGCAGAGTTGAGTTTCGGGTAGAATGAGTGAAACCACGTCGAATATTATTTTTTACAAGAAATGATTCGGGATTGATCTTTGTGAAGAGATGTAAACTAAATGTCGTACCCCATTTCTGGAGCACTAGTGCTTACCGTACCAGTCCCTGGATCAGACGCTGATACGAACACTTAATACAGACTGTTATCACAGAGTCATCATTTACATAAATATTACCGAGTCTCATACTGGTGTCACCACGGCACCACCACGAAAATACTGCAACCAGGGGCTTCACTATATCATCATTATCATGTAGAAAGGCCTGAATGAACACCATATGCCGGATCCCGACACATGCTATGTCGAGTCTTCTCCTGGCTTCCGCCGCAACTCCTGCCCTCCAGGTGGGTACCGGGTGAACACTATAGTAGGGTGTGGTTCCAAACCTTTCCCATTCAAGACATGTGGTTGTACGAAAGGTGCTAGGCAAGGCGGCACATGAACCGGTCCTTATACGACCGAAGCAAGCATCTTCAATAGCTATCCCCGATGGAGGAATCACATCCCAGAGATAGGCCTCCCCACTGAGGACTACCTCGCCTGCTCCCGCCAGGAATATTCCCACTATGGGTTGCACAATTATCACTAGTATAAAACCATCCCACATTTCATATTCACACACACACACACTCCACCAAACACACACCAATTTCACACCAAAAAGTATGTATAGCAAGATTAATTAAGTACACATGTAATAAGTCCTAAGCAGCATATCATTTCAGCATATCATTAAAGAACTTAATGATAGTGAATCCTAGGTCTAACAAGGAATCAGGATAAGCAATGTCAAGGCATGGCAATCAACATTACTTAGGATCATACTAGGCATTTAAATCACATTTAAACATCATGCACATTTTATTTCTAAACTGGGCTCTAAGTCGGATATTTGCAAAATATAGGAACAACATGATCAAAGGGGTTAGAACTTGCCTTGACCAAAGTCTTCTTCTTCTAAGTCCTCGTAATACAGATCCTCCGCTCCTTCCTCGAAGACTTGCTCCTCTATTGATTGCAAATGAACAACGATCGAATTAAACTACCGATCAAACAATTGATTAACAAGCATATAAATCAAAAGAAGACCAAAAAGAGATCAACAACAGAAGGTTTTGGTAACAACAAATAGCTCATGATTTTAGATGAATTTTGGTGAAAGAATCACCCGAATCGGAGCTAAGATGAAAGAGATACTGATTTCACAAGTTTGCAACATAAGAAATAATTAAGATTAAGCTAAGTATTTAACTATAGACATAATCCTAATTATTAGGGAGACCGGGTCGCCGCGGGCCCGGGCGCTGACGTGGCGGCCACGTCGGATGGCGGCGCAGCGCGGCGAGAGTGCGCCGGAGCGGTGCGCGCGTGCGGCGGCGCCTCGCCGGAAATCTCACCGGCGACGGCTACAGGGCACCAGAGGCGAAGCTAAGGGCACCTAGAGAATCCACGCGCGAAGGCGGAGCTAGGGCCGCTTGACGGTGACGTCGCGGGGCTTCGAGGCGGCGGCGCGCGCTCGCCGGAGCACGGCGGCGCGGCTGCGCACGAGGGGTAGGGCGCGTGCGCGCGGTCCTACGCGTGTTCGCGCGGTCATGCGCGTGCGCGCGTGCGCGGAGGCTGGTGGCGGTGCTCGACGTGGAGCACGCGCCCGTGCGCGGGGAAGGAAGAGGAGAGGCGCAGGAGAGAGAGGAGAGCGTGGGGAAGCTCACCGTGGGCTCAAAGAAGGCGGGGAGACGTCGGGGACGGCTTGGCGATGTGCGAAATCACCGGAGCCCTAGCCCGCCGTGCTCGCCATGGCTCCGCACCTCAACTGTAAAAGCAAGAGGTGCGACGAGGTTAGCCAGAGCTCGGCGGAGCTAAGGGAAGGAGATGAAGAGGCAGAGCTTCACTGGTTGCTCGCCGGAATGTCGCCAATCGGGTCGCCGGAGTCGGGGAAGGAGATGGGGAAAAAGTGAAATTGGAGCTTCTCGGTGGTAGTGGAGGTGGTTTGAGCGCGGGAGAGAGAGAAGGGATGCTGCGCAGAGCTCTGCGGCTTTTAAAGGCGGCCGCGGAGCGAGCCGTTGGGCGCCGGCTCGAGCTGCGGTCGCCGGCTTGGTCGTCGAGCTTCAATGCGACGCGACGGATTGCCAGGGGAAGGACGATGCCCACGCGGTGATGACGGGCGCTCGGGACGGCCACAGCGCGGCGGACAGGACCGGGCGAGAGAGAGGCTGAGATGGGCTGACGCTGCGGCATGGCCGCTCGCTGGTCTTGGTCGCTGGTCCGCGCGGGAGGAGATGGGCGCGCTGCCGCGGGGTTGGCGGACGCGACGGAGCGACGGGACGAGACGACGCCTCCGCGAGCGCGTGCACGTGCGGTCCTGCGGGAGGCAGCGTGGTCGATGCGACGGAGCGGGGCAGCCGGCATGGGCGCGCTGTGCCGCTGCCAGAGGAAGACGACGCCGCGGAAGAACGGGCTGGCGCGGGCTGCTGGGCTGAAGGGGGAGACGGCCTGCTCGGCCCGCGAGAGGGAAGGAGTGGGAAGAGGGAGTGGGCCGGCGGGAAAGAAAGGAGGGGGGCGGCCCAAGAGAAAAAGAAAAGGTTTAACATTTCCAGAAATTTTTCTAGGATTCAAATTTGAATGAAATTCAAATTTGAAAAAGGAGTAAAACCAAAAGAACACATAAATAAAATCAGGGAATTCCAAATATGTACATGATGGTGTTTGATGCACATTTAAAATTCGAAATTTTAAATTTGTCATGGATTTGACTTCTACTTTGATTGAATTTGTTCAAATTTGAAAAAGTTCAAATTTTTAGTGATTTTTAAACATGGGCAAACACAGGGTGTTACAAACCTACCCCACTTAAACCGAATCTCGTCCTCGAGATTCAGGATCTTCCTCGAACAGGTAGGGAAACTCCTTCTTAAGATTGTCTTCACGTTCCCATGTAGCTTCTGCTTCTGTATGGTTACTCCATTGCACTCGGCAAAACCGTATGGCATTCCTCCTTGTTAACCGAGTAGCAATATCCAAAATCTTGATAGGCCTCTCTTGGTAACGGAGATCCGGTTGAAGATCCAATACTTCCGGTGGTACTATCTCCTCTGGAACTCTCAAGCATTTCTTCAACTGTGAGACATGGAAGACATTATGGATGTCTGACATTTCTTCGGGGAGCTCGAGGCGGTAAGCTACTGCCCCAATCTTCTTGAGTACCTTGAAAGGTCCAATATATCTGGGTGCCAGCTTTCCTCGGACCCTGAATCTTCTGGTGCCTCGTATTGGTGATACCTTGAGGTATACATAGTCACCTGCTTCAAAGCTCAGATCTCTGCGACGGGTATCTGCGTAGCTTTTCTGCCTGCTCTGGGCTGCTTTCAGATTCTCCCTGATTAGAGCTACTTTCTCTTCGGCATCTTTAATGATTGCCAGTCCAAAGAAAGATCGCTCTCCCACTTCTGACCACATTAGAGGTGTTCTGCACTTTCTGCCATAAAGAGCTTCAAAGGGTGCCATCTGTAGACTGGCTTGATAACTGTTGTTGTGGGAGAACTCGGCAAAGGAAAGACTTTTCTCCCAATCCTTTCCATAGGCTAGCACACATGCTCTCAACATATCTTCCAGGATTTGATTGACTCTTTCAGTCTGTCCATCTGTCTGCGGGTGATATGCGGAACTGTAATCTAACTTAGTTTTCAACAGTTTGTGCAGACTTTGCCAAAACTTAGAGGTAAACTGGGTTCCTCTATCTGAGATTATTCTGCTTGGTACTCCATGTAACTTGAGTATGTGATCCACATACAACTGAGCATACTTGTCTCCTCTATAGACTGTCTTGACAGGTATGAAGTGTGCGACCTTTGTCAGACGGTCCACTATTACCCATATTGAATCATTCCCTTTTTGGGTGCGGGGTAAACCCACAATGAAGTCCATGCTGATCTCATCCCATTTCCACACTGGAACGTGCAGTGGTTGCAACAATCCTGCAGGTCTCTGATGTTCCGCCTTGACTCTGCTGCAGATATCACATCGGGCAACAAACTATGCTATATCCTTCTTCATTCCTGACCACCAATACTTTGGTTTCAGATCCAAGTACATCTTGGTGCTTCCTGGGTGGATGGAGTAAGCGGAGTTGTGGGCTTCGTCCATAATGAGCTGCTGATACCCACCATTCTTGGGTACACAAATTCGATCTTTATACCATAAGGTACCTTGGTCATCTACTCTGAATCCTGGTGCCTTATCCACTCCGGTTTTAGCTTTCAGATCATGTATTTCTTCATCATCCATCTGAGCTTTTCGGATTAGGCTTCCTAGAGTTGGTTCCACACACAGGTTGTTTATCTGGCTTGACTGGGTGCAATGAAGATTTAGTTGCTTGAACTCTGCCAGTAACTCAGGTCTTCTCTTATGTAGCTTAAGGTTGTTGCAGTGAGCCTTGCGACTCAGTGCGTCTGCAACTACATTGGCCTTTCCGGGGTGATACTGTATATCCAGATTGTAATCTTTGATCAACTCTAACCACCTTCTCTGCCTGAGATTTAAGTCTGACTGTGTGAAGATGTACTTCAGACTTTTATGATCCGTGAAGATTTCACATTTATTTCCAATCAGATAGTGCCTCCAAATCTTTAGAGCATGAACAACTGCTGCTAGCTCTAGATCATGAGTTGGATAGTTCTGCTCATGAACTTTCAGCTGCCTTGATGCATAAGCCACTACTCGTCCATCTTGCATTAGCACACAACCCAAACCTTGTCGAGATGCGTCGCAGTACACGACAAAATCTCGATATATATCCGGTAGGGTTAGTACTGGGGCTGTTGTCAACCTTTTCTTCAGCTCTTGAAAACTTTTCTCACAAGCTTCTGTCCACTTGAATTCTTTTCCTTTCTGAGTCAGGGCAGTCATTGGTCGGTCTAGCTTGGAGAACCCTTCTATAAATCTGCGGTAGTAACCTGCCAGTCCAAGAAAACTTCTGATTTCTGTTACATTTGTGGGTTGCTTCCAGTTGGTAACTGCCTCAACTTTTGCTGGGTCTACTGCAATGCCTTTTTCGGTCAAGATATGACCAAGGAAAGCGACCTCTTTTAACCAGAACTCACACTTGCCGAACTTGGCATAAAGCTCATGTGCTCTTAACTTCTCAAGTACAACTCTCAGGTGTTGTTCATGTTCCTTGGCGCTCTTAGAGTAGATCAAAATGTCGTCAATGAAGACAACGACAAACTGATCTAACTCTTCCATGAAGACCTTGTTCATCAGATTCATGAAGTATGCTGGTGCATTGGTGAGTCCAAAGGGCATCACTGTAAACTCATACTGACCATAGCGGGTGACAAAGGCTGTCTTGAGTATGTCTCCTTCTCGAATCTTCAGCTGGTAATACCCTGATCTCAGGTCAATCTTGGAGAAAAACTTGGCTCCCTTCAACTGATCAAACAAGTCATCGATCCTGGGCAGTGGATACTTGTTCTTGATAGTGTCTTCATTGAGTGAACGGTAGTCAATGCACATTCTGAGACTGCCATCTTTCTTCTTGACAAACAGAACTGGTGATCCCCATGGTGAAGAGCTTGGTCTTATGAAACCTTTCTCTTGTAATTCTGCTATCTGCTCTTTTAATTCTGCTAACTCATTGGCTGCCATTCGGTAGGGCCTCTTAGCTATTGGAGAAGTTCCGGGAATGAGATCAATGATGAACTCTATGTCTCGGTCCGGTGGCATTCCAGGTAATTCATCTGGGAAAACGTCTGGGTACTCACAGACGACTGGTATTTCCTCCAGTGGTGTGGTTTCCAGACTGCATACCATCGGGGTGGCCTTCACTCTCCTTGGCTCACATTCCACCTTAATACCTTGATGGTTTACTAAGGAGACTTTCCTGGTATCACAGGCTATATTGTCTTGATGTTTGCTCAACCAGTCCATTCCAAGGATAACATCTATTCCGGCTGACTGGAGAACTATTAAGTTTGCTAGGAATACTACCCCACTTAAAAGAATCTTAACCCGGGGACATCCCGACAAACACTTGATTTCCGCTCCAGGAGAGCGTGTTATCAGTGGTTGTTTGAGCAAAACAGTTGGAAAACCATGTGCAGCAACAAATCTTGAAGATATGAACGAATGCGAAGCTCCAGAATCAAACAAAACTGTTGCAAGGGTGGAGTTGACAAGGTACTCACCGAGAACAACATCTGGTGCCTCTTCAGCTTCCTGAGTGTCAATGTGGTTAACTCTGCCCCGACCGAAAGTCTGATTGTTCCTTCGCTGCTGTCCTGAGGGTTGCTGTCCACCACGTCCGACTCCTGACACTGCAGTTCTGGTGTTGCTTTGCTGATGAGATTGAGTTGGAGCTTGATTCTGGTTCATATAAGGGCACTTGGCAATCATGTGGCCTGGTTCACGGCAGTTAAAGCATGTTCTCTTGTCACTCTGAGCTGGCTGGGCAACACTGGCACTGCTCCTCTGCTGGCTGCTGGGATTCTGGTTGCGGTAAGAGGGTGCTGCATTCTGCTGGTTTGATGATGAGGCCCTGTACTGCATGGTTGGCTGGTACCTGGGCTTCTGAGAGAAGTTGCTTCTTGATCTCTGGTTTCTTTCCTGCTGCCTGAACTTCTGTGCGTTGAACTTGCGCTTCCTGTCACTCTCGATGTGAGAACGTGCGTCTTCCAGAAGAATGGCACGGTTCATCAGAGTGTTGAAGTCTGGATATATGTGAGTGACCAACTGCATCTTCAAACTAGGACTCAGTCCCTTCTTAAAGCGGTCCTGCTTCTTCTTGTCAGTGTTCACATCCTAAGGTGCATAACGTGCAAGTTTCATAAACTTTCTGATGTACTGGTTCACAGTCATGGCTCCTTGCTTTAGTGAGCGAAACTCATCTGCCTTCATGTCCATGATACCCTCAGGGATGTGGTATCTTCTGAACTCTTCCTGGAATTCATCCCAAGTGATAGCCTCGGGGTCCTCTGTAGCTTCTTGGTAGTTGTCCCACCACTCACTGGCTGCTCCCATGAGTTGGTGCGATGCCAGAAGGACTTTCTCTCTATCATTTGCATTCACAACCTGAAGCTTCATGGTGATGCCTCTCAGCCAATCATCTGCTGCCAGAGGGTCTTCTTCGGCATTCTCAAAGGTCGGTGGTCTGAGTCTCATGAATTCTGACATCTTGGTCTGGGGACCTGGTGCACGGTCAAGAAGTCCTTGAGCAATGATTTCCATCAAACGTGTCTGGTTGTCCATCACCGTGACAAGGTTGGTGACAGGCGGGTTGGGCAAGGGTCCATGTCGTCCACCTCGCCGATCTCTGCCACGGTTCTGGTTTTCTCCACCTCGGTTCTGGTTTTGTTGATGACCTTCACCTTCACCATGGCCTTCCTGGTCATTCTGGTTGTCCTGATTGTTCTGATTATTCTGATTGTTCTGGCTTGCCTCATCTTCTTGGTCATGGCCTCCAATTCTGCCTCCACCTCTGCCACGCTGGTGGTTGACTCTGCCTCTTCCACGTCCACGTGCACCGCCCTGTCCTGGGGCATCCTCATCGTGTGCGACCTGACGTTCACGACGTTGCCGTATTCGGGCGGACTGCCTTGCGGGAGGCATCTGTTAAGTTGACAGAGTATTGCGAAAGGTGAGAACAAGTCGAGGTTGAAACAAGCCGAGACTAGGTAACAAGACAGGAACACAAGATTTGCCAACACACAAGCAATAAAATCCAGCATCATTACAACATTACAGCATACATGAGCATCATAACAGAGTTCGATCATACATACCCAAGCCCTTACACAGGAGGACTTGACGGCTACAACTAAACCACAGGACTCAACAACATGGTACTCTAGGATACAACGACACACATCTGCTGGACTAGATACAAACCGCTAGCTGCTACACTACGGGTACAAGCACTGCTGCCACAAGTGCTGCTGGTAACTGACTCCAACTGGGGTAGCTGCTCCTCAGTACTGGTCGTAACCGTGGTCCCTGCGCCACGCACGGTACAGGTCGTAGGGGTCACTCCACTCCTCGTGGGCACGAAGAAGCTGGTAGTACTCGAAGAGGTCTGCGTCTCCGAGCATCTGCGGGGCCTGCTGTGGAGCTGCTGGGTAGTGCTGAGCTGTGGGTGGTGCAAGAACTGGCTGGTACGGGAACAGCGGTCCAAGTGCAACAAGTGCTAGCGGGTGCTGAGCTGTTGGAGGTGCCACAAGAGCTTGCTGGTGGTGAGCTGGTGGTACAAGGAGTACTGGCTGCTGCTGTGCTGTGGGTGCAACTGGTGCTGGCTGCTGCTGAGCTGGGGGTGCAACTGATGCTGGCTCCTGCTGCGCTGGAGGTGCAACAGGTGCTGGCTCCTGCTGCGCTGGAGGTGCAACAGGTGCTGGCTGCTGCTGAGCTGGGGGTGCAACTGGTGCTGGCTGCTGCTGAGCTGGGGGTGCAACTGGTGCTGGCTGCTGCTGAGCTGGGGGTGCAACTGGTGCTGGCTCCTGCTGCTGAGGTGGTGGGTCAATCACCACTGGCTGGTCGTGGACGTTGACCCAGAAGTTGACGACGTTGCCTACCTCCTCTATCACTAGGTCGTAGTGTGGTGGAGATAGGTCGATCTCTGGGAAGTCGTCCTCGTCCATCGAGTCAGAGTAGTCAGTGTCATTATCCGTCGGATAATCCATCTCGTGCTCGGTCTCAGTGTCCTCCTCACCCTGCAGAGGGTCCTCTAGTAACTCTAGCTCAGGGTCGTCCTCTGCCATCTGGGCATCCTCCTCCTCTGAGGGCTCCTCGTCGGACTCTGACAGAAAGCCGTAAGCTGGTGCTGGAGCTGGAACTGGTGCAACCTCTGGGGAAGCTGGAGCTGGTGCAACCTCTGGGGAAGCTGGAGCTGTCTGCGGTGCTCCTCCTAACGGTCCTGCGCCTCCGGTGTCCTCACTGTCACTGGAGTCTTCCTCTGAGTCTGTCGGGCAAGCGTAGTGCAGGTGGCGTCTGGGACCTCCGATCCTCGGAGTGAACCTGCGACGGGGTCCAGCTCCAACCTGGTGAAGTCTCACGTAGCAGCAGTCGACCTCTCTGATGAGGTACAGAGCGTCCTCCTCCCAAAGGCCCATAGCGGCCTCGAGAGTGGACTGAATCTGTGCCTGCTCTGTCTGGGACTCGGTGAGCTGGGTCTGAAGCTGTGCAAGCTGTGACTGGGCTGCTGCAAGCTGGGCCTGAACCTCTGTGAGCTTCTGCGTGTCCTCATCCCACATCTGTGCAGTCGACTCAAGGACGTGCGCTGTCTGTGTGGACTGTGCCTGGACCTCTGCAAGCTGAGTCTGGGTCTGCTGGAGCTGCTCCTGGAGATCTCTCTCTCTAGTCTCTGCTGCCTCAGCTCTGGTGATACTGCTCTCGAACCCTCTCTGGCGTGACTCGAACAGACTGTCCATGGCCATGATGTACCAAGCGGACGCTACCACGGTGGGATCCTCCTCACGCTGGTCTGGTCCCTGTAGAGCACTCAACCTGTACTGCCACTGTGCCTCGGTGTGCTCGTACAGCGGGAAGTAGCGACACGGGGTGTCACGTACCTCCTCCTCGTGGCGCTGACAGAAGAGTAGCAGGGTCTTGCGAGCTGCAATCTGGTGGGCGTCTCCGGACTAGGTGCCGAAAGCTGTCACTGTCAGGGGCTCCAGGTCTGGGCGTGTACGCGGCTGAAGAACTGTCACCTGCACCTCACAGTACTGGGTGCCGTCCTGGACGAAGCTGAGAGAGCGGTACTCCGGGCGGTCGGTGTAGCCGAACCTCTGCAACGCTTCCCATAGGATAGTGGGGAAGCCTGAAACACCGATCTGGTAGCTGCGGGTCCACCCGTCGTCTAGCTGCTGGTCCTCCATCTGTTTCAACAAAAGTTGAAGATGGGTAAGTACAAAGTAACAAAACAATTTGTAAAGTAAATACAGAACTGAGAGTAAATTTTGTAATATAGTTTATACATATAAAATATCACTCTCTCACAATCGTTTCCAGCCTAGAGTCCATCCTACGGTCAAGCATGGCTCTGATACCACTCTGTCGTACCCCATTTCTGGAGCACTAGTGCTTACCGTACCAGTCCCTGGATCAGACGCTGATACGAACACTTAATACAGACTGTTATCACAGAGTCATCATTTACATAAATATTACCGAGTCTCATACAAGCCTTCATACATAAAAGGTCTTACAACAAACGGCCAAAGGCCATTTTATTACAACAAGCATCAAGCTGGTGGGCTGCAACAGCAGAACCACTTAAACACTACTACAGCGGAAGACGGAAACGGCACTAGCACAGGCATCTTGAGTGTAGATAGGACCCTACTCTTCATCACCATCCTCCACGTACACACACACACACACCACACCAAACACACACACTCCACCAAACACACACCAATTTCACACCAAAAAGTATGTATAGCAAGATTAATTAAGTACACATGTAATAAGTCCTAAGCAGCATATCATTTCAGCATATCATTAAAGAACTTAATGATAGTGAATCCTAGGTCTAACAAGGAATTAGGATAAGCAATGTCAAGGCATGGCAATCAACAGTACTTAGGATCATACTAGGCATTTAAATGACATTTAAACATCATGCACATTTTATTTCTAAACTGGGCTCTATGTCGGATATTTGCAAAATATAGGAACAACATGATCAAAGGGGTTAGAACTTGCCTTCACCAAAGTCTTCTTCTTCTAAGTCCTCGTAATCCGGATCCTCCGCTCCTTCCTCGAAGACTTGCTCCTCTATTGATTGCAAATAAACAACGATCGAATTAAACTACCGATCAAACAATTGATTAACAAGCATATAAATCAAAAGAAGACCAACAAGAGATCAACAACAGAGAGTTTTGGTAACAACAAATAGCTCATGATTTTAGATGAATTTTGGTGAAAGAATCACCCGAATCGGAGCTAAGATGAAAGAGATACAGATTTCACAAGTTTGCAACATAAGAAATAATTAAGATTAAGCTAAGTATTTAACTATAGACATAATCCTAATTATTATGGAGTAAACAAGTGTTGCAAAATGATTAGGAATTAATCTAGTATTTTTAGGAATTTTATGGAATTTTTCTGATAAAGGAAAGTGCTTGAAATAGCTTCTTGGGTACACTCTGCGTGTGGATCTAGCATTTTCAGAGCGTGTGTGAGGCTGACAAGTGGGGCATGGGGGCCGGTTTCACTGTGACCCACTGTTCCGTGGACTAGGTCCACAGGGCTGTGGACCGGAGGTGGCATGAGAGGGTGGTCCACTGTGGACCGGAGGTGGCATGAGGGGGTGGACGCGTGCTGACGCGGCAGGGAGACCGGGTCGCCGCGGGCCCGGGCGCTGATGTGGCGGCCACGTCGGATGGCGGCGCAGCGCGGCGAGAGTGCGCCGGAGCGGTGCGCGCGCGCGGCAGCGCCTCGCCAGAAATCTCACCGGCGACGGCTACAGGGCACCAGAGGCGAAGCTAAGGGCACCTAGAGAATCCACGCGCGAAGGCGGAGCTAGGGCCGCTTGACGGTGACGTCGCGGGGCTTCGAGGCGGCGGCGCGCGCTCGCCGGAGCGCGGCGGCGCGGCTGCGCACGAGGGGTAGGGCGCGTGCGCGCGGTCCTACGCGTGTTCGCGCGGTCATGCGCGTGCGCGGAGAAGGCGGTGCGCGCCTCAGCTTGGACAGGCGCGGCCGGAAGGCCTGCCGGCGACAAGGTCGCGCGGCGGCTGGTGGCGGTGCTCGACGCGGAGCACGCGCCCGTGCGCGGGGAAGGAAGAGGAGAGGTGCAGGAGAGAGAGGAGAGCATGGGGAAGCTCACCGTGGGCTCAAAGAAGGCGGGGAGACGTCGGGGACGGCTTGGCGACGCGCGAAATCACCGGAGCCCTAGCCCGCCGTGCTCGCCATGGCTCCGCACCTCAACTGCAAAAGCAAGAGGTGCGACGAGGTTAGCCAGAGCTCGGCGGAGCTAAGGGAAGGAGAAGAAGAGGCAGAGCTTCACTGGTTGCTCGCCGGAATGTTGCCAATCGGGTCGCCGGAGTCGGGGAAGGAGATGGGGAAAAAGTGAAATTGGAGCTTCTCGGTGGCAGTGGAGGTGGTTTGAGCGCGGGAGAGAGAGAAGGGATGCTGCGCGAAGCTCTGCGGCTTTTAAAGGCAGCCACGGAGCGAGCTGTTGGGCGCCGGCTCGAGCTGCGGTCGCCGGCTTGGTCGTCGAGCTTCAATGCGACGCGACGGATTGCCAGGGGAAGGACGATGCCCACGCGGTGATGACGGGCGCTCGGGACGGCCACAGTGCGGCGGACAGGACCGGGCGAGAGCGAGGCTGAGCTGGGCTGACGCTGCGGCATGGCCGCTGGTCGCTGGTCCGCGCGGGAGGAGATGGGCGCGCTGCCGCGGGGTTGGCGGACGCGACGGAGCGACGGGACGAGACGACGCCTCCGCGAGCGCGTGCACGTGCGGTCCTGCGGGAGGCAGCGTGGTCGATGCGACGGAGCGGGGCAGCCGGCATGGGCGCGCACCTGTCAGTGGCTCGGCGCGGAAGAACGGGCTGGCGCGGGCTGCTGGGCTGAAGGGGGAGACGGCCTGCTCGGCCCGCGAGAGGGAAGGAGTGGGAAGAGGGAGTGGGCCGGCGGGAAAGAAAGGAGGTGGGCGGCCCAAGAGAAAAAGAAAAGGTTTAACATTTCCAGAAATTTTTCTAGGATTCAAATTTGAATGAAATTCAAATTTGAAAAAGGAGTAAAACCAAAAGAACACATAAATAAAATCAGAGAATTCCAAATATGTACATGATGGTGTTTGATGCACATTTAAAATTCGAAATTTTAAATTTGTCATGGATTTGATTTCTACTTTGATTGAATTTGTTCAAATTTGAAAAAGTTCAAATTTTTAGTGATTTTTAAACATGGGCAAACACAGGGTGTTACACTAAGGATTTAGAACCTAAAAAAAACCTTCTTCTTATTTTATGAAGTGATACTTTGAAATAAACAAATAGCTTATCCTAGCTAATCACTTTCAGCCACATCATAATCATTTCCCTTCAGAATCGTTTCTATTAAAGCTCTACCACACATATCTAACAATTCATTAGATTGATGAAGCTTCAAGGGATAAGGGCGCATATAGAGGCGAGGCTACAGAAAGTTCATTAGGGGTGCAATGCTTCATGACTTAGTTGTTTTAGGGATGTGATGCATGACCCACATTAGTGGAGATCAACTTGTTTCAATGGCGCCAATGAGTTGTAGGGTCGATTGCGATTGTAGGGTTATCACACTAGTAGCTAACGTGGAATGACATCAGCTGGAGAAGTCACGCTGATTTAGAAATAGATATTCTCCTTCACCGACTTCCCGTTGTGCTCCTTCAATTTGCGACTTCCCGTTGTGCTCCTTCAATTTGCGACTTCCCGTTGTGCTCCTTCAATTTGCCTTTTTGGGCTCTATTTCTCACTACGGGCCTTCATCGGGCCCAACGAACTGCAGCACTCACACCTATAACGCAGCACTCTTCTCGCACGGCAGGCGGAAGAAAAATAAGAGGGGCACCAATTTTCGCTTGTCGAGAAGTTTCGCTAAGAGACACATGATAATGCACGACCTTATTGTTCCTTTTCTTGCATTAGTCTTAACACTGCCAACCGAATCCTGAACCAAGAGGAGAATCAAAAATCCAAATGGGCAACAGCTCGCTTTTCTGGTACCCACCCAATCATCAGCAACAGGATTACGGCAAGACAGATGGCAAGCAAACCGGCGAGCTCGGAGATCGTCTGGCCCCCATGCCAGCCCGACTACAAGCCAGACATCGTACGCTTCCAAGTTCCAACCAACGACACCGTGACCGAGCCGCACTAGCTATAGTTCAGCAGGTAGCTGGCCATGGAGCCCAGTACCCGCCTCCTGCGCTCAGGACGCCCCGCAACCTCCGAGCCACACACGCGGAACGATCGAACTGCAAAACGTACGGACGGGCCCCTTCGTGTGCAGATCGTGATGTGTCGCCGCTGCGACCGGCCAGTGCAAGAGAGAGACGCGGGACGGGGATGTGGCTGAAAAGGGTAGCCGAACCACCGCGCCGCTCGATGAGGGACCCGGGGTGCTGTGCGCCCAGTACCACTGCTCCCGGTCACGTACGCGTGAGCTGGCTGGACTCCAGATTCAATCATGAATTAACGACGGCCTTGTCACGGGGCGGCGGCCGGCTGGTGAAGGGAAACGGGGGCCAACTCTCAATCGGCAGCGCGGGGCGCGGTTGTCCGGAGACGCGGCGGATGGGTCTGGCGCGGGGCGCGCGCTAGCGGCGGTTCACTCGTTTCCTGATACGGTGGTCGTCGTTTCGACATCAGCGCGTGTACGTATCGTGCGCCTGGCGTCTGGCCGCTCGGACTCGGGCGATGATCCCTGTCCGGACTGCGAATAGGAGGGATCAGAAGGATAGCAACCAGCAAGTCAACCTCGTGTTGGGATGCTCACTCATGTGCACACTTCTCCTGTTTGGTTCATCCACCGTGCATGACCAAGGTCCAAGAAGACGGCACGGTCAATACTTCAGCACGTTCAGCAGTGGCAGGCTGACAGATAGCAAACTTCAGAGATGCGGAGGGATGGTGAGGAGATACATATGGAAATGCGTGAACATAGAAAATACTACTAGTATATATTGTGGTGAGAATAACATGATGTGGTAGTATTTTATTTTGGTAGATACATGTTTCTTTCTACCGATATTTTAACAAACAATATTATGAATAAGGTTCAACGCCAGTGTTTCAAATTTATTCCATACAAAACAAGCGATTAAAAAAAATCTGCCTAGGTCCTCGACGTCGGCCTCTTGCCCTTTTGATTTTAGCTGAATTGAGCAAAGCGTGCTAGTGTGCCGTATAGGTTATGCAACCTTCACTGCTAGAGATAAGACTGACTCCAACCCAAGGACCATATCAAGACCCATACTCAAAATGGGGTGCAAAATGTCCAAAACACCTCTCCAACCCAAGACCCCAAAGCAACATCCAGTTTTGGATTGATAGAGGCGACTACCCACAAATGAAGCACAACACGGCCTCGACCCAAATGCTCCGCGTCGCCCTCCGGCTCTCATCCTCCTCCACAGGCGCCTTTAGGATGGCCGTCGGGTTGAAATGCGCGCATCTCGCGGGGACGGCGACAAAGGCCACAGGGGCGTGTCGGGTCGCGGGGGGGACGGCGGCTCGCGGGTCCGCGGCCGGGGCAGGCGACAGCGCACGGGGCCACGGCGAGGCGAGGCGACGGCGTGGGGCCGCGGCAGGCAACGGCGCGCAGGCCCGCAGCAGGCGACGGCGGGAAGAGGCCGCTGCTCCTTGAGGTCGCAGCCGCAGCGGAATTCTTCGATCCGCCGCCAATCTCGTCCTCCCCGGTCCCCATCCTCTTCGATCCGCCGCCAGTCTCGCCAATCTTTTTTCCTTTCTCCCTCAGGCGACGGCGGGGACCGCCCGCTCGCGGCGAGGAGGCGGCGGGGACCCGCTCGCGCGAGGAGGTGGCGACCCGCTCGCGGCCGCGCGAGCGCAATGCGGCGGCATGCACGCGAGGAGGCGGAACGGGGTGCGGCGGCGGACGGCGGAGCCGGGGCCGGTCCAGGGCACGGCGGCGGATGGCGGTGCCGGCGGGGAAGATGAAGTTTTTTTTTTCTTTAGAGAGAAGGTAGAGGCAGTTTGGGACTCCGGTTGGAGATACATTTTTTTGAGTCATCTATCTTAAAGCCCAGGTACACCTATTTCACCTTTTGGGTCTCAATTTGGGTTGTCCAGCGTTGGAGTCAGTCTAAGGCAACATAGTTTAGGTGGCCGAAAGAGCGAATGGGCACAGCACCATAGCAACGTAGAGGAAAGTGGCGGCATTGAAGGTGTTAGCTCATGCAAGGGAAGGACGTAGCGACTTTATGAGGTGGATTGTATAGAGACCGATAGTAGTAATAACCTCCTATAGACCATGTGGAGGTGAAAATATGAGTGGATTTAGTACGTGTGGTGTCACATAGATGGAGGCAGCTCCACATATAGTTCTATCTACATGTGTGGCTATTGGGCTTGGATTGAATATCTAATAGTTGTCCAATCTAGCAATATTTGCCACATCGATGAGGCACCTTAATAAGATTAGTATGTTCTACACCAATATATCTGCAGCACAACCCCCCCCCCCCACCACCCCGCGAACCCCCAAACCCCATTCACGTGCCAACGATTGAGGTTGGGAAAAAACTATGAAACTTCGAGTGCAGGAACAAACCATTTGGATACAAAGTGTCATTTGGAATCTTAGAAAATACTATTACATTACATAATAGTTTGGTATAGAAAATTAGGAGATCTTTGTTAACAAAACATGTAGTTTTATAAAAACAACAGATTGCCAAACATGTAGTTTTATGAAAACAACAGATTGCCAAACATGTAGTTTATTTTAGCAGTAGAAACTGCACCTAAGACATCCTTTTCTAAACCATATATTGTACTGCCCAACAATGTCTTCTAAAATTGTGGTTTCATGGTACCTTGGGTTTTAGAAAAAAGATGTTTCCAAACGGGCTCTAATTTGTTGTTAACGGAAATGGATGCTACTGAAGGTGCTAGCTCATGCAATGGATGACCGTGGGCGATAGTAGTGATAATAAGCTCCTATACACGGATTTAGGACATGAGATCTCACATAGATGGAGGCGGCTCCACACGTAGTTCTATCATAGGAATTCTACATAGACACTGCTTACTGAGCAAATGGATTGAATATCTAATAGTTTGCCTATTTAGTAAAATTTGCCACATCGATGTAACAAAACTTTTAATTTTAAAAACCACAGTATTGCCAAATATGCAATCTTTTTTTAGTTTTAGAAACTCTACCTAATACATCCTTTTTCTAACCATTGTATTTGTATATATATATAAATGATGTCTTATAAAATTGTGGTTTCATGGTACCTTGGCTTTTAAAAACCACAGCTTTCGAACATGCCCTAATTTGTTATTAACGGAAAATGATAGCTAGACGGATGTGTTTCACTTAAATTCATTTCAGTTCACCACAAGAATTGTATAGTTCAAAGGGCCAATATTCTGGACGCAAGCAACAGCTCAGTTATATTTACTTCGGGTGAATTTACCAATGACATTGCATCATTGGCAACCACATACATAACTTACATTTTCATCATTATCGAAGGTAGCTGGAAAAAGGAAGAAAAAATAGCCATCTCTTCTCCTTCAGCTTAACTTGATTAGGAGAAGGGCAAACAAAGAAAAGAAAGAGAAGCTTCAATTTCTAACTAAGTTAAACTAATGCCTAATCTCAAAGTGTCAAACTATTATATCCTCGACATTATCACTGTCACAACCCTTTCCATCGATCGAACTGTTTTCTCTCCACAATTTGACGGGCAAGCCATGCTTGGGCACAGGGAACGGGCTGTACTCGACATCATCACTAGATCCAACAATCTCCCACCTGCAAATAAAGCATGCACACGTCAAATTAGTATCTCAGTGGAAGATCAACTACCACTATTGAACAATCGTTATAGTACTACTAGTGATCAGTGCTAAAATTGGTCACATATGAGCAGGTGCTGTCACTTGTGCAAGAGGACAGCGAGCAATGAAGACATCGGAAGGACCCACAGTTTTATGGTATGATCGATGCATGCCCATTGGAGTTTTGGAGCATGCAAGCTGTGGAATTTTGTGCGAGTGAGAGGTGGCCAATAGAGTGGCACCAACCATGGGCGTTCTGGTCCACAAGGACAAAAGAGAATATATGGCGGATCTACGCGGGAGGAAACGAACCTGCAGCTGGTTACCAGGTGGTGGATGAGGATCAGCATCTCAAGTTTGGCCAGCTCGTTTCCGGGGCACGCGTGCACGCCGTTCCCAAATGGCATGAAGGTGTTCGGCCGTGGCGCCACCTGCAGCGTAAACAACCAGAGTAAGTTGAGACATCTTATGTACTCTATGCAACGTTTGTGGTTTACTACTAACCCCTATGGTTTGATTTTACTTGTCAATCAAATGTCAACCACTTGTTTTAGTACATGTGGACAAAACATAATAAGATAACAATAAATAAGTGCCTTTGTATTAAAAATCAAAATATCATTCCCATATATATAAATAAATCTAATGAAATGTTCTGAAACGGAGTAGTATTGACCATGGAGACCATGAATTTAATGCATGGAAAGGAACAATTTTCAGTTTCTTCTTGCGCATCCACATCAAGCACAGCAGCGGTGAGACCACCAAACCCATACCTTGAATCTAGAAGGGTCGAACTTCTGTGGATCCTGGAAGTAGTCGGGGTTGTGATGGATGTTTCTGAACAGCGGCATCACCTTCCATCCCTTGGGGATAAGGAAACCTACACGCCAAGGAAATACACAGAATCCGCGTCAGAATTAAGCCCGTCACACGGGTCGTACTATATTATATACGGAGAAAAAGGAGTGCCAGACAGCGCGCATACGGTGACGTAGCTCCACCGTGGGCTGCATGTGCACGTGCGTACCTTTGTACTCCACGTCAGCCACGGCCTCCCTGAAGGTGAACGAAATGATGCTCGCCATCCTTAAGCTCTCCAAAATCACCTGGACGGATGAGATGGGAACAAAAGGCGGCACCATCAGCAACCACAGGAAAACATACGGAATCTTAAGAAAAAAAGTGGGCCAAATTAACTCATCTCCGCGACGCGCGCGGGAGCCGTCAAAGCTTGAAAGGCAGAGAGATGCTTGTTGTGTGTTCCAAGGCCCCGTACCCTCTCCTGTGAGTTCCTCAAAACAAAAAAAGGAAGAAAAGAAGAAGAAAAAAAACGAAATACTTACCCTTTGAGTTAGCACCATGCTCCTCGTGTCTACCCACGTGAGCGGCCGCCGCCCGCCGTCGTTGGCCTCACGGATCGCTGCGTGCTCGGCCCGGACGGCCTCCAGGAGCTTGGGCTGGTCGTGGAGGTACTTGACGATCCAGGTGAGCACGCTGGCCGTCGTGTCCTGCGCCGCGAACAGCACGCCGATGATGTTGTCGGCGACCTGCTCGTCGGTGAGGAGCGGCGCGCCGTCGTCGCCCCGCGACTGCATCAGGCAGCCCAGGAGGTCGGTGCCGGGGTCGCCCCGCGCGCGACGCTCCTGCATGATCTCGCTCAGCACGCCTTGCAGCCGCCGCCGCGCCTGCAATTGATGAAAACAGGCTCACACACATGTCATGCAACTGTTGCCGTGACAGGAACGGAAGAAGGTACTAGCTAGGCCCGGTTAGTTTCAATGCCGTCGCGTGCGTACCTGGTTCGCCTTGTAGTAGAGCGTTCCCGGCAAGCTGTTGGGGAAGGAGTTGTACCCCTTCTCCACGATGGAATAGTTTTTCCTCAGCTCCGCCTTCCGCCGCTCGTCGAGCTGGCCGCCGAAGATCGTCACGATGCCGACGTCAAACGACAGCTGAAAAACAGATAAAGATGCACGCAGAGTAATCATCAGCAACCAGTCCGACAGAGCATCTCCAAGAGAACCCATAAAATTGGCCCCATAAATTTGTTTTTAAGAGCAACTAAAAAATTATGAGGGGCAATTTATTCTCCTTCCTCTAACAGTCCCTCCCTAAAAGTGGATCAAAACAAATTTGATTGGGCCACATCAGTATTTGAGGCAAAAAAATTAATTGTAGTGGAAAAAGAATGAATGAGAGCCCCAATTCTTCCCCTGTTTGTAGCTACAAATAAGAGGAGTTTAGGGGCTATGAGAAAGTTGGGGGTTGTTTTGAGACCCTGTTGGAGATAGTTTTTTGTTTAAAATCCTAATAACTAAATTTAAAGGACTTTTATGAGGCTCTCTTAGAGATGCTTAGTGACTGACATCACGAGTCAAGTCGTGCATGCTTCATTTCTCTTGATGCCTGTTTTAGTATACTCTGAAAAAGTGTATGCTTACCCTCTTCATGGCGTGGAACGTGCTGGTGACCCGGCCGTCCCAGGAGGCGAGCGTGGACTTCACGGCGGCCTCGACGTGCGGCACGAGCGCGCGCAGCGCCTCGGGGCCGAGCGCGCCCTGGACGAGTTTGCGGATGCGGAGGTGATAGTCGCCCTGGTGGAAGAAGAGCGCCGACGGCCCGATCATGCGCTCCTTGCTCCGCGGGTACGTCGGCTTGAACAGGTCCGCCTGCGTCACCAGCACGAACCGTGCCGCCTCCGGGCTCGCCAGCATCACGCACGGGCAGCCCAGAATGTGCGTCTTGAAGATCTCACCGTACCTGCAAACCCACACACGGCCGTCAGTAACTTCGCATACGCATGCACCAACAGCTAGCATGCTTGTGTTGCCAACGACGACTGACCTCTTCTGTTTGGAGGCGAAGAAGACGTTGGGGTCCTGGGAGTAGAGCTGAAGGGTCTCGCCAAGGTAAGGCCATCCCATGGAGCCAGGGGGCAGCTTCAAGGCCGCTTGCTCATGGCCCTGGCCTTTCCTCTGCCGGCTCGCGTAGTAGACGTACGACACGAAGGCTACAGAAATGAGGATGCACGCAGCAAGGATGAAGAAGACGGCCATCCAACTGATCCCTGAGATCAGTTAGAGATTGCAGCCTGGCCCGCAGCTGCTTTGCTTTCTTTCTTGGTGCGCGCTTGTGTGTTGTGTGTGCGAGTCTCTGTATACGTTTGTCACTAGGAGGGAGGGGAGAGAGAGACAGGGAGCGGTGAGGAGAGGAAGAGAGGAGAAGAAAAATCTCAGATGTATGGATCTTTCGACTGGTGGATGCCATGGGAGGGCCGTGCGTGGTATATTTATAGGAGCGCCTGGCCGGTCTCGGTAGCATTGGTTTAGTCGGGAGGATAAAACCTGCATGCGCGAGGATAAGAATACGGATTAAACATGTGTTTGTGAACTTGCCAGGAGTAGCGTCTGTCATTTCGGAAATGACCACTTTTTCCTGCTATCCGCCGTTGTATTGGCTACTTGCAAGTCCACTGGTCATAAATAAATGCTAGTACTGTTTTTCTAAAAAATATGTATTCAAGCCTCTTTGACTAGTTAGACCAACAATACATAAAACTCTAAACTTTGACCAAACCTCTTTAGCATTTGACAGTCATGTTGCTTAAAATAAATTTCATGAAAATAGTTACAACTTTTCAGTTCCATCTGAACATGAATCAATTTAGTAAACAAGTTGAGATTCAGTCCCAAACACAATATATGCCGAAATTGAAAAGCAATATTTGTTTATTTTTCCAAAAATACTATGCATGCCAGTTTGGTAAATCTTCCTCTTTTTCTACTCTATATATCTTTGGTTCATCTTCAATATTTGCGAGCTAGAATTTTGCCAAGTTATACAGACGTTATATATTGTCGGTATGCCTCACATTGGGCAATTTTTTTCACTGAAAACCACAAGATTTTCTCTCTCCTTTTTCTCCAAAAGTATCTATAAGTGAAGGAAAGTTGACACTAGTAGATTTTTCATTCACACTAAATATTAAGGATGAAATGATGATTTTCACTCCCCTCTTTCTTTTATAACAACAAAATAGGCCAAAAAACGTGTTTTTCATCATTAATCCATCTTGAACCATCAAAGTTACGATGACTCCTTGCCACGGAACACAAGAAATGCATCCTAGTGTAATGTCAAAAGAGGCTCACCTAGCTAGTATGATTAATTAAGTTGAAATTTTAGTTGGTTAGGTCTACAATTGTGGTGGAATCTGCTACTCTGGGTTTTAAGTCTCTGACTTAACACGTGGTCGAGGTATATGTCCCTGAGTTTAAATAAAATAGCGAATCAAAGTTTGCCTTTCAAACGCGCCATTGTAGCCGCTGCATAGTGCGGCGCCGCTCGCAGGATCTGGCCGGTGCAAGGCAGCATGGGGCAAGGCATCCAACGGAAGCCATAGATGAGTTGACAAGTCTACCCCAAACCGTCCCGGGCCCCGGTCCGACGCAGCTCCACGCGAGCCGTCCTCGACGTACAGTATCTATCGGGCGGCCAACAGGCACGTGACACGAATGGGGTATGCGGCCGTGCATGCATGCGATGCGCGCGCGTCCCCCGCCAAGGCCCGTGCCCGCGGGGCGCCAGCTGGGTCTGGGCGCGTGGTCCCTGCCAAACGGGGGCCACCAATCATGAGGACGAGTAAAAAGCAACGGAGCCGGGGGCCACCACTCACAGCCGGTCCTACTCGTCAGCCGCACGGCCGCGCGTATCTGCGCGAGATCGGGTCGGCCAGGTGGTGGCTCCCGAGAGTTCCAGCCGCGGCCGGGGCCGGCGTCCGGCGAATCTGGTGTGGGTCGACGTCGCGGCCAGGGCGGACGGGACACGCGTCGGGCCCCGGGCTTCGAGACGGTTCTGGGCGGGCGTTGCCAAGTTGGTGCTGCGCCCGCAACGCCGGGCACTGCTGCACCGCACTGCACGGTTGCCTCGCCGCGCGGCCGTCGTCGACAGCCTTCTACCGCGGCGACTATTTCAGGACGTGAACAGCTCGCGACTTGCGATTGACGACGGCCGTGAAACAGATTGGGTGATCTCAGGAGTGCAACCTGCAGTGAATCGATCGCTATTGTTGATTTATTGCACTTGAGAGAGCTACGTTTAGAGTTGCATGATAATCCAATTTCCTGAACGGAACGATGTTGTTTCCGCTCCTTAACGGTAGTCATTTAACTCAGACTGAAAACTCAGATCCTGCGGCGACTATTTCAGGACGTGAACTCGATCAGGTTCGCACAACTTCAGCACACGCGAGAAGTTCGACTAGTTTGCAGTCTGCTTCTAGCGGGATCGAACTATTTGCATCGCAGCTGATGACGCCGCCATATCCATTGCTGCACCGACTATCCCCTAGCTCTCGATGGCTAGAACGAAGCACCGCGTAGACTCGATCGAAGTTTTCCCGGCGGCGCGAACAGAAACACGTTTCACGAACATACCAGTGGCTTCCGTTTCACAGTCGTTCAGTACACGACCTCGGAGAGAAGCCATGTTCGCGTACTGCTTCGAGAAAAACATAGGTTTGTAACATCTGATGATGTTGATTTACTGCTACTGTAGGGAAGACCAGGACGAGATATGCCTTCTCAACTGAGATGCCACTTGCTCTCTTCCTCCGTGCATGACAGCGTAGCTGACGAGGGAGATGGTAACCTCTAGAGGTGCCTAGCACTTGTTGCGCTGTATAATGACTGTATCTGATCAAAGATTAATGCACATCTCTTTCTTCTCTTTTCAAACTCTAGTGCAACTTGAGCAGTGCATCATGTAGGATTGGATACTTATCATGCTCAAGTTGCACTTATTTATTTGCAGTTTCGATTCATTATATACACTTCTTTTTTCTCAGAATTTTTGAAGCTCAAATTCCATGAAATTGTGAACAGTCACATTTGTGGCAGATGGGCGCCTATACGTACTTTTCTTGCATGCATCATTCAGCGATCACAAGCTGGGAACCGTGCCCTGCATGACATGTATCCCTTCCCTGCATGATTCTTTAGTTTACCGTACGTGTCTCCCACATCACCACAAGATCAAGTAGGGATCATTTATGCACAGCTACCGCCAATTTTTTTTTTTCAAAGTACAGCATTCATTCAAGAAGTTCACCGTGCTGTGCCTTTAGGGCTTAATTTTTTAAATAAAATTTGCATGCATAGATGATGTAACACATTCGTCTAAATTATTATTTTTAGCACTTCATAGCGTGTTCGTGGCTGTTTTGCAGCAGCTACAGTGTTCGCAGTTATTTCTTCAGCAGCAGCTACAGCGTTTTCAGCAGCAGCTACAGTGTTCGCAGTTATTTTTCTGCAGCCGCAGCTGCAGCTGCAGCGAAACGAACAGGCTGATGAACGTTGAAAGGAACTGCGTCACGTGAAGGAATATATGATTCTGAAAAGGGCAAGGCGTGGAAGAAGGCGAAAGAACAGTCGGGTGATGATAGTCTCGGGGGCCAAGATCATCTCTGTCCTCAAGCCCTAGATTGAAATTACAAGAGTATAATAAAATATAGATTGATCAAGATCACTCTCGGCCCCAAACATTGACTTGCAAACAGTACACCCTTTCTCCGGAAAGCTCAGCGTACAGTACCTGAGATTTTAACGCGGCGCGTGCATGATATTCCGGCGCGCACACTGCCTCCCACACCGATCGGTGTGATCGATCGAGCTCGAGGTGGCTGGCTCTCTCTCATGAGGACGTCAAGCCACAGTAACTTGGATTAGTGCACCCGCGCCATCCCGGGCCATCGGTTCCCCGCCGGTCGCTGTCGCGGAGATCCGCTCGGTCGGACATTTTGAGGTGGCTCTGGAACCGGCCGTCCGCGCTGTCTGCCCGGCGGATCGCTCCGTACGTCGCAGGAAATTATTGCGGATCGCGCGCGGCCACACCTCGCTCACGGCGCGCGTTCCAGGTGAGCGCCGTGGGCGTCATGGCATCTGATCTATCGCGCTCGATCGCGCGTCCTCGGCAGCATGGTAACGCGCGGCCGAGCCGCGTGCGCCCCGCGCGGGAGAGCACATGAAAGACCGCGACAAGACCAGAAGCCGTCACATCCGCCGCAGCACGCCCGCGTGGCAAGCCGGCGCGAGCGGATCGCCTGACCGACCTGGGCCCGAGTATTGGAGCTAGCTAGCGCTGTCGCCGGTGCAACTTGCAGCCGTGGGTCAGACGGTGCGCCTGGAGGACGCAGTGGCCGCGGCGCTACGGTCCACCGACCGTGCCGAGGGGGTCGCGTCAGCTTCCGCGGCGTCGGGGCCCGGCCTGCGTCACCCCCCGCCGATGTCGGTGCCTGTGGAGGACCGCCGGATGGGCCTCCCCGTCCTCGTCCGCGCGCACGTTCCCGGTGGCGCGGGCCACGTATATGGCTCCGAAATAGCCCTTTTCGCGGGCGTTGTGCTCGTCAGGTGATGACATGCGCTGCAACTCAGCGGGTTGCCAATGGCGCGGACAGTGATGGGGACTGATCGGTTCGTGATCTTCGATCTGGATCCCTCCGGCCACCGACCTCTTTGCAAGTTGGTACGGAGTACATGCTTGTCGATGTAGGGATAGCGAGGAAAAAAGAATAGCTTCGCTGAGTCACTGTTCGCTACCCAGTGCTCTCCCGCTCTGTGTATGAAACGATAGCTTGAATTACTGTTCGTTACCATACCATACCCTGTTCGTCTCGCTGCTTTGCAGCAGCTGTTTTGCAGCAGCTACAGTGTCTTCAACATCAGCTACAGTGTTCGCAGCAGCAGCTACAGTGTTCGCAGTTATTTTTCTGCAACGCAGCCGTAACTTCTTGAATGAATGATGCACTTTCAAAAAATTATTAATCCCCGAACATGGTGCGTTGCTGTGCAAAATGGATACATGTTCCTCTACCGCAGTTCTTAATCCCTGAATGCTGTTTGCCAGCTCTGCGACCGGTAGATTTGCTGATCAACTAAGCAATTGGATCAACTAAGGCACAATGTTACAGACGATGAGAGAAATATTCTAAAAAAACGGCTTACGGGTTGTGACAACGCGAGGTGGTTTGTCCAGTTACATAAACACTGAGATTTGTACGCTTCGGTCTTCACATGACCAGGAAGTGAGTATTGCAATATGCCTACGTCGTCTGCGTGTCGATTGGAATAAGCCATTTACATACCATGTGTCCTCAAGGACCTCATCTCAATCAGAGTCCAAAATGACCGTGATAAAACACAATAAAAACAGATAAAGTTAGCAAAATCTATTCAATAAAAATAGTAGTCCCGCGTCACTTTTGCCAATGATGTACATTCGTCCCTATCATCGTCTTGACCAGAGTCCAAAATGATCATGATAAAACACAACAAAACAAATAAAATTAGCAAAATCTATTCAGTAAAAAATAAGTAGCCCTGCGCCGCTTTTTGCGAGTGGTGTACTGACTTAATGGTACAAGGAAGTGTGACTAGTCTTTCTTTGTGGGGTGGGGGTGGGGGAGCATATGTTCGCAAAGACCAAAGGTGTGGAACTAACACACTTGTTTAGTGTAACTGAAAAAAGATGCTCGTGGAAGGCATGAGCTGTGTGATGCCATTACGTAAAAAAACGATATAAATTCTTTGCACAACTCCAAAAAGAATGATGTCCTCTCTATTATTCTTTTCACACAACCAAAAAAGATTGCATGATGAACATGGAGAAAACCTACAAAGTTTATACAGTAGATCCACACACAAAGTTTAGCAGAAACAGGATGATCGTGAAAAGCACATGTTGTGTGACTCCATTATGTAACAAAACCAATATAAATTCTTTGTACAACCTTGAAAAGAAAGGAACTAGTAACATTACTACGACCATTTTAGCCTTGCGGCCCGTCAAAAAATCTTTCCTACAACCAATAAATATTGCATAAATATGGAGAAAACCTGCATAGTTTATACAGTAGATCCAAACTGCATAAACGTTTAAGTAAAATGCAAAACAAAAAATTAAAAACATACGATAAACACAACTTTATGTTGCACGAAGCCTAGTGAGGTTTGATGCCAGATTTCCAAGATTGGACCAACAATGATAAATAAAAGCATTCATATTGGTTTGTGAATTATATTTTAGCCTTGTATGTAGCTGCTAACAAAAAGAAATATAGTAGGTAACAATGATTTTATCAAATGAAGCCAACAATTCATGTGTAGTGTTGCCCACTTAAAAAGCAGATTTCAAGGTACCCCGAATGTAGATAATCAAATGAAGGCCAATAACTCGTAAGATAGCATTTCCAATTGTTGTGGAGTGTGGAGCAAGGTTTGAAAAATTGTTGAAAACCGGACTTACCGGTCCGGTCCGATAAGTCCGGTTTACCGATTTTCGAATTTGAATTTTGAAAATATTTGAAAATTTGAAAAAATTTGAAACAAAAATATGTAAAAAAAACTAGACGTCATTTGCAGACTATTTGTGCAAACCATACACGAATTAGAATTCGTTTGATGGGTGAAATAATTCCCGGAAGATTTCTGGACGAAAAGGAAAAAAAAAAAAAGAAACGAACCTTATCCCCTCCCGAACGGGTGAACCACGCGCTCACGCACATCCTCGGTCCCTAGGAACGCACGCGCTCGGACGCGCTCACTCTCTCCGCCGCTCGCCGTCGTGAATCGGACGCCGGAGCTGCCTTCCGCCATCGAATCAGCGCCGCCCGCAGGTCAACCGACGTCGCCGCCTCAAAAATCGGTTGATTTCATTCGGTAATCGAACGAGGCGTCGATACGATGCGCGAGCGGGTCGATTCGCCTCTTTTCGCCATTTTTCGTTCCTGTGTCGATAACCGAAGAAATCTACCGGTTATCGACCGAAATCGGTCGATAACCGGTCAAAATCGGTCGGTTTGATGATTTTCAAATTCAAAATTTGGTTTTTGAATTTTCAGTCGAAAACCGCTCGATAATCGCGATAACCGGTGAAATCGGCGAAATCGGTGGCGGCCAGTTTGCTCGATCTGAACGATAATGTAAACCTTGGTGTGGAGTGCCTATTAATGCTTGACAAGTCCCTGCCTTCTTGTTTCGTCGTTACCGTCAAGTACTTACATTTATCTTCAATCCCTTCGAACAACCTTACAAACAGTCACACTCCCAGGCTGGAGTAACGCAGTCGACTGGTTCAGCTTCGCACACGCCAATGTACCTTGTGTGGAGAGAACCTCGCTGCCAAATCGACATCCGTCTTTCCATCATGCCACCCTGGATTTCCCATGCCCCGCCGAAAACAGATGCGTGCATCTCCCGCTTACACGCACTGTGCACACATATACTGCGCGATACCATATCCGTCTCCTTTCGCCACGCTCGTGCTGGGTCAGTCGACCTCGCCGGCCGCTAGGATGTGGAAAACGGAATTCGAGCCCCGGCACACCCTTCTTCCGCCGCGCACGTAAGCTACGGATATTTGCGCACTTGGCATTCCAGATACGGACATGTCTGGTGTCCTCAGAACTCTAAAAAGCTCACCAAAAGTAGAAACAGATAGGCTGGTCTGGTGGGTGGATAGATTAGATAGGCAGGGAATAAAAATCCGGATGAGTTTGCAACGACCGGCCGTGTGGCCGTCTGCAGAGACGTGGTCCGGTTTGGGGCCGGCCGATCGCGGGCCATGGCCAACGTGCCCGGAACGTCGTAGTCGTCGTGACTGCGGTGGCCGGCTCCCGTTGGCGTCCTCCACAGAAGCCGGAATTTGCTTCCGGGCGGGCAGTCCTGGATATTAGCGTTCGTTCGATCGGTTTGCGGCGAGTGACACGACGTGGAAGGTGGAATGGAATATGCCCGCGCATTGCGTGGATTCCGCGCGCTCTGCCCCGGCGGCGAGCGAGTGGCAGTGGCGCCGAGTTCGGGTATCTCAAGGTCGCGTTGCTTCTTCATTCTTCCGCCGCGCACGTAAAACAGGCAAGGCAACCGATGCAGAGCTTGAAATGGAGTTAGCTAGCCGTTTTGTCACCGGTCAGTCCCATACTCCCATCTTAGGTGACATGCTTAGCTAGTTAGCTGCGCAGGCACGAGATACATGTCTCTACGTGTCTACGGGCACGACCACGAATCACGGAAATGGGCTATCCAAAGATTGCAGTCCCGGCCAGATAACGCGACCAAACTCAGCAGACTTTAGTATTCATCACTTCGCACCCGCGCGTGGACAACGATATCCGCATTGGCATACCGGTGTCCTGAATTTGACAGGCAAAAAGCGATGAGCCAAGAATGCAAAGGGAGCGCGAGGAAGAAGAGGAGATTGTGGGCTCGTGGCAGATACGACCACACGGCGGCGCCGAATCCAACAAAAGCCGGTAGCCGATCTCGGATTCGAAAAGGACACCGTTCTGATCAATCGGCCGGATCCTTGTCGCCGGTGCTGCAGGAGCAGCGTTTTCTAGAGATCATCTGCGTGGCCCGGCCGTACGGCCAGCTTTGCTCTCGCGAAGTTCTCTTCCTCCTCCTTCCCCTCTCTCCTTTTCAACAGAGCATCCAGATTTTCCGCGGGCAGAGCAGGGCTACGAAAGATTCACCCTAGAGCTACAATGCTCGGAATGGGAGCTCGGCTCGTGCTAAGCTAGTTGTCACTGACACACTACCATCCATGGCATTGCATAGCATAGCATCGTAAGCATTGCACTAGAACATTACCGCCAAGTGCCGACGGGCCTGTCCGGACAAATGGACGAGCGCTGATGATCTCCCGAACCTGCATTGCCCTCGCGCTCCACACGTAGCAGCCTCCCCGGCCCCGAGAAAAAGGGAGGCGCGCGCCTTTGGATGGTTGGAACTTGTGCGAGCTCCTGCCGCGGTGATGATCTGGATTCCGGACGAGCGCGGCGTCGCCATCACGAGGAATCCCGAGGCGGATGGCGCGGAGATCCGCATTGGACTGACAGGGATTTTCACCGGGCTGCTTCGGCGCCCCGTGTTCGCCGGGTTGGTCGAGCGGCAGGTGCTGGTCATGTCGATGGGTGCGGTGGCGCGCCAGAAACCATGGGTGCGTTGCTTTCTACGCGCCGTGAGGGCATGTGAATGATTTGATCGACGGAAAATGGCTATAGCTTTCTTCGGTAGTTAGGGGGTGGAAACCATCGAATACGAATCGGATAGTGCATTTCCCACATCTATATCCATATTTGTAAACGAATATGGATACAAATACGAATATTTTCGAATACAAATACGGATCGAATATTAAACGAATGCGAATACAAAAGCGAATGTCACTATAATTCGAACGGATACGGATACATCTAACTTTCTATGTTGTTAAGACAACTGCTACACTTTTTCCTATCTAAAGTATCTTTAATAGCATTATTTCATATGGTTTACACTAGTTCATATCAAAATTGAATCAATTTTATAATATTTTTGATATAATATATGGATATATTTATAATATAGTAGCGGATACGAATATAAATACGGATATGTCGAATATTTGATGTCAAAACCTCAAACCATATCCACATCCATATTTTTTAATCGAATTCGAATACGAATTCGAATAGTATAAAACTATTAATCGAATGACAAATTTCGTACCACATTTGCATTTTATCGGATATAAATATCGAATAATACGGATTATCCACATCCACTTTCCACCGTAGTTGGGTATACGTTGAATGAAAGTTTTGGGCTGGCATTGGCCAGCTGGCTGGTTTAGAGAGGAGGATGAAACGTGCGATGCCTAACAATAATGAGCTCGAGACAAGGAGAATTGTACATGTTCGAAACTGTCAAAACCATCGTTTATTGGGCTCGCAATTGGGAAGATACAATTGTCACTGTCTCGCTGATCGGTGTGGCTAATGCTGGCAGCAGTATGGTAGATTTATATCTTGTGGTGGATAGTTAAGGGGACATGATTTGAGTCTGACTGAGTAGAATGTCTTCACCTAATTTCCTTTTTTAGATATCTATATTGTACCTGTAGTATTCAGTCAGTAAATTAATACTCGCTCTGTCCCTAAAAAAGTGACATTCTAGAACTCCATCAAACAAATGAGATTGGAGAGAAAAGACATGTTAGCCATGGACTACTTCCATTGAATTTTTTTTTTTGGCTGCAACGACACTTTTGTGGGACAAATTTCAATGTTACAGAGACATCAATTTGGGGATAGGGGGAGTACAAAGTTCAGTTAATTTTGAATATAATAAAAAGAGAAGGGTCCTTTTACGGTAGTCCCTTCTATCTACTCTTACACCTTAGGGTGCAAAAAAACAAATCAATCTCGGCCTTTGATTTGTTGAATTAAAGTTAATAGAGATCTCCTTCCTTCCGCAATCTCCTCTCTGCATGGAACATCATGTCACATACTTCTTTTTTTCTTGCACAACATAACCTTCTTTTCCAATCATGACACGATTCTTTAACCAGACCATGCATGTCACACCTAGCTAGGATTTCGCGTTCTATTTCCCATGGCACGGCTCTTAAAAAAATTAACCAGACCATGTCACAACTAGGATGTCATGTTATCTTAACCAGACCATGTCACGTTCTATTTTCAGTTTGTTATCTTAACTAGAAAAGAAAGTTACAAAATCCTATGGTGCAACTAGGATGTCACGTCTATTTCCCAAACATGTAATGTTTTTTTTATCCAAAACATGACACGTACGGTTCCTAAAAGTCTGGCCACATGGATCTCGTTCCAAAATAATCAGCATAAAATGGGTCAGATTTTCCAAGAAAATCCGGATTTGTTTCTTGAAAGGAATTACTTTCTAAAACAAAAAACGAAATAATAAATGTAGTTATGGTGAAGTCTTGCACCCTAGCCTCCTCAAATGAACGGTCCACAGTTATTTAGGCTACCGTAGCGGGAGCCAAAAAGAAATGACACATAAATGAACTTCTCACTTGGATCATAGAAATGAACTCTGCATACGGAAATCGAATTGCCCTTTGATAACTTGAACTGGATTCAAGCCCTCAAATCAAAGGGCCGAGTCAAATAGAACTCAAATTCGAACAATGTAACTTTCTTCAATCACCATTTTGTACTATGTATTGCTCTTTTTTTTAGCATAATATATTGCTCTCTCTTTTTTTTTTTTTGAGGGACATATATTGCTCTTCTTGGACCAGCATTGGGAAGCAATATAGCATCACGAACTAAAACAAGGCCCAAAAAATTGAAGTTGATTTCAGTTTCAGAAAATAAACGAGAAATAGGCCTACTTTCTGGTCCAGGTTGCCGCCATGCGTACTGTGTACTTCCCGGCCCAGCAGGAGGCCCTGTCCACTTCCATAAGATAAGGCTTATATCCTGGGCCAGCCCCACCCCCAAGCTCAAGGCCTACGAGCTACTCGTCTCGTCGTCAGCAAACTTTGGGCGTAAATGGTGTCCGAAGAGCAGAGTGAAGTCAACCTTACAGAGCTTATCCGCATAAGCACCACCACTTATACCGGATAGAGCCGACGAGTCAGCAAAGGCAGGCTGGCCGGACGTCCTGCCGGCGGCGCCGCGGCGGAAGGAACCTAGCCGTGACCGTTCGCCGTGCCCTTCTGGATCAGATGCCATTCAATGGCAATGATGCAAACGTGGCGTTCTGGCGTTGGCACTTGGCGAGGAAACGCTGCGTTGCTGTAATAAACAGGCACAACGCCATATGTAAGTAGAGTAGAGTAGAGTAGATCATGTGGCAAATTGGCAATGCCCCGATGGAGTTTCCCACAGATAAGAGACGGGTTTTCTATTTCGGATGAGACCAAGCAGCAGCTGCCATGCTCGCACCGCCAAGTTTTATCCAGTCCGTTTCGTCGTGATGACGATGGAGGGAGAACACGTTTGACGATCTGAGGACGCAGAGCAGAAACGATGCACCCAGGCATGCAACAGCTCTGACCGAAAGTTCATGCACATCTGGATTAAGTTATCCACAATTCCACGTAGATATCGGCCATTCGGCCTGCATGCAAGCTTGGGCTTCCTTGTAACACAATGCCACGACGCCACGTGCGCCCTCGTTGAATCGTCTGCGCTCATCCATTACGTACGTATACGAACACCCAAGAGAATTTGTTAACAATGTCTCCACATTTAACACTCGATATGGTATGTTTGCTGGATGTAAATTTCGAAATGGCCTGTAACTTAGTGGTTACAAGAGCCTGAGTAACACCTGAAGTTCTGAGTTCCACTCCCAATGGGTGCAAATTTTGTAAAATTTAACAGCGTTGTATTGCGTATGTAATCATAAAAAAAAAGGGTCACAGGGAAAACATATAAGGAAAACAAAATATCCAGGGAAAGCATATAACGAAAACAAAATATCCAGCATGAGAAGCGTTTTAGTACTTTTTTTTTTAAAAAAAAACATGCATGAACTCCAAGACTATTAGGTAATAACCACAAGAAAGGGCATCTTATTATTTTCTAGCATATACTCACAGGCTATTGTCCTATATTTTTCTTACAATGTTTACCTATATGTCTACATGCACCACAAGATGTCAGTAAATAAAACAAACACTACCAGAAACTCGAATTTCCCTGTGTGCCGAAAACCGTTAGGAAAATTGAAAAAATCGTCAGAAACAATTTTCCTGATGGTGAACTCTCAGGAAATAACCGCCAGGAATATGACGACAGGGAAATAGAATTTCCCTAAAAGTTGGCGCAAGGTAAAACATATCGAGTTCGCATGACCAATTATTATTAAGCACAAATACTCCTGTTAAATAGCCATATTCACGGGCAGATCTAGCTAGCCGAGGGGCGGTGGGGGGCTCAAGCCCCCCTTACCCGCTGGAACTCCATAGAGATGAAAAGGGGAGAGGGGGGAGAATAAGAGAGGAAGATGAACAAGATATAACTAAGTTACGAACTTAGGTACTTATGATTTATGATTTATAAATCAAAAGTCAAGCGAGTTGAAGGATTTGCTTGTCATAGTACATAAGGTGTTTTCTTTCTTGATTCTATGACTATTTGGCGACAATGGTATGCTTGGACAATAATGGCACGCGCTTATGAAATATGGGCTGAAATTGATTAATATACTAATGTTTTGGCTAACATTTTACTTTATTTTAAAAATCGCTATTAGCAATAGCTATCGCTATAGCTCTTATAGCTTTTCTGAGAGCACTTCACTAAATTTTATAGCCTGCTATTTGCAACAATGGTTTGAATATGCACAATGTAACTAGAAACCAAGATCTGTGAGAATATAAGAGTTTGTCCAATCAAAGCCCCATGAAAAGAGACATTATGTTGAACACTACTGAAAACAGTTGTCCTTGAAGCATTTTTTCCTTTCGAACAAGATTGTAAATAGGGTTATTGCTCTTCAAACGGAGGTTTATCCAGCTACTTATATTCCCAAAACCAAATTTGATTTCCATTATTCAAAGGTAATTAATGTCACCAAATTATTTAAGTAGAATTTTTTAGTGATCATGACAAAAATTGTGTAAATACATCGCATATTAATCCGTTGGTGTTCAGGTACCTATGATACAAGTACGCGTGTCTTAAACAAATGCAGCTTGAGTATACAAGTGCACGTCGTCTGGATGACCAATGCCTAAAAGTATTTTCAAGAGATCTCCATAAAATTGACCCCATAAACTTGTTTTAGAGTACAATCAAAAAATTATGAGGAGCAATTTTTCTTTCCTCCTTCAACAGTCCTTCTTTAAAATTGGATCAAAACACTTTTGATTGGGTCATGTCAGCATTTTAGGCCACAAAAATATTAATTTCATCGGAAAAAGAAGGAATAAGAGCCTCTGCTTCTAGTTACAAATAAGAAAGGTTTAGGAGCTATGAACAAATTGAGGGTGGTTCTGCGAAGCTGTTGGAGATGATTTTTTTATTAATCCTAATATTTTAATTTTAAAAAGGTTTAATAGACTCTCTTGGAAATGCTCTGACTAACCAGCTACATTTATGGTCTAACTAACCCACATCGCCGTTCCATTAGCTGAGAGGTTGAGCCGCCGAGTGCCGGCCGGCGTGGATCCTCGGCAACCACAAGCGTATAACTGCCGAGTTGAACAATAATGGAGCTAACATCCCAAGTGGGTGTACATTGGTATGTATTATGTACACATGCTTGTCGGACACTCGCATACTATTTCTGTGCGGCTGTACGTACGTAAGCGGATAGAACGCGGCCGCCGTTCATCGCGTCTTCTTTGCCTTGACACTTGAACGACGAAGGATTGGTACAAGTAGCTAGTTCATAGGCCACGCAAGACGAAGACGGCTGCGATTCGTCGCCGCGGAAGACGGTGGAACAGCCTTATCCAATTTCGTCGGAGCAATCCGGAACACAAGGGGGGAGGGCGGCACAATCACGGCCGTCTCTCTATAAATACCTGTCCCGGGACGGGGATGCTCCACACAGCAATCCAGCATTGTCCAAGTAAAGCTGACTTGCAAGGTCGTTGTAGCACCTGTGATCTGAAGGTGCCACACAAGCTTACGTACGTACAGGTACACTAGTACAGTACGTCCACCATGGGGAAGCAACAAATCACCCTGTGTGGGCTCCTCCTCGTGGCGCTACTCTGTCTGATCACGTCCGACGTGCATGCAGAAACACAGATCCTCTTCCAGGTGCTTCAGGGACCATTTGGCCACCTAAATACACGTGCTCCTTTGTAATTCTAGTACTACTTGACATGTATCAAAATCTTGTTAGCTTTCTAGCACAATACGATCGAGTTATTAACCATGATCTGTTTTTGTTCGTTTGGTGTTGTTGCTTCCATGCAGGGGTTCAACTGGGAATCGTGGAACAAGCAGGGAGGCTGGTACAACATGCTCAAGGGCCAGGTGGACGACATCGCCAGCGCCGGCGTCACGCACGTCTGGCTCCCTCCTCCCTCGCACTCTGTTTCATCCCAAGGCAAGTCCCTCCTGTCATGCTCTGCTTCACCCTGTTTCGACACGCCTCTTCTCGACACGAAGTTTGATCTCTCTGTTGTATTCCTCGCGTGCAGGCTACATGCCAGGCCGGCTCTACGACCTGAACGCGTCCAAGTACGGCACGAGGGCGGAGCTGAGGTCCCTGATCGCCGCGTTCCACGCCAAGGGAATCAAGTGCATCGCGGACATCGTCATCAACCACCGCTGCGCCGACGACAAGGATGACCGCGGCGTGTACTGCATCTTCAGGGGCGGCGGGCCGAGGGGCCGCCTGGACTGGGGCCCCGGCATGATCTGCAGCGACGACACGCAGTACTCCGACGGCACAGGCCACCCGGACACCGGCGCCGACTTCGCCGCCGCGCCGGACATCGACCACCTCAACCCGCGCGTGCAGCGGGAGCTCTCCGACTGGCTCAACTGGCTCCGGAAGGGCGTCGGCTTCGACGGCTGGCGCCTCGACTTCGCCAAGGGCTACTCGCCGGCCATCACCAGGGCGTACATCCGGAACGCGCGGCCCGGGTTCGTGGTCGCGGAGATTTGGAACTCCCTGAGCTACGACGGCGACGGGAAGCCCAAGGCCAGCCAGGACGCCGAGCGGCAGGAGCTGGTGAACTGGGTCAAGGCGGTAGGAGGCCCCGCCACGGCGTTCGACTTCACCACCAAGGGGATACTGCAGGCGGCTGTGCAGGGCGAGCTGTGGCGGATGAAGGACGGCGAAGGCAAGGCGCCCGGGCTCATCGGCTGGCTGCCGGAGAAGGCGGTCACGTTCGTGGACAACCACGACACCGGCTCCACGCAGAAGATGTGGCCGTTCCCGGCAGACAAGGTCATGCAGGGATACGCTTACATCCTCACCCACCCAGGAATCCCATGCATCGTAAGTCCGCCTCAAGCTTGTCTTAAAAAATGAATTAATTTCTCGACCCAGACAAGATTAATAATGAACGCGTAATTTGTCTTGTGCTTTGTAGTTCTACGATCACGTGTTCGACTGGAAGCTGAAGCAAGAGATCACCGCGCTGGCGGCGGTGCGGAAGCGCAACGGGATCAACGCCGGGAGCAAGCTGCGGATCCTGGCGGCAGAGAGCGACATGTACGTGGCCGTGGTGGACGAGAAAGTTATCACTAAGATTGGACCGCGGTTCGACGTTGGCAACGTGATCCCGCCGGGCTTCAAGGTCGTGGCGAGCGGAGACAATTACTGCGTCTGGGAGAAGAGCGGCAGTACGTAGTACCGGGCCGGCGGCGATAAAACTACTATATAGTTAACTGAGCTGGCCTCTCAATGTCTTGTTTTTCTAGTAGTATCTGAAATGCACGTTTCAATTTGTAGGTTGCTAATAAACCAGTAATGACGCCATCTTAGATTCTAGGCCTTGATGTTTGTGAGTTAGCACAAGGACTGTTCACCGCTTTGTGCGTCCTTGGCTGATGTAGCTGTTGGAATAAACAATTTCTTACTTTTACAAAAACTGAGCACATGGACCACAACCAGCTATGAATTCAGCAGTGCACAACCCATCATGAACAGAGAAGAAAAATGAGGACGGGCAGCTATGAACTTGTGCAAGTCCTGCTTGGTGACGAAGGATCCGATCATCTCCTAGGTTGGGCCAGCAAGAAGGGACGTCCTATACACAGATCAATCTACGTTTAACCACATGTAGATCAGCCCATCGGCCCATAACAGCGTTTTAGTATTCGGCCCACTGCGCTCCACCGCGGGCGCGCGGGAGCGCGCTGTTATTTTTCCGTTCCACGGCATTATCGCGCCTGCATGCGTTCCATTCCATCCTGCGCGCCTCCCGCCGCGCTCCTGCGCGGCACCATTTTTTGCGGGGCACGTGGGGTTGAAGGGGGGAAGTTACAGGGTGGGGGCACTTCAACTTACACTTGATCAAAAATACTTACAACTGCATACACACATGACACATATGAACGCAATTTTATAAATAAAATTTATAAAAATAAAACGGGAGGCTCAGAATATAATGGCTGTATCAACATCTCTACATAAATCTGTATCAACATTTCATTAAGCGGTATCAACATTCCATTAGGAGGTATATCAACATGTTCATTCAGCGGTATCAACATATTTACACATGAGCACACATTAAGTACAAATGAAAATGATTCGGGCTTTTATAAGATTTATAAATATAGGTGCAGCCTTCAGTAAACATTCATCCAAAGATCCCATCATGCTAGAAGAAATTCTTTCATCAAGCTGCATTTAGGTAAATTAGTTAAGAAAGATGACAACTTGTGAACTAAGTGAAGCAACAGTAAAGTAAACAAATAACAGCAAGGGTAAATTCACATTTCAAGGAATTTGTGATGGCGAAAGACACAATAGAAAGATTTATTGAAAAAAAGAGCAAACTCACTGCACAATGCAGCACAAATATACAACAGACCAATATTTCTGAAGTTTCAGACGAAGCTATACAACTCAAGTGCATTTTCAGTGGTCGAGCTAATCAAGAATTCCAAGCTTGATGACCCTGAATTTGGAAAAAAATAACTACAGATGTTGATAAAGTAAGCCAAACTTTCAAATGTGAATGCACAAAAATGCAAACAAATGGACTGCCATGTTGCCATCTTTTAAGGCTGTTGCATACATCAGTTACCAGAGAATTGCATTTTCAAAAGGTGGACAAAAGGATACAGAGAAAAAAAAACTTTTGAAATACAAGTTTAACTGCTCTGAACAAACAGGATGTAGCTCAGGTAAAAATCAGTACAGTATGTGATGATTATGAACAGAGTTAGTCATATCTACTCTGAAGTATGCACTGATGGTTCAGAGAGTAAAGAATTCGTCGATGAACTTCAAAAGTTTTGTGACAAGATTCAAAAGAGGAGATCCATAGTACAAGAGACTCACAATGAAGGCCAGCTGAAAGATCCACCAATATCTTCAACAAAATCAGTTCCAAAAGGGCAAAGAATGAGGCCTCAACAAGAGATTAATTCAAACAAAAAGAGAAAGAAGGCTACCTTATTTACAAACAAATAGAACATGTAACAGCTATGTGGTTTGTAAATATATAACATTTGTTACACATGTGGCTACAATGTACAAGTATCAGTTGGCTATGTTACAATTTATAAACCAGAATCAAATATTTTGAATGGGAAGATTATAGTTTATATGTCTATGTGAATAGTTGAAAGGCTTGTATCAACTTTTCTGAAAGCTAAATTCAACATTTGTAATAACCAATGTCAACATTTATGTTAAACAATATGAACAAAAATATGGCTAACTAAACATTATGACATGTGTCAACATTTTCATAACCTTGCACCAACATTTTCTAAACCTATATCAACATTTTAGTAATCCTGAGTCAACATTTGTGGCATTGGGAAAATTGTGAAATTCCCATGTCAACAAAAAATGTTACATTTGTCAACATTTTATTAAACCTGTACCAACATTTTTTCAACCCTGACTCAACATTTTATGACGAGGTAAACTTTGAAATTTCCATTTCAACAAATAATGTTACATGTGTCAACATTTTCGTAACCCTGCAGCAACATTTTTTAGAACCTGTATCAACATTTTTGTAACCCTGAATCAACATTTTGTGGCATTAGGAAAATTGTGGAATTCCAATGTCAACAAATAATGTTACATGCGTCAACATTTTCGTAACCCTGCATCAACATTTTGTTAAACCTGTATCAACATTTTTCTTTTTACCTTGATTCAACATTTTATAACAAGAACTTTTTTTAAGGACACTTTCACTATCAATGTCGGTCTGCAGAAAAAAGTAAATTAATACTGAAAACATGTGAAATGATCAAATATAATATCAAGTAAAATGATTGGTCCACATATAGTCAGTTCAAGGGATTGAAATATTGTCAGCATATCAAAGAAAAAAAAAAGGTATCCAGCTGCATGCAAAGTGAAAAAAGATTGACCTAATAGAATGGACAGAGTTAAGTCATAAAGCAACAATACAATAAATAGCAGAATATTTTCATTTGTGGAAGCATGCGCATATCAACACATAAAAGGCTGTCATGCTGTATGTTATGGTCCAAACAAAGTGTCATTAAGTACACCTATTAATTCAAGTACACTATAACAGATAACACAAGAGATTCTTTTTTTAAAAAAAAGATAACCAAACCAATGAAACATTGGCAAATTCACAAATAATGTGAGAGCACGTTGGTTTGAACCCAGAGCGGAGAGCAGTATATATAAGGGTCAACTGAAAAACCATGACTTGTGATGCTTTTCATTTCTAGTCAGGCAGGCTCACACAAATAGCAGTCCAACATATGAGATTCGGATACAAAAGTCACAACTACCGATGAAACCATCAAACACAGTACTATGCACTAGCACTATGCAGGCAGTCATGCTACTACTACGGAATTGGGCACGGGCTTCGTTTACATGCAAAAAACAATCCAATGCAAGGTGCTCCTACTGTTGTTCTAGGGGTGTGCTCCTAGAACAATCAATGCAAAGAAGGTATCGCTCCTGAAACTCAAAGGCTCTAAAAACATGTGAGAGCTACATGATTAGAGTATGTCATTTGCGTAATCATATATAACGACTGAAAAGACTGCTTCATTTGGGGAGTCTGAATTAGTAGAAACAAATCAAGGACTCCACCGAGGCTGCATCTTGTGAACCAACCGAACCAACTACAACTGCAGAAAAGGAGAAATAAAGGTCGAAACCTGACTGCCACATCAAGTAAACAGCTCAAATCGACTAGATTTGAAAAGGAACTAATAAACTTCGAAATCAAAGTAGAACACTACCACGAAACCCTAGCTAAGGTGAAAATGACTCGATTCGACAACGCAACAAACTAGTTACCTTCCAAGTCGACTTAGATCACCACGAAACCTTAGCGGGCATGGCAAGAAGACCCAAACGCCTCTGCTGCCGCAAATCGCCTCCGCCGCCGCAAATCGCCGCTGCCGCCGTCGTAGCTAGAGTCGGGGGGAGACGAGTGGTCGATTGTAACGGGGACGTAACGGAGATAATAACGAGTTACAGGTCGGGCGCTTCCGCGGAGAAAAAATGAACGGACCGAAACAGGCGCACGAATCTCAAACACTGATCTACAGGTTAACTTTTGTAGGACGATCTACATATAGGAATCCCGAGCAAGAAGGGCAGCTTTGTTTTCAGGCCTGAGCGTGTGGAAGGCGAGCCACAGGAGATTCGAAGGGCTGCCCTCGCTGATAACTTAAGCCCACAGACTAATTAACTGGAAATAGTTCAAGCTCGGCCCAGTTAAGCCATAGACCTGGGCCATTTATAATGGGCTTAGATAATATCCCGACCAGCACAAAAACATACGGAGTATTACTACTCTCGACCTCGTTCATTGATTTCTCGGGGCTCCCAATGGGAAAATTTTAGTGCAAATGAAAATCGAATGTAATGGTGTAAACACGTAATTCTATCTGTCTAATTGTTATGTAAAGACTTTTGTTCCTTCTATAATCCTATCTGTGGTGTTTTGAAAATATTTCTTGCATGTTTGCACCGTTTACACTCAAATTCTATTTACATTGATTCCCTGTTAAAAAAATAAAAAGGCTACATCCCCGTGGAGGCCGGAGATCCGCACCCGCTGCCTACCCGGCCGGCACCCCCGCGCAACTCGCCCCAGCGCCGAGCCGGTTCCTCCATTCGTTTCCTCTGGTCTCTCTTCCCCGTGCCGGTGCTCGGGTTGGGTCGAGGCGTTGCTCCGGGTTTAGTCATCCTGTTGTTGGAATCTCTCGGGGCGATTCGGGAGGCTGGAACCGGTGGGGGATTGATTTTGATGGTATTCGCCGATGGAGGAGGAGTCTGGGAGAGACCAGGACCGGACGGTGGTGGTGGCTGTGGATGATCCCAGTTCAGTCACTAAGGTAAGCGGAATCTTCGTCCTGTTTCCCCATTAATGGTTGAGACTTGTGAGACAATGTCTAATCATAGCTGATTTTATTTTTCAATCTCTCTGTCAAATGTTGGAAGGAAATGCCCGATTGTCTTTGTCTTGACTGTCAGTAACCTCGACATTTCAAATTGCAGGATGCAGGAGCTGTAAGCACAAAGCTCGCCAGGCGATATCCGCTCGCGCTATGGATAGAAAAACGGGATGCTTTTCGGCATGTACATATTCTCGCTGTCTCTGAAGCAGAACGGGATGCTTTTCGGTGTCATGCAGACCAACACGATAGAAAAAGAAAGGGAGAAACCCTGTCACGATCCCAGAATTCCAGAAACAGAGATTCCCTATGTGCACTATCCTACGCTGAATACTTACGATAGGTAATGGAGGTGTACTTGCCTGTCTATTTTCCTTTGAAGATTAGCAAGCGTCTTATATGTTCTTTGTTTGTTAGAAAAGAATGCACGTGCAATGCGGTTAGGTTCTTTGCTATCGTGTCGATGCAGAGGTCAGGAAGTGGGTGGTTTGAAACATTGTTGAATAGCCATGAGAATGTTAGCTCTAATGGAGAAATCTTCTCTGTCAAAGAACGGCGCAGTAATGTCACAACGATAACAGAAACACTGGATAAATTGTACAATCTGGATCGGTACAGCAGTGCTGCTAAAAATGAGTGTACGTCCGCTGTGGGGTTGAAGTGGATGCTCAATCAGGTAATCTTTTAGCCATCAGAGTACTATTTGATTAGTTCTTCCACTGGAGGTGACCAAATACTTTGTCACATGATGATTCAATAAAACCATTTGTGTCTCAGCTTTTTGTGCTTTGATTGGTTGTATATTGTGGAACAAGGTCTTGCTAGTTACCATCGTTTTCTTTTTGCCTTTTGCAATTTGCTCCAGGCATGACCTGAATCTTCTGTAAAGCCAACCTGGAATAATTTCATAAGGATTTTTCTGAAGGATGGTTATTTAACTGTTTGTGAAATTCATGAGGTTTATTCAATTATTGGCTATCTGAGAAGAAGAAATACGAATACTTAAGATTTGATGCACTGCACCCATAATTGCAGTTTTTCGTCACATGGAAAATTGCTTGCCTGCAAGTGTTAAACATATTGTTAAATACCTTGATTGCATGAAAGTAGCCTGTATCTAACATGGGAGAACGTTGGGTATATTAACTTAAAAATAACTATAGAGTTTGTCCTTTGATATGCGTACGTAAGAATTATTCCATTTATTGATTATTACTATGGCACAATTCCTGAATAAATCCAGGTTACCCTTTTTTTTACTTTTCACTTGTGATATGCTTATTTTGGTGAAAACCACAGGGACTACTGAAGAACCATCAAGAGATAGTTGAATACTTCAACGGAGGGGGTGTTTCTGTAATTTTCCTTCTAAGAAGAAATCTCCTCGAGCGTTATGTCTCTATATTAGCAAATGCTCATGATAGCGCCATGAAACAGCTAAATGGAACTCATAAAGCTCATGTGCAGAGCAGAGACGAGGTTCTTTTCTTTCTCTTTTGATGTTACTTGAACATACTTTATTTCAACACACGCCACTTTTGGTATTATAAGTCAGATATATATACTTACAGCTACTAACAATGCTGAAGATCTGCAGTTCAAAAAAGAATCAAGTGGTCCTTTTTTCCTTTTTGTAGGCTGATGTTCTTGCTAAATATAAGCCAACCATTGACAAGAAATTGTTGATCTCCGAGTTAAAACGGGCTGATAAGTTGGCAGCTGATGGTTTGGCAAATTTTAAGAATACCCGGCATATTCTTCTGTACTATGAGGTTGTTGTCAAAAATCGCACTGTGAGTCCCTATTGCTTGTTATTCTGTGAAGGCTAATTGAAAACCTTAAATTTTCTAAAATGCATAGTTGCTGTTCCTTCAGAAGCTCATGAATGTCCTGGATTTTCTGAAATTGCCGAAGATGAAGCTTTCTAGTCGGCATGTGAAAATACATACTAAAAGATTGCGTGATCACATTGGAAACTGGGCAGATGTTAATAACACTTTGAAGGGGACGCGGTATGAGAGCTTTCTGAATGGCCGAAGGTGACCAAAGTAGTTAGCAGGTGTAAATGCTGTAGTGAGTCTTCCTTCTTTTGACCCCTTGTTTTTCCCCTTCTGTAGCTAATAGAGTTAGGCTAAGTAGGCAATTTTGGATACCATATGCTAATCCAAAGGGATTACTTAATTTTCATCTACTTCATAACACTTATAGAATTAAATTGATTAAATTAGTAGCCATCATACAAAGGTATGATTGAGTGATTGACATCACTTCATTTTTTTTTTCGTTCTTGTTATTGCAAAGTTTTGATGGCCAAGAATGACCATATTGATAGTTGTTTGTTTGATCTGATAGATAGGGAATTCAGAACTGCAGCATATAAGGTGAGAAAAATCACTACTGAGATTGTCAAATATGATTATATGAAATGTTAATGCATGAACCATTGAAAGTTGTCATAGAGCCTTATTAAAATGTCGAATCTTACATTTAAAAATGGTACCCTATCAGGATTGTCAGCCACAATTTTGCAGCTGTTCATAGAATACATGAATGGCTGAATGGTCTTAGTTCGTTAACACACTTAGGCAATTGGAAACAGCAACAGGCCAACAGCTATAGCGAATACAATTTTCTGTGACGAAAGAGTAGCAGAACCAAAACTAACTAAAGCACCCGAACGCTCGCCCTTAACGGATCACCCATGCTCATTCGCCGCGTCCCTCTACAACACGCGATTCCAATGCAAGTTACAAGGACCAACCCATATCTGAAAGCACCTTTTTATCCCGTTTTTAATGTGCCACGGCAGCAGCGATACGTACTCCATCAACCTCCTCTCGTTTGAAGCAACGGAGCTTATCTGATACACGAGCCAGTGGGGCTAACGGCCCGCCGGATCGAACCTATAAATTGCAAAGCGTGAGCACGGTGCTCCACACAGCCAAGTTCAAGTCTCTTGCAAAGCAGGATAGCTGCAAGAACAAGGGAGCAAATGGCGAAGCAATTGGCCGCAATGTCCAGCCTCCTCGTGTTCGTGTTGCTCTGCTTGGGCTCTCAGCTTGCCCAATCGCAGGTCCTCTTCCAGGTATGCATGCTCTCTGCCCATGTCAACAATCTGCATCATGCACCTATGCATGCTGTCGTGCAGCAGAGATCTGATCGAGCTTGAGTGATGTTGTTGCAGGGTTTCAACTGGGAGTCGTGGAAGAAGCAAGGCGGCTGGTACAACTACCTCAAGGGGCATGTCGACGACATCGCCTCGACCGGGGTCACGCACGTCTGGCTCCCGCCGCCGTCGCACTCCGTGGCGCCGCAGGGGTACATGCCGGGCCGGCTCTACGACCTGGACTCGTCCAAGTACGGCACCCACGCCGAGCTCAAGTCGCTCATCGCCGCCTTCCACGGCAAGGGCATCCAGTGCGTCGCCGACATCGTGATCAACCACCGGTGCGCCGACTACAAGGACAGCCGCGGCATCTACTGCGTGTTCGAGGGCGGCACGGCGGACAGCCGCCTGGACTGGGGCCCCGACATGATCTGCAGCGACGACACGCAGTACTCCAACGGGCGCGGCCACCGCGACACGGGCGCCGACTTCGGCGCCGCGCCCGACATCGACCACCTCAACCCGCGCGTGCAGCAGGAGCTCTCCGACTGGCTCAACTGGCTCAAGTCCGACGACGTCGGCTTCGACGGCTGGCGCCTCGACTTCGCCAAGGGCTACTCCGCCGCCGTCGCCAAGGTGTACGTCGACAACACCAGCCCCACCTTCGTGGTCGCCGAGATATGGAGCTCCCTGCGCTACGACGGCAACGGCGAGCCGTCGAGCAACCAGGACGCGGACCGGCAGGAGCTGGTGAACTGGGCGCAGAACGTGGGCGGCCCCGCCGCCGCGTTCGACTTCACCACCAAGGGCGTGCTGCAGGCGGCCGTCAACGGCGAGCTGTGGCGGATGAAGGACGGCAACGGCAAGGCGCCCGGGATGCTTGGTTGGCTACCGGAGAAGGCCGTCACCTTCGTCGACAACCACGACACGGGATCCACCCAGAACTCGTGGCCGTTCCCCTCCGACAAGGTCATGCAGGGCTACGCCTACATCCTTACTCACCCGGGAACTCCCTGCATCGTAAGTCCTCAACTCGATCACCATGATGGCCATGCCCAGCTAGTTTAACCGTAAGCTCCAACTGACATGATCTTGTGCTACTTTTTCTGTATTCAGTTCTACGACCACGTCTTCGACTGGAACCTGAAGCAGGAGATCAGCGTGTTGGCAGCGGTAAGGTCACGAAACGGCATCCACCCGGGGAGCAAGCTGAACATCCTTGCAGCTGATGGAGACCTTTACGTCGCCGAGATCGACGACAAGGTTATCGTGAAGCTTGGCTCGCGGTACGATGTCGGGAACCTGATCCCCTCAGACTTCCACGCCGTCGCTCACGGCAGCAACTACTGCGTCTGGGAGAAGAGCGGCCTCAGAGTCCCTGCGGGACGCCACCACTAGAGCTCAGTCTCTGAAATATTTAATTTTCTCCCGGCCTATTCGAGCCTGGAAAACAAATTGAGTGAGATAATCAAATAACCAAATATGATTGATTGTACTACCAAACTTCTTTCAGCCAATTATTGAAAGAAGGTTCTAATGTTTGGATGTATTCTGTTGACCTGAGAATTTTTGTAACATCTTGAGACGAGGAAATGAAGATGATTCTTACTACTATCGAGCTGTATCTATCTGCTGGTGATGCTTCTAGTACTTTTCGGTCCGTTTCTATAATCTCGAAGCTCAATCAAATGAGTTGAACAAATGAGGCAAAGTCAACCGAGTTCTGGAAGCAAAGTGTCAGCAACGACGGACGAGTCATGTCAGCGAAACTCCTCAAGCTGCTTTGACTCTTCTCCGTTGACCATTCCACCGTACGCTGCAGCCTGCAGCTACTCCAGTCCCTCTCAACATCTCCACATCGCAATCGCAGGGCCATCCCCAGCCCGCTTGCATAGGCATCTACATCAGCAACCACTCTCTCCGAGTGTCTCCACGCAATAATCGACTGCCCTATCCGTGTTGTTTTGCCCTTTCTAAAAAAATTGAGAGCTCCAACAACCACACGTTTTCCACAGCTTGCAGCTCGAAGTGGAAAGATCACGGGGCGAGGCCGGTCCGGTCCAAGCTCACACGTATGGCCTGGCGCCTCTCTGTAAGGGCCGCCGTGTCGCCGTGTGCTTCTCGATGTTGGCCTGACTATATAAGCGCCTCCACCTGCCAGTTCCCGCTTCAGTTCAAACACACTCCAAGCTCCCGACTCATCAGTGTCTCGCTCACTTCAGACCTCCGCCATGACCAAGAAGCTGATCCCGACCATGGAAACGAAGCAAGATCGCAAGGCGCAGTTTGACAATCAGGGGAGCAAGGTTTCAAATAACGCGGATGGAAGGATAATCTCACAAGAGCAGGAACACAGCATCATCGTCGCGGCGCTGCAGCACGTCCTCTCCGGGTACACCACGCCGCCGCCGGAGGTGGTCACGGTGGCGAGCGGCGAGGCGTGCGGGACCTGCGGCATCGACGGCTGCCTCGGCTGCGATTTTTTTGCGGATAATGATCATCAGGCGCCGGGGACCCCGGGAGTGATGAACTATGGCGCGGCGTCTTTGTCGGCGACGGGGGCAGCAGCAGGAGGGGAGATGAGGAGGCGGCGGCGGCGGAGGAACAAGAAGAACGCGTACCGCGGCGTGCGGCAGCGGCCGTGGGGCAAGTGGGCGGCGGAGATCCGCGACCCACGGCGCGCCGCGCGCAAGTGGCTCGGCACGTTCGACACCGCGGAGGAGGCCGCCAGGGCCTACGACCGCGCCGCGCTCGAGTTCCGCGGCCCGCGCGCGAGGCTCAACTTCCCGTACCCCCAGGAGGAGCCTTTGCCGAGCGGCGGCCGCGATTCGACCGCCGCGGCGTACACCACCGAGACGATGGCGGCGCTCACGCCGCAGTCGTCGTGCAGTGCCGACGCCGAAGAGAGCGCGCCGGGAGAGTGGCAGCTGGTTGGTGGCGCGGACGAAGCGGGGGATGAACTGTGGGACGGCTTTCAGGATCTGATGAAGATGGATGAGACCGACTTCTGGTTCCCGCCATTTCCTGGTGCAGCATGCTAATGTTTGAGCGCTGTTGTACAAAAGACTAGATGTAGTTTTGGACTAGGCTGACATATTCTTTGTGCAGTGGCTGTATGGAACAATGCAGAGGTAGTGGTTTGTAAACTGTAAAGTTGGAGTAGCTAGTTCAATAGAGTGAAAGACATTCTTTTGTTGTGCATAAACTGATCCGATGGATCGAGAGACATTTTGTTCTCGGCTATATTTGATTGGACGAAAAATTTTAGTTGTTTGCTCTGTGCTGAATGGTGACTGATGTGTTTACTGTTTGACTTTTTTTTTACACTCTTAGAATATTTGGGCTTCATCACTAAATTACTACAGTATTATTTCCCTATTTCCAGCATGTCAGTGGACACTTGTTTGTTTGGGCTTCTATTATTTCCTTCGCCATGAAAATCATGTGACGAACTGCCAGTATACGACTGTATCTCCAAATGCCGGTAGTAGATACAGAAAAAGTCTGCACAACATACGGAAAACAACTGGCCAACCGCCGATAGTGACAGTGGCGCAGCCGAAGCAACCAGCAATCGGCTGCTCCCCAACTCGTTTCCGAGGATTGCGACGTGAGCGAGCGCGAAGTCGCCGCCGCCAAGACGACCCCTGCCGGGGCCAGCGTGCCGCGCCTCGGCGCCACCACGCAGCGCATGCGGCAACCGGACAGAAACGACCGGGCCGCGCGTTCTGGAACGAATGTTGCGCTTGCCCGCTGCGCGCGCACGGGTGGTTTCGCTCTCGGCCGCGGCTTCTCGAAGGGCGCCCACTATCCGCGCGCGGGCCTGCGGCTCCAGCTGTGCCGCTGGGCTGGATGGTTGGGTCCGGTTCGTCAGCCGAAGCGGGAAAACGTGCTGGGTCGCTGCGTGCCGCGGTGCGGGTCGTTGTTTAAGTTCCTGTTGACTCAACTAGTTTCGTCCAATTTTCCAGACACGCGCAGCACAAAACATAACCCAGATTATTTTCAAATTCTAGAAGGGGGATACTCCACCACGGTAGTACTATAACAAAATTCACGGGAGGAGGATTATCTGCGGGGACGCTGCTCGTTGCATTTTTCTGGGAAAAAAAATACACGAACTTTCGCATCTGTATATCTCAGAGCTGCAAGGCGCCCGGGATGCTTGGTTGGCTGCCGGAGAAGGCCGTCACCTTCGTCGACAACCACGACACGGGGTCCACACAGAACTCGTGCCCATTCCCCTCCGAAAGGTCATGCAGGGCTACGCCTACATCCTCATTCACCCGGGAACTCCCTGCATCGTAAGTCCTCACCTCGATCACCATGATGGCCATGCCCAGCTACTTTAACCGTAAGCTCCAACTGACATGATCGATCTTGTGCTACTTTTTTGGTATTCAGTTCTACGACCACGTCTTCGACTGGAACCTGAAACAGGAGATCAGCGCGTTGGCAGCAGTAAGGTCAAGAAAGTGAGAAACGGCATCCATCCGGGGAGCAAGCTGGACATCCTTGCCGTTGATGGAGATCTCTACGTCACCAAGGACGACGACAAGGTTATCGTAAAGCTTGGCTCGCGGTACGATGTTGGGAACCTGATCCCCTCAGACTTCCACGCCGTCGCTCATGGAAGCAACTACATCGTCTGGGAAAAGGGCGGGCTCAGAGTCCCCGCGGGACGCCACCACTAGAGCCCAGTCTCTGAAATATTTAACTTTTCTCTAGGCCTATTTGAGCCTGGAAGAGATATTGAGTGAGATTTCAAATAACCGGAATATGATTGATTGTACTACCAAACTTCTTTCAGCCAATTATTGAAAGAAGAAGATCCTAATGTTTGGATGTATTCTGTTGACCTGGGAATGATTCTTACAACTATTGAGCTGTATGTGCTGGTGATGCTTCTAGTACTTCTCATCTTTTTTTTTTTTGTGGGGGGGGGAGGGGGGGGGGGGGGGTCAATTCGGTTTTATAAACTTGAAGCAAAAAGGAGTTCAACAGAAAGGGAAAACTCAACCAAGTTCTAGAAGCAAAGTGTCAGCAACGACGGACGAGCCACGTCACCGAAATTGCTCCACCAGCTTTGACTCTTCCCCATTGACCATTCCGCCCTTGGCTGCGGCTGCTTTAACTCTTTCCATGATTTTGAATTTCTGTTTTTTTTCTCCTCTAAATTATTTGCAGGATCACCTTTTATTTTCTTTTTCCATTATCATATTTGTGTCCTTGGTTACGTCAGATCTCATATGACAGTGAGCATGTTGTAACTCATCCATGATCCCTTATTAATTTACTTTTCCTTTTTGCATTGTTATACATCAATTTGTGTTATTCTGCAAATGTATATATTGTCCTACTATCCTATGCGCTTTATTGCTTATAATTTGACATGGTTACAATCTTGCTCACATTTCATGACTCTTGAGTAGTATCTGTTCATTGGTTATTACATTCAGTTGAGTGAGTTTTATAATGAGAAGAGATGACAGATCATTATGCGTCCTCTTTTATCTAGATTATAGTTACATTTTATATTATTAGTTGGAAGACATATTTGAGCTTTGATGACTTTCATTTCCTTTCTATAGAATGTAATATATACAAATATATTAGTTGGTAATCCTTGGTAACTTGGAGTACATATGCATTCAGGTGGGATTACTTTCAAACAATGCTACATATATTATTGACATCATCAGGAAAGGCAAGGCAATTTTTTTCACTTATTTTTGTTTTGCAGCTAACACCGACAACTTCATGCATGTATTTTACCAAGTTCATATGAAAGGGAGTAGAGTTGTCATAGGCCTCACCAAGCGACCATGGACACTAAAAATTGAGCCTTCAAAGGTTGCCTTCTTAGTTGTATCGTAATGGAAAGATAGTTATGTTTGTATGTGTGTGAGATTCATTATGGACCCTATTAGATTTAAATTATATGGTAGATACACCCTTAAAATTCAAAGGCTTCATTACATTTTAATGGAAAGAAAAGTGCCCTTCAAGAACCTCTGCTTCAAGAAAAGGCTTCATTACATCTGTGGAATTTTAATTATTCAAACACCACACGTCTATTGCAGGTATCTGTTGCTCCATTCAATGTCTGTGCTTTATGAACTAGCGCATTGTTTGCCCTAACTAAGTAATATTCTCATCCATGTATACAATTCAGTTTTTGTTCCCGCAACAACGCGCGGGGAATCACCTAGTACTTCGTATTTTAGCACCATCATAGGGCCAGAGAGCAAAGAAGAGGGAGAGAAGGATGGGAGAAGGAGACCAAGGGTCGGATGGCCCTACCAAAAAGCATCTCCGCATCTTCAAAGTGGAAGCCCTACAGCAGCCGAGACAGCAGCAACCGCCGCAACCGCGTGCTGCCCGACCCGTCATGCAGCCGCAACAGCCGCCGCCCCCACAGCAGCAGAGGATGATGCTTCCGCCCCCACAGCAGCAGAGGATGATGCTTCCGCCGCCACAGGGCTTCGTCGGCGGCGGGATTCCGCAGCAGGCGATCGGGGGCTTGGCGGAGGCCGAGGCGGCGGCACGGGCGCGCGCGGCGGAGCAGATGGCGGTCGAGGACGCGTGGAATGCGCTCAACCCGGACTTCCGCACGCCCTTCACCTCCGTTGAGGACGCCGTCAGCAAGTGCGTGCGCGCGCGATCCTTTCCCCGCTGCTCTTTCGTGTCATCGTCTGATCTCCACACGGTTTAGGGCGTCTCCTCACGTGTTCTTGAATGGATCTTGCGTTAAAATATCCCTTTTTGTTTCTTTTTTTCTGCAAAAAAATTGGGCTTTTCTTTGATTAGTTGCTCGTCGTTAAGGTGAAACCCGACGATTCATTCATCCGTCTGTTTTGATCTGGAGAACACATATTTTGGAGTATCAGATAGCTTAACAGCAGCAAACGTTGATGGATTTGCTGAGTATCTGGGTTAATTTCCTTTCGTAAATGGGGAAAAGTGTGATCACAAACTGCTGGAATTTCCGTATTTGCATTATGTAGTAGCTAGCATTAGAGGCAGTATCAAGCCATTACAGTTTTTAATTAAACTAATACCACTGGCAGTGGCCACCTGGTTTTCCTTAGTATCTCATTGAATTACCCTCCTATTTGCAACATAGTAATGTAGTAGCACTACATGCAGTCTAGGTGACACATCGCTTACAATTTTTCCATTAAACATGTACCAAATTTGCAATGAAATTTTGTAATATCACTGGCAGTGGCCAACTTGTTTTTCTTGTCGTGTCTTGCTGGATTACCGTCACATTTGTAAACGTAATGCATATCTTATTAGATCATTTTTTTGACCGGGTGTTTTATTAGATCATGGCCGTATTTGCATTATGGATCATTTTTTTGACAGGGTGTTTTATTAGATCATGGTCGTATTTGCATTATGGAGTAGCACTAGAGGCAGTACTACGCACAATTTTTCATTAAACCAGTACCAAATTTGCAATGAAATTTTATAATACCACTCACAGTGGTCAATTGGTTTTCCTTTCTGTCTCGCTGGATTACCCTCACATTTATAGCGCAGTAACTCATTTCTTATTGAATCACTGTTGTGATCGCGACAATCCTAGGGGGTGTTCGTTTCATGGGGTCTAAAATTTAGAGGGAAGAATCTTGTCATTTAAGAGTATTAAATAAAATTTAATTACAAAACTAACTGCAGAACCCCTGGTCTAAATCGCGAGACGAATCCAACGAGGGTAGGTAAGCCGTGATTAGACGCTGGTTACTGTAGCATCACTGTAACAAAATATAGATTAATTAGGCTCGTTAGATTCGTCTCGTAAAGATGTACCTATCTGTAAAAAGGTTTTGTCATTAAATTTTATTTAGTACTCTTAAATAATAAGATTCTCTTTGATGTGACAGGTCTAAATGCTAAATGCTAAAACAACGAACACCCCCCTAGTAGCACTAGAGGTCTAAAGATACTTTTGAAAACAGAAATTGTGCAAATTGCAATTCTAACATATCAAAGCAGTAGTCACAAATATGAGAATTCTGTGTGGAAGGACTCTCGCTCAACGAATCAAATGTACGCCACGAATAACATGTTGATGACTCCTAAGAGTTCTTATCAGAGTGGTTTGAACCTATAACATTTTGTACGCGAAATAAACGCGCTACCAAGCGGTCAGCTCACTGAGCAACATGTTTGACATCTACTGCAAAAGAGAGAATCCACTTCAGATAACCACGTCTCTGCTATGCAGCATGTGGAATGGCAGAGAGAGAGAGAGAGGGAGAGAAAGAGAGGACTAGACTAAGTAGGTTTGTACTCATTAAAGGAGTCATACAAAGCACGAGGAAATCTATACCACCACGAGACTGGCGTGTCACGTCTGTTACAATTTCATTAAATTAGTAACAAATTTATAATAAAACTTAGTCATACCACCAATAATAAGCCACAATTTTTCTTGTATTTTCCTCACAAAAAATACATTTTTTCTTGCATTTACATCACAGCATTCTTCACCTTCGTGATATATAGGAGTACTTCGTATTTTAGCACCATCATAGGGCCAGAGAGCAAAGAAGAGGAGAGAAGGATGGGAGAAGGAGACCAAGGGTTGGATGGCCCCACTCACCAGCGTCTCCGCATCTTCGAAGTGGAAGCCCTACAGCAGCCGAGACAGCAGCAACCGCCGCAACCGCGTATTGCCCGACCCGTCATGCAGCAGCAGCAGCAACCGCCGCCCCCGCAGCAGCAAAGGATGATGCTTCCGCCGCCGCAGGGCTTCGTCGGCGGCGGGATTCCGCAGCAGGGGATTGGGGGCTTCAGCGCCGTGGCCGCGCCCGTGTCGCGGGCGGAGGCCGAGGCGGTGGCGCGGGCGCGCGTGGCGGAGCAGATGGCGATCGAGGACGCATGGAAGGCGCTCAACCCGGACTTCCGCACGCCCTTCACCTCCGTCGAGGACGCCGTCAGCAGGTTCGTGCGCGCGCAATCCTTTCCTCGCCGCTCATTTGTGTCGTCATCTGATCTCTGCACGGTTTAGAGCTTTTCCTCACGTGTTCTTGCATGGATCTTGCATTAAAATATCCTTTTTGTTTCTTTTTTTTCTGTGAAACATTTGGGTTTTTTTTTGATTAGTTGCTCGTCGTTAAGGTGAAACCCGACGATTCATTCGTCCGTCTGCTTTGATTATAGGGCTTGTTAGTCATGTACTGGATTATTAGGTGCAGATATTTTGATCTGGAGAACACATATTTTGGTGTATCAGATAGCTTAACAGCAAGTAGCAAACATTGATGGATTTGCTGAGTATCTGGGTTAATTTCCTGTCGTAAATGGGGAAAAGGCGTGATCACGAACTTCTGAAATTTCTGTATTTGCATTATGTAGTAGCTAGCATTAGAGGCAATATCAAGCCATTACAGTTTTTTTATTAAACCAATGCCAAATTTTCGAAAAAATTTGTAATACCACTGGCAGTGGCCACCTGGTTTTCCTTAGTATATCATTGAATTATCCTCCCATTTGCAACATAGTAATGTAGTAGCACTAGATGCAATCTAGGTGACACATCGCTTACAATTTTTCCATTAAACATGTACCAAATTTGCAATGAAATTTTGTAATATCACTGGCAGTAGCCAACTTTTTTTTCTTGTCATGTCTCACTGGATTACCGTCAAACGTAATGCATGTCTTATTAGATCATTTTTTTTTTTTACCGGGTGTTTTATTAGATCATGGCCATATTTGCACTATGGAGTAGCACTAGAGGCAACACTACATACAGTTTTTCATTAAACCAGTACCAAATTTGCAATGAAATTTTATAATACCACTCACAGTGGTCAATTGGTTTTCCTGTATGTCTCGCTGGATTACCCTCACATTTGTACCGCAATAACTCATTTCTTATTGAATCACTGTTGTGATCGCGACAATTGTAGTAGCACTAGAGGTCTAAAGAGACTTTTGGAAACAGAAGTTGTGCAAATTACAATTCTAACATATCAAAGCAGTAGTCACAAACTCACAAAAAGCCGTTTGATTCTATGTATTTGTGGTTTAGAGCGTCTCCTCACGTGTTCTTGCATGGATCTTGCGTTAAAATATCCTTTTTGTTTCTTTTTTTTTCTACGAAACATATTTGGGTTTTTCTTTGATTAGTTGCTCGTCGTTAAGGTGAAACCCGACGATTCATTCGTCCGTCTGATTTGATTATAGGGCTTGTTAGTCGTGTATTGGATTATTAGGTGCAGATATTTTGATATGGAGAACACATATTTTGGAGTATGAGATAGCTTAACAGCAAGTAGCAAACTTTGATGGATTTGCTGAGTATCTGGGTTAATTTCCTGTTGTAAATGGGGAAAAGGCGTGATCACGAACTGCTAGAATTTATTTTTGATCATGCTGATCGTATTTCTGACAATCTCTTAAGTATAGTTATTAACTGAAATAATTGAACGGAGAATACTGTCAGGTTACTGTCTCTTGTTTGAGAAACTTAGCCAATATGGATCTTGGGGACAGATCGTTAGGAATAGCTAATTATCACGCTATATGTTAACATTAATGATTGATCTCTTGGAATCACGTCTTAGAAAATTGTATTTTTGAATGCAGTATTTCCACTCTGTTATCCTGAATGTGTAGTGTTGTTAGTGAAAATGTTTTTTCACGCTGACAAAACAGTTGATCCGTTGTTGTTATTTTTACCATATTATTACACTGATCATTGCCGTGGTATGCTTACTGTTTATAAATATAGTACTTTTACTCTGCCTGATTGTGTGCTAATATTCTTGCAAACATTTTCTGAAAATTCATGTTGTCTTACATGAAAAATATTACTATGATAATGATATGTATATGAACATGATTTAGCGGCAAGTACCCAAAATTCATGCATTTTGTTATCAATCTCAGCGTTGAATAAGTTCATTAACACGCATTGTAAACACTTCAAATGTACAACTACTTGACATAGTTCTTCCTCTCATGGCCAGGCTGCTGCCCTACCACGTCTTCGCAGACGAGGATGACTATGACTATGGCGTCGATGGCAACTGTGACAACGGCGCCGCCGTGACGGAGAAGTCAAGCGCCCAAGAGTTCGAGGACGAAATGAAGGCCACAACAGAGTACCTCTTCTCCGAGTTCGAGAAGCAGGTGCTGACCTTCAACATCCTGACCCGGCAGCGCGCAGAGGGCATCAACCGCGGCGAGGAAGGATTCCTGCTGGAGATGGCGTTGCTCGACGACGAGCGCCGGCAGATGGAGCACGTGCGCGCAGCCCTCGCCCAGAAACAGCAACAAGAGCAGCGTGAGAAGCAGGAGGCGGCGCGCGCGCGCCTGGCGCTCGCGCACGCGCAGGCCGCGGCGGGCGGCGGGTGGTCCATGGCGCCTCCGTCCCCCGCCTCGTGGCCGCAGACCCTCGCCGCAGCGGCGCGCGGCGAGGGGAGCTCCGGCGGGCAGGCGATGTCAATGCAGCAGCATCAGATTCTGTCGCCGCAGCCGATGCAGCAGCAGGAGGAGATGATGACACCCGGCGCGTGGCAGGCGCTCGCGGCGGTTGCCACTTCGCGTGGCGAGAGCGGGCAGGCGCTTATACAGGCTGGGATGATGCAGCAACAGCAGCAGCAGGAACTGCGACAGAAGCAGCAGCTGGAGATGATGGCGGCCGCGGCAGCGGCGCGCGGCGCAGGGTGGCTTGGAGGGCAGGCTCTGCCGCCGGCCGTGGTGATGCAGCTGCTGCACCAGCAGCATGAGATGATGGCGGCAGGCACATGGCAGCAGATGGGCGGGCGGCAGTCGTACATGGGGCCGCGCAGTGACGGCAGCTCCTCCAGCTCGCAGACCGGCGCCGTGCTGCAGCAGCAGCAGCCAGGGAAGGGGCAGATGGCGCTGCCGTGGCGGAGCAGCGCGGAGAGAAGTGAGCAGTAGACAGGGCTTCGTGAATCCTGCGACTTGGGTCTAGATCTGTTGGCTGAATGTCGAGTAACAACTTCAAACATTTTTATCTTCTTAATATTATTGCAGAAACAGAAGTATCGTTGACTCCAAGTCTGGTGTCTGAAATTTATTGTTTCTGCGCTCCAGACTCCAAGTCCCTCTCAAGTTTCCATAAACACATCGCAATCGCGGGGCCATCGCCAGTCCGCCTGCATATGACACTACTCCTACGTCAGCAATCATTCTCTCCGCGCAAGTGGCTCGGCACGTTCGACACCGCGGAGGAGGCCGCCAGGCGCTCGAGTTCCGCGGCCCGCGCGCGAGGCTCAACTTCCCGTGCCACGAGAAGCCTTTGCCCGGCGCGGCGCTCACGCCGCAGTCGTCGTGCAGTGCCGACGCCGAGGAGAGTGCGTCGGGAGAGTAGCAGCTGGTTGGTGGTGCGGACGAAGCGGGGGATGAACTGTGGGACGGCTTTCAGGATCTGATGAAGATGGATGAGACCGACTTCTGGTTCCCGCCATTTCCTGGGGCAGCATGCTAATGTTTGAGAGCTGTTGTACAAAAGGCTAGATGTAGTTTTGGACTAGACTGACAATTCTTTGTGCAGTAGCTGTATGGAACAATGCAGAGGTAGTGATTTGTAAACTAAGTTGGAGTAGTTCAATAGAGTGAAAAACATTCTTTTGTTGTGTATAACTGATCCGATGGATCGAGAGAAATTTTGTTCCCAGCTACTCTTTGATTGAACCGATAAATTTCAGTTGTTTGCTCTCTGCTGAATGGTGACTGATGTGCTTTACTGTTTGACTGATCGTCCTAATGAGCACACTGTTAAAAAACAAACTTAAATTCGTTGACCGAGCTATAAATAAACCGGAGGTAGCGGACGGGAATTTTCTGACGTCTCAGGTCCACTCAACAAACGGTAAGAAAAATACCGGGGTCAATGGGTTGGGTTATTGTATTTTTGCTACTGTAGCTACAGTGATTTCACTGTTTACTGACAAAATAAGCCACATCTAAGCAGCATTTGAGGTGCTTTTTTCAGCTTTTTCCTTTGAAAAAGCTGAAAAAAGCACCTCAAATGCTGCTTAGATGTGGCTTATTTTGTCAGTAAACAGTGAAATCACTGATTCCACTGTAGCAATGTGAATAAGCTGTGAACAAGCTGTTTGCAAAAGCCAAGGAAAACATGCACTTAATACATCAAACCTCGACGTTCTCTTATGCATCTTTTTGGTCAACTCGTCCTTGTTCCGGGAACTAGCGAATCGCTAAATTGCTATTAGTAGTATTATTTCCGACATACCAGCGGACAGTTGTTTGAGCTACTCTGAAATTGCTAGTACTATTATCTCCTTCGCCCTGAAAATGAAGTGACGAATTGCCAGGATTCTCAAGAAGAAGAAAAAGTGACGAATTGATAGCTTCTGGATGCAAATGTTGCGGTAGATACAGGAAAAGTCTGCACAACACACAGAAAGCAACGGGGCAACAGCCGATAGTGACAGTGGCGCCGCCGAAGCACCGCGACAAACGGCTGCTTCCCAACTCGTTTCCGAGGACCGCGACGCGATCGAGCGCGTGTAGTCGCCGCCGCCAGACGACCCCTGCAGGGCCAGCGTGCCGCGCCACGGCGCCACGGCGCAGCGAGCGCATGCAGGCAACCGCAGAGAAACGACCGGGCCGCGCGTTCTGGATGTTGGTTGCCCGCACGGGTGGTTTCGCTCTCGGCCGCGGGTTCACGAAGGGCGCGCACCGTCCGCGCGCGGGCCGCGGCTCCAGCTGTGCCGCTGGACGGTTGTGGGTCCGGTTCGTCAGCCGAAGCGGGGGAGACGTGCTGAGTCGCTGCGTGCCATGGTGCGGGTCGTTGTTTAAGTTCCTGTTGACTAAACTAAACTAGTTCGTCCAATTTTCCAGACACGCGCAGCACAAAACGTAACCAGATTATTTTCAGATTCTAGAAGACGGATGCAAATGATCTCAAAGAAAAAAAAAAGAAAGAAGGAGTAGGGGTGAAAGTGGTGTGGATAATTCCCGACTCCGATCCGATCCGAATTCGATTTTTGAGAATTTGGGAAGCATTTTAGATATCCTAGCGGATATGGATAATCCGAATCCAATTGCACAAGGATTTAGAATAGAATATGAGGTTAAGAAAATCCGACGGATATGGATTATCCGATAAATTAAGATGGATAATCCGATGCTTGAAATAGAATTATCCGACAAATTTAGTTTTTTCAACTAAATCCTCTCTATGTATTAATATACTTGATGTATTAACCCAAAGTATTTTTTATTTATCATTGACTATAACATATATTTTTACGGTGAAATAACGTAGAACTACCGCTAGTTACTTTTGTTTTCTATATACTACTCCCTCCTGTGTTAAAAAACTTGTCGTTTAGAACATTGACACGGTCTCCAAAACACAACTTTGACTAATACTTTTTGCTGTAAAATATTTATAAAATATAGCTAAAGTGTACTTTTATGAAATCATATTTCAATACAAATCTACTCATATCATTTTTACATTTCTAAACTTAATGCATAAAAAAATATTTAAAGTCAAAGTTTAAAAAGTTTGACTTAAGACAATCTCAAAACGACAAGTTTTTTGAAACAGGAGGGAGTACTTTGTATGGTGTTTTTTAGTGTACATATAATGCTATATTTATATACATATTATCCGTCTATTTACTCCGTTTCCGAACAGCATCTACTCTAACTCCGCACTATTTCCGACATCTGAAAAAATCCGTATCCATATTCACATCCGTCTACTATCCGCTCCGCTTCGAATCCGATAAAAAAACATGGATTAAGATATGGAAAAAGCATTATCTGCTCCGCTCAGTGGCGGAGCCTCAGGGGGCCCACCAGGGGCCGTGCCCCCCCCCCCCCCCTCCCCCCCCCCCCCCCCCCCCCCAACGTGGAAGCAAAAAAAAATTAGTAGGCTTCTTTAATTAACAGATAACGTTTAAGCTAATCAAATGTTGCATGGGCTTCAGGCCTGCTAACGTCCGCACTGCATGCCTACGGCCTTGCCGATCTTGAACAGCAGATTGCTCACGTATTCCCAGCGGTAACTGCGTCAATTAGCAACTGCGCCGCCGCCGCCATCGTCGCCCACCGCAACAAACGCCTGCTGGCTGCAGCCTGGCACTCGGCCGCACGACGCCGACGGCAGCCTGGCACGCGACAGCACAGTCTCTGCGACAAGCCAAGAACGCAGCGATCCGTTGATCCTCCTGCTACTTAGTGCGAACAACCAAGGCAAGGTAAGACGTACTCTTCCAGAACTATTGAATTTCTTGATTCCATGGACCATACTGATTACATTAGATGTGCTATGCTAACTAATATATAATTTTGATTAATCATTGAAGGATAATCATGACTAAACGTAAGCTGAAGACATTGGAATCCTTTTTCAACAAGGACAACAACGTGCCTGATGCATTGGGAGACGAGTTAGATGAAGAAATTGCTGATTGGCTTGCCGCACAACAGGAAGAAAATGAGGAGGGGGTCCAGGAGGAGGAAGATACTCCAATCCAACCAACACAGAAAGTTCTTAGAGTCAATTCAGAGGATACTAGTGTTATGGCAGTGGAACGAGATCCAGGTTTGCGTCGTCAAATTTGGGACTATCCTCCGGATGAGAGGGATCAAGTTGTCAAAGTATATATCAAACATGGTCCGTACCAATTTATCAAGGATACATATCCTACTTCTGGTTCAAAGAAACATCCACGCAAGTTTCAGGCTCATTGGTTCAAAGCTTTTTCTTGGTTAGAGTATTCACCTGCAAAAGATGCAGCCTTTTGCTTTCCTTGCTTTCTTTTTTCTAAGAAACCAGTTGGAAAAATAGGATCAAATGCATTCACAGTGACAGGTTTCAGAAACTGGAAAAAGGTTAATGATAATGATCGATGTGCATTCTTGACTCATGAGGGAAAGGATTGTAGTTCAGCTCATAAGTATTCTGTTCAGTGCTACGATAATATGAAGAATCAACCAGATCAAATGGACCGTATCGTGGAGAAGGAGACAGATGAAGACATCAGGAAGAACAGACTTCGTCTTAGAGTAACAATCGATACAATTCGTTGGTTAGCATTCCAGGCTTGCCCCTTTCGGGGACACGACGAATCTGCTAATTCAAATAACCAAGGTAATTTTCTCGAAATGGTCAAACTTCTAGCTTCATATGATGAGGAGATCAAGGCAGTTGTATTAGATAGTGCTTCAAAGTTTGCTAAATACACTTCGCCAACAATTCAAAAAGAAATCCTTGATCTTATGGCCTGCAATGTGCAAAGCGCTATTCGCAACGAAATTGGTGATGCTAAGTTTTGTCTGATTGTTGATGAATCAAGAGACGAGTCAAGAAAAGAGCAAATGGCACTTGTTGTTCGTTTTGTTGACAGAGATGGTTTTGTTAGAGAGCGCTTTCTTGATCTTATTCATGTTCATGATACTTGCTCTGCAACTCTTAAACAAGAATTAAGCAATATTTTATCCGACCATAAATTGGATGTTAAGAGTATTCGAGGACAAGGATACGACGGTGCTAGTAATATGCGTGGAGAGTGGAATGGATTGCAAGCCAAGTTTATTGATGAGTGTCCATATGCGTACTATGTTCATTGCTTCGCCCACCAGTTACAGTTAGCTCTTGTTGCTGCATCCAAAGAAGTAGCAGAGGTTCATAATTTTTTTGAACATCTTGCAATGGTTGTCAATACTGTGTTGTCTTCTATTAAGAGAAATGACGACTTGCATGACAATCAAGTTGCAGAAATAGAGCACCTAATTGAGCTTGATGAGCTTGAAACTGGAAGGGGCGCTAATCAAGTTGGAACCTTGCAGCGTCCTGGTGATACTTGGTGGAGCTCCCACTATAATTCCATTTGTAGCCTTTTAAAGATTTACAAGCTACATTCCTAGTGCTGAAAGATATTGCTAACTCCAAAGGTCCAGGAACTTCTCAGTCCGGAAGAGCAAAGGCATCTGGTGCTGTTAAATTAATGATGTCATTTGACTTTGTTTTTATACTGCATGTTATGAAAGAACTCATGGGCATCACAGACATGCTTTGCAAAAAATTGCAACAGAAATCTCAAGACATTGTGAATGCTATGGATGATGTTGTCACTACCAAAAAGTTGATTCAGAATTTGAGAGACAATGGTTGGACTAGTCTTATTAGTGATGTGACATCATTTTGCAATAAACAAGGAATTAAAGTTCCAGATATGAATGCCTTTTATGCTGACTATGTTCGGTCTCCTGCAGATGATGAGATGACAGTTGAGCATCACTATAGATATTACATTTTCACAGTTGCAGTTGATCAACAAGCACATGAGTTGAATTGCAGGTTCAGTGAACAAGCTACAGAGCTTCTTATTCTGTGCACTTCTTTGGATCCTAAGAATTCATTTAGTTCATTGAAAATTGATGATGTGTGCTTGCTAGCTTCAAAGTTCTACCCTGCTGATTTCTCGGAGCAAGAAAGACTTACGTTGAGAAATCAATTACAACATTATCAACTTGATGTACCTAAACATCCGAAGTTTCAAAATTTGTCAACTGTTGCTGATCTTTGTCGTCGGTTAGTCGAAACTGGAAAATCAGACGACTATTACTTGATAGACATATTATAAAATATTTTCTCATTTATTTAGTTGCATCTCTTACAATGTTTGATAATTATTACAGTTTACCATAGTACTTATATATTTTTCTCTTTACAGGTTGATTCGTCTTGTTCTAACATTACCAGTTTCAACTGCAACAACAGAACGTGCTTTCTCGGCAATAAAACTTGTTAAGACAAGGTTTCGAAATAAAATGGGAGATGGTTTTCTAAGGGATTGCTTAATAATCTACATCGAGAAAGAGATTGCAGCAAAGTTCACAACTGATAGTCTTATTGATGACTTCAATGCTGTAAAGAGTCGTAGAGTACGACTAGCATCATAGCATGAAAGGTTAGATTTATTAAACATTTTTTTCAGCATTTTCCCATTATGTAATGAGGCTACACAAATTTTGTGATTTAAATATCTAATTCTAATGCATACATATATAGAGAGAAATTTGAGTTATATATAGTCAATCTACTATCGTTGTTGACAATCTATGTTACTATATGTTGATCTTGTTTGGACGGCCCCCCTATCTAGAATTGCTAGCTCCGCCCCTGGCTCCGCTCATAGATTAAGATAAGGAGGATGCAAATGACACGGCTGACGAAATCGTTTGGACGGGACGCCGCTTAGCATTTTTCTGGAAAAAAAATGTGACGAACTTTTGCTATATCTCAGAGTTGCAAGGTCCAAAATACCCCTGAGACGTATGAACCCACAGGCATGCAGTCTCGCGCCGCCTCATCCCCGACCCCCACCGCGCCCGCCCGCCCGCCACACCCCCCCCCCCCCCCCCCCCCCCCCAATGCCTCCCCGCTCATCATCCTGGCGGCGTCCCTGGTGGGAGGCTTCAACTCAAATTCAATGCCCGCATCCGATTTGTAACCGGGCTGCCACCAACCTGGAGTTGCCTTTGCCGTCTCCGATGCGACGATGTCGCTGATTCAGGTGGCGCCTCGTCGGACTTACAGCAGGCGCAGGCGGCGTACATGGCCACATGGGATGATGTGGCTTTTCACCATTCTTGGCAGCTTCGATTTAGCCGTGTATTTTGGGCCTATATCTCGTTTCTTGTTCCCCTAATCTAGGCTAGAAACTTGTGGAGCAGGATTTCACCACCTCGACCCAAAAATAGCCTGTATTTATCGATTGCTGATTTGGGCATCACCCCTTTGCTTGCGGCAATGCCTCTCCAGCACTTGCTTTCTTTCCCGATGTCTCTTCTCCCCGCCTCGGGCTGCATCCTGAACTTTTCGTTCTCCTTCCGTTGAGCTAAAGGTAACACCTATTTCTTGTTTTAGCATTAGTCGGGTGATTGGTTTAATTAGTTGCTGTGATGTCGCAATGCAGCCTGCATGTATTCAGCTTGACAACAATTCCATTCTTTATCTATCTGGATGAATCATGGGTGATGAAACAGTCATTTTTATTTCTCTTTCTGAATAATACCAATTATGAAATTAACTAGCATTGGTTCAAATTAAATTCACATGCATGTAGATGGCTAAGCCACAGAATCAACCCACAATTTTCTTTCGGAATCATCAGCTTTAGGAACTTTAGTATTCAGAATACCATGCCTTGTTTCTTGTTATCGACTCATAGGTTTCTTCATGTTTTGCTCTGCTTGACATGTAGGATAAATGGCTTCCCCGCCGATCTGCAATTTTAAAGAAGTTCACTGAATAAAGAAAAATACAACTGAATTGATTGTACTAGTATCTATTTATATATTGCTATAGCAATGCACATGATATTGTCAGATAGAGTTTAACTTGTTTTCTTACAAAAAAAATACAATACAAGATTTACGTTAAGAGTATTTTGCTAAAAGTGTTCTTTTTTTCCAAGTCAATATATCTCCTTTCTGACTGTCGTTAAAACATTGTAATGCTATATAATATATTATGTGTAATTTTTGTGGGTTACGTGTGCAGTGGGAAACTTTGAATTTGTAATTCCTTTAACCAATTTATTAATTGTTGACAGGTACACTGTGTAATATGGTAATTCTGTGAACTTGTCATTAAATAATTTCTTGCTTGCTGTGGGATGGAAGGAGCGAGTATGGAACCACTAGCATCTGTTGCTCCAGATTCTGTTGATTTAGTGGCAGGTTTGACTGATTCAGAGCCTCCTGCTTCATTTCATTTCCCTGAAAGTGCACCGGTTGTTCATACTAGACATTTAAGCGAAGATTTAAGTGCCCTTACAATTAATGATTTACGTATGAACAATCGAGAGCATAATTGCCATGACGGGATTGAAGATAAGGGAACAGGTCGTCATGGTCACGCGAGACATTTTAGTGAAGATTTAAGTTCCCTTACAGTTAATGATTTGTATGCAAATGATGGAGAGCAGAAATGCCATAGCCTACAGGAAGGAGATGGAATAAGTCGCCAAAACTCAGCTGAAAGGGACATTTATAAGGCAGCAGAGATAGCTGAACGCTTCATTAAGTCTATAGATAACAGGGTGCTTATTGACTCTGGAGCACCGATAGAATCTGTTAAAGAGGCCGTGAGCAAATTTGGAGGCATTCTTGACTGGAAAGAGGTAATATTTACTCCGCTAAAATGTTCATTGTCTTTTTTTTTCCTTTTAGATTTTGATTTAGAAATTATTATGATTTTGTTCAGAGGCGCAAACATGTCCAAAATGAGCTTGATAAAGCACTAGAAGATGCTCCTGAGTACCAAAGAAGAGCGGAAGCTGCAGAAGCTGAGAAAGCCAAAGTTCTGTCAGAATTATTTAGCATTAGACGGAGCATAGAAGGGTTGAAGCTAGAGTTGGAAAAGGCAGACACTGAGGCAATACAGGCACAACAAGACTCAGAGCTTGCTAATATACGGTTCAAGGAGATGCAACAAGGAATTGCTTCTAAAGAGAGTGCTGCAATACAGGCAGAGATTGAGCTCGCAAAACACCGCCACATGAATGCCTTAGCAGAATTACAGTCAGTGAAAGATGAGCTAGAACAACTTCAGAAGGAGTATCATTCCTTAAATGCTCAAAAGGATAATGCCAAGGCAAAAGCATGTGAATCCAGCACTGTGTCGCAGGAGATTGAGAAGACCGTTGAGGACCTCACACTTGAGCTCATCACACTGAAGGAGTTATTGACCTCATCGCAAGCTACACATATTATAGCAGAGGAACAAAAAGTAAATGTGGCACTGGCATATGAACAAGAGAAGGCGAATTTCCAGATTGAGTTAAAGCAAGCTGATGAGCAAGTTCAGAAGCTCAACGACACATTGTCACTGACCAAGGATCTTGTGTCCAAGCTTGAAGCCGCATCTGGAACGCTGGTTGATTTGCAAGACGAGTTTTCTTCTTATTTGGAAGATTCACCACCGCCGGCAGCGTGTCTAGCTGAAGAGGCCGAGCGACCAATGCTCAGTATTCGGTTGAAATTGGCAAGGAGCAGGAGGGAGCTTGAAGATATGAGGAAAGACATTGAAAAGGCCAAGGATGAGGTCAAAGGGCTTTGGAATGTTGCTGCAACATTGCGAGCTGATATAGAGAAGGACAAAAAGGATCTCGAGGCATTGAGACATAAAGATCATATTGCAGCCATTTCTGTCACATCTCTCCAAGAAGAAATAAGCACGACGATATGTGAGCTTAATACTGTCCGTGAGAGAACAAAAGCAGCTGAGATGCCTGTAGAGGTACAAAAGGCAACTGACGAGTTGGAACAGGCAAAGTCAAAGACTCGTTTGGCCCGGCATGAGGTGGAAAAGGCTAGGGAAGAGGCAGATCAAGCCAAAGCCGAAGTTAATGTAATCAAGTTGAGACTAGAAGCAGCATCAAGGGAGATACTAGCGGTAAATGCATCTGAAGAAATTGCAACAGCCTCAGCAAATGCATTGTCTGAATACAAACAAGAATCAGAAATAGAACCCCAAGCTGATAGAAGAAGTAGCAACAATGTGACAATATCACTCGAGGAGTACGATATGTTAAGCAAGAAAGCACAAGAAGCTGAGGACCTCGCCAAGAAGCAGGTCATCAGGGCCGTTGAGAAGATCAAGGAAGCAAAGGCGGCCGAGGTGAGGAGTTTGGGTCAGTTGGAGCAGCTGACCAAGCAGATTGATGTGAGGCGTTTGGAGCTAAAGGCAGCTGAAGAGAAATATAATTCGGCACAATATGGGAAGCTAACCATGGAGAATGAGCTGAGAATGTGCAGGGCCAAGCATGAGCAACAGCAGAAAGAAAGTGATGCTGCTGCCGATATGCCCTCTTGGAAGAACATGTCATGGTCGTTTGATGCAGCGCCATCTACTTCCAATTCTCAGATGGTTGGAGCATTATCTAGAGCTGACACTATAGCGGCAACTACTGTAAAAGAGCCAAAGCCGCGGAAGTCGTTCTTCTCACGGTCCATAGTGACAATGTTTACCTCTAGGAAGAAGACGCATTTAAAGTAGCGTCCCTTTCCACTAATAGCGTATTAAATTATTTAATATGATTCTTTTGTACATGTACCTAATAGCTTACACAGTTGAATACAGACTAGCAGTTACTGTGATTTGGGTCGTGGGTTCTATCTTGTAACCTTTCACTATAATGTCTCTTCGAGCAGGCTGGGTGCAATTACAAAATGTAGAAGCTGGAAATACTTACATCTGTTATCTGAAAAAATATGTCTGGCCACTATAGTTATTCTTCTAGATGAATTGTGGATAGCTGTGAATTTACTCTTCGCTGCTAGATTCAGAGAAGGCAGGTCGTGGAGAACTCTTCTAAAGAATGCCCTGTCGTATCGAAGGGTGTCAGTTAAGTAAACACACCAGTTAAAAGAAGATGAGTTTAGAAATAGTAATAGTTCAAGTTTCAGATACGCAATTTTGCTGCATATATCTGCCTTTGCTTAGTAAGTTTTATAACTTGTGATCAAAAGAATATCAAGTACACCAAAATCCTAATGTTCTTTCGTGCAGTATACAAAAGGGCCACAACCTTTCTGCATACACTTTTGGTCATTACAGTTTGAGGCCTCATCTGAACTCCTTTCGCTCATTTACTTCTGGAGAAGTGTTGAAAAACCTTGCTTCATCTGATCTTATCTTATCGAACTGTAACCAAAATCAGTAAAACAATTTGAGGCCTTCGGACACATCCTCGCAGTGCCTGACGTGCCGGAGGACGGCACCTACGCCCCCGCTCTGCTTGGCCCTGCAATCGTAGTTGGGCGGCGCAAGGAAGCACGGCTCCATCGACGTCGTCCGGACGCAAGGCGCCTCGGTCCGCGTCCTGTTCCTCGGCGGCGCCAGCAGCAGCCACGGCTTCACCCCGGCGAGGCCGTGGCTTACGTACCCCACTGTTGAGCCCCCGCTCATCACCGACACGTCGCAGTAGCTCTGCAGGAACATCTCCACCAGCACCTCCTTCTGGTTCCGCGGCTGCTTTCCGGCGCTCGTCAGCTGCAGCACGCTGACGGCCTCGCCGGTCACCGTGGTGTGTCCGTCGTACATCGTCTTGAGCCACTCGGCGAACCGCGGCTCGGACGCGCTGACGAGCACCGCCGTCGACGACGTCGCGGACGAGGCCGCCTCGTGCTCGCTCGACGCCGCGTCGGGGTCGACCTCGGGCAGGATCTTCTCCTGGCTCGTGCAGGCCGCGATCTGCTTCAAGTACTCCTCCGTCGTCGTCACGGGGTTCCACGAGACGGCGGCGACGTGAACCCCGATCTTGTTCTCCTCGAACTTGAACATGTGCGACGTGTGGTGCCTCGCGATGAGCGCCCACACCTCGTTCGACGGGTGGAACAGGTACCTCCCGACGTGGTGGAACACCGTGTCCGGCGCCGGGAACATCCACCGGAGCTCGTCCTCGAACCGCGGCACGAGGAACAGCCCCGGCGCGAAGTAGAGGTCGGAGCGCAGCACCAGCCAGTTCACCTTGCCCAGCACGGCCTGGTCGTCGTCGCAGAAGAAGAGCTGGTCCGGCAGCTGGTAATCGCGCTCCAGGTGCACGTACGCGTACGACGGCAGCGACTCGGCAGCGGTCGACAGCACGGCGGCGGGGTGGTAGCTGTCGTTCGCGGCCTTCTTGGCGCCGACGACCAGGTTCCCGTAGCTGCGCTCGCTGCCTCGGTGGAGCTCCGTGAGGTTCTTCAGCAAGGGAAAATCGCAGGGGAGCTCCCACGACGTGGCGCCGGGGAAGGGCTCGCAGAAGAGGCCCGCGATGTCGTTGGTCGCGTGCACGAGGAAGACGCGGCCGGTGAGGAGCGCGTAGAGGAAGGCGGACGCCATGGAGAGCATGCGGTCGGCGAGGTGGTGGCCGGACCCGGACGGCGTCCACACGAGGTAGCTGCACTCGACGAGGCCCAGGCTGTGCGCGGCGGCGAGCTGCGCCACGTACTTGTTGTAGGAAAGGGTGCCGGGGCCGCACTTGCGGTGGAGCGCCTCGTACTTGCGGAGCCGGGAGACGAGGTATGGCGACGGCGAGTGCGGGGACGGCTTGCGGTACAGCGAGGACTGGTACCGGCTCAGGCAGGTGTTCTTGTCGATGTCCGGCGAGAGCAGCCCGCCGAGGAGGACGTCCCGGCTCTCCGGCGGCGTCGGCGATCCCGACGGCTCTGCTTCTTTCGTCGCGTCCTGACCTGCGTGGATCGGCAAGGGAGCTAGTAAGTGGGCACGCAGCATCGTGTGCGACTGCGACTGCGAGTTGCTGCGTTGCACGGAGAGGACGCACTCCACGTACTGTCGTAGGTCACGGTTACCCTGACGCCCATCTGCTGCCACATGTCCGACAAGGACGGCCGCCCGGGGGACATGGCGAGGAAGAGTGGCAGTGTCGTGAAGCAGAGCGCGACGAGCAGCCCGCAGGGCCAGGCGGGGCTCCTCGCCGGCGGCGCCTGCGGCGGTAGGTGCGTCAGCTTCCTTGCCATTCCTTCGTTGGTCGCCCCCTTGTTTGCGCCGCAAAGGGAAGCGACGGAGCTGGTCTTGGTACACGAGCGGAGCAGAGGACTCTGATCTGATGGAACAAAAATGAACGATGTACAGAGACTAGGGATTCGGGACGGGCTCACTTTTTCGCCGCGCGAAGGAACGGCAAAGACATTGTGTGCGATACAAACTTACGTTGTTTATGCTGTGATAGCTGCGTTTGTGTGAGATACAAACTTCAGTGATGTGGCTCGTACGTCCGTACCAACATACCAAGGGGCCCAAACCGTGCGAGGTCTGAACCCATGGCAGGCCTGATGAACGAAGGCCCATGTACTGTGAATACTTGATCTATCAGGCTCAAATAAAGGTCAGGATACTCCGGAACCTGGAGGAAGGATGCATAGGCCACGTTACCGCGAGCGCGCGTGTAGCGCGGCCCACGACGGCCCACGGCGCACGGCGGCGGCTTTGATCCTCGTCGTCGGCGACGGCTTCTTCCTTGCGTTGCCGCCGCCGCGCGTCGCTCCTCCGTGTCGCCGTCGCCGCGAAGTTCCGCTAGCCCGGAACAATTGTTCCGGCGGCCGGAACAATTGTCTTGAAGCTCGGAACAATTGAACAATTGTTCCTCGGCGGCGGCGCGGGGAAGCCGGGGTGGCGGCGGCGAGGAGAAGCCGGAGGACGGCGCGCGGCGCAGGATAGCCAGCGCGGCGCGGGGCGACGGCGCGGCGGCGCGGGAGGAAGGAGAAAGGAGAAAGAAAACCAGCCGTTAGATTCTAGGGTTGCACGAGTCTTAAAGCGCGCTACATGTAGGCTATGGGTAACGCGCGCTAATTATAGGAAATCCGGGAGGAATCGGGAGCTCCTATGTGTACGTCGCGCTACGCGAAGCTGCCATGTAGCGCGGGCCAAGGCCCACTCTGTGTCCTCCCTCGCTACTACGCCTTTTCTACGCGCATGAAGTTCTAGTAGCAGCGTGCTGGTGTGATTTTTTAGTCCGCCTAGCGCACACGAGGCGACCGGGGATTTTGTATTTTTACCCTTGCTTTGAAATCCAATTGCGTTTTTACCCCCTTTTTCACAGATTGCAAATGTACCCCTGTTTTTTTAGAACAAGCAGCCGTTTACCCCTCATTCTCACATCCGTTAAGCCAGATCGAATTGAAGAAATAAAAAAAAAGATTCAGTAAAGAGGAAAGGACCGAAGTGCCCTTTTCCTCGACCCGAGCCCGACCTGCATCTCGTTCGACCCGAGCCCGACTTGACTCCCTCCTGTTCGTGTTCGTTCTTTCCCTGTTCCCTTCCCCAACCCTAACCCTAACACGGACTTCCGCCATGGGGATTGTCGAGGTTTTAGGGTCTCGATGTTATTTATGTAGGTGCAAAGAAACCAAGAACACGATGGTAACACAAAACGTTGAGGTTTATACAGGTTCGGGCCGCAATGTGCGTAATACCCTACGTCCTGTGCTGGTGTAGTATATTATGATGATGATTATGAGAGATCCCTGCCCGCCTTATATGTACGGGGGTGCAGGGTTACATGGAGTCTAACCTAGCCGGTTACAATGTAATTTGCCTTGTAGTACAAGTAAGTCGCCGTTTATCTTGGGCCGAGTGACCCAACCGACCTCGAGACTGCTGGGCCACCTGGGCCTAATTGAAGTCATCCGACTACCCATAATTGGAATACTCGGCCTTGTTGATTCTTGAGGATACCCGGGTTCTCATATCTTCGACAGTAGCTCCCGAGTAATTTTTTATTTATCTTGAAGACCTCCGACTGGTTCAAACTCCACGTGGAATAATTCTCAGCATAGCTGGTCAATAAAAAAGAACTCTAAAGAGTAATAGTTACCAAAATAACCAATATAAAAGAGCTGAAACATAGGAATACTAAGATCAGCAAGGCCTTGAATTAGGCATAAAGACTGATAATATCTAATATCCGATTGATGACGCCTTCTGAAAATTTTGAATATGCACCTTAAGTGTATCTATTAGATGTAGCCCCCGGGCTTCTGTGTAATCCAAAGAATTAGACAGAAGGTCAAAGCGAGCCTAGTCATGATGACCGAAAAACACATCTATTAGATGTATCTGGGTATATACCTTCCCGAAGCCTAGCACCGACTGGCCGAGTGGAGAAACGTAGGGTGCATGTCAAGTGCATCCTACGGATGTAGCCCCCGAGTCTATGAAGAAGTGAATCAATTGTTCATAGACTCTAAAAAAGCTATAGAGTATAGCTCATAGAGCCTAGCCATATAGCCATATGAAGAAATCCACCGAAGTAACGCTCATAGAGCCTAGCCGCCGACTGGCCGAGTGAAGAAGAAATCCGTCGAAGTGAAGCTCACAGAGCCTAGCCAAAGACTGGCCGAGTAAAATAACCACTGGAAAAGTTGAAGCCGAGTGAAATAACAATTGAATAATTATGGCCGACTGATAAACCGCACCCATGCTGTTGAGCTGATTGATTCTAGCTAGTCAAATAAATGTGACCGACTGATACTAATCTGGTGTTGACCTTGCCGACTGATTTTGGTCAAGATTCAAGCAAATCTTCCGATCTGGTACTCAACCGAGTAAAATACTAGTTGAATAGCTACAGCTGAGTAATTCTGATGAATATAAGTGAACAGATGGACAATAGTAGCCGCATGGTCCTATCGATGAAGTTAACAATCTGGTATGGTTGTCGTTGTGCAATAAACAAATAGTCTTGATGGATTCTTGAGAGAGAGACATGATCTGACCAACCTTCCCTAAGCTCTTTGCACCAAGTCTTGCTTCCATCCATAGTTCAGACAAGTATTGACTCAGCGTAACTTAATAAGCCTGAATACCTGATGCAATAATAGCTGCCGGAGCCACGATAACTTGAATATAGACAATTTCTGAGTAACAACTTCTTGAATGAAGAGTGCATTAAGCACCTTCCTGAGTATTGCAACGAGATTATAAAAAACTTGAATAGGTCCAACGAACAGCCAATCAATTTTACAAGAGAAATATCCGATAGCCAGGTGTGATGTCTGGTGATGAGTATCCATGTAATAGTCACATATGAAGATCCCAATTAATAATAGCCCAGATGAAAATTCTGAAGCTACATAATATCAGATAAATAAACTGCAATGAAGACAATAGCTTGACAAAAGAATAGCTTGATCAAAGAATAATTGCCAAGTCATCCAACTGATATTGAACAAGAATATAACAGAATTGTAGAAATCTGAAAACCTGAAGATTGCTGAGTGGCGTCAAGCCCCCAAGCATAAGAAATATGACTCATAAATTCTGAGACATTCATGAGAAAAATCCCAATGATTCCGGCTGAATATTCCAATAATAATCAATAAAATTCCAGATGAAAATCCCAATGATAAATAAAATCTGGAGATGAATATCCTGAGATTTCCAGCTGAATATTTCAGTGATAAATAATTACCAGTGATGAATAGCCATAAATAAATCCAATGAAGTATCCATAGATAAAATTCCTGATCAGATGTATAGCCATGCAATAGGGCACTTTGAATTTCCTGCTGATGACCCAGTAAATAACTCAATATAGCCGTCAAGCATGAGAGATAGGCTCACGAAACCTGAGAAAATTCCTCAAGCATTGTCATAACCAAGAGATTATAATAAACTTGAAGAAATCCGCAAACTGAAAATTGCCGAGTGGCGTCAAGCCCCCAACCATAGGAAGTAGAATGATAATCTCCAAAAAATTCCTGTATATATACACAAGAAACAACATTATGTAGTATGCTGATTGAACAAGACACGCTCAGGATATAAATCACCCTTATCTTGGTCAAATTTTAGTCTCCTTATGTGCTTAGTCCAATGTTGTCTCCCTCGAAGCATTGGGTATAGGTGAACTCCACTGACTACACACTAGGTTATGACCTAGCCTGACTCATTAACCTAGGGTGTTAGCAACATAAGGTATTAACCTGTCGGTGTTAGAGTGTGAGCATCGGCCTGATATGAGCTTTCATAAACTCGGGGAAAATCCACCGACCCATTAGCTTATATGAGAAAAAGACTCAAGACATAACACATAAGGGTAAAGTACAGCCCCCGACTATGTGATGAGTAGAATATACTAATCACATAGCCAGAACTCAAACTGAAGTGAGAAAAGACTGTGTAATAAATTATATGATGAGAGTAAAAATACTCGAAAAATTTAAGAATCAAATAAATGACTTAGCTTGTCTGACGTCTCGCCGAGTCGAAAGGAGAGATGAAATTAATCCTCGTATTTGAGCTTATAAGCCTCCGGGCTAATGCCGGGTTGATTGGATAATAATCCGAGTGAATCTTCATGTAGCTGAATCATTAGGCCATGTGACCAAGTAAACATTGTGGCCGAGTTGTTGTTGTCGTACGCCCATCGCCGTAGCCGTGGCCGCAGTGGCCAATGGGTCGAGAGTATACGCCGCTGGGTCGTGAGTATATGCCGAGTAGGTGCCGGTGTAAGCCGAGTACGTAGTTACCGTGAGCATCAGGTGACCCTCCTGGCCAGATGGCCTTCGTCGCCCTACGCCGCCGAGTAGACGCCCCCGTATGCCGAGTGCATAGTTGTCGTGGCCGCCGTGGCCGGTGGCTGTGCCGAGGAGACGCCACCGGGTCGTTGTTGTACAGCGTATAGCCCCCGTGGCCGAGTAGTTGTAATTGTACAAAAACAAGCTACTCGGGCCTGGACTACCAGCAATTGAGTCGGACTTGCCGTACATGAAGTCGCCGCTGTACGCCGAGTGATTGTCGTGGCCATGAAGCCGCCGCCCAGCGTCGAGCAACCGCCGCGGCAGCGAGATCAAGATGCCACTGATAGCATGCATGAATCATCTCGACGGAAGAAACTCGTACATGCAAAAGCATTAATACATGAGATTAAACTTCAAGTCATACAACATCACGTGAGGATAGAAAATATTGAATGGACTAGCAAAAGTGCCCGTGCGTTGCCACGGGCTGAACAAAAAAACAATGTACAAATAAGTTCAATGAATTTCAGTTTTTAAAACAAAATTGAATGGGAACTGTTTATGTAAATATATGGAAGAAACTCATGAAAAATATTTTGATTCCGCAATAAAAACACATCTTGAAGAATTCATCTGGACAGTACTATTACCATGAAACTTTATTATTATACATGTATACATTAGTATTACATAAAATAGATATTGTCAACGATTTCTATGTTAATCATACAAAATAATGCAAAAAACAACTTCCTTTTGTGTTAGCAGTACAATTCCGAACCCACACCACCAGCCTTCTCTCCGAGTATTCTTTACTCTGTAACTCTCACTTCTACTTCCAACACAAACGGTACAGAAGTCTCTTCGTTCCTTCCTAGATGATTTTGTGAATACCCATCTCCTGATCATCGAGGTGGATGTCTTTGCTTTTGTAAATACCCATGCGCACCTATGTCAAGTGAAGTTAAGCAATATAGGCATTGTCCGACGAAAAAAGGATCAGATTTGGACGGCCTTGAAAAGCTAGGAACCCTCATAGATAATTTTAACCATTTCGATCTGGGTGCACAACCGCCAGGAATTGCCATTCCAGCCGACAGGAAAGACTAAATGAACAATAAAAAAATACAATTGCATTTTCCTTTCTTATTTCATTATTTGCATACAGAGTTCTCCGGCCTTACATTAATTACACCATCATTATTCTGAACAAATATTGGGGTACAGATGCCATAAGAGAATGAATAGCACATTGCATAAGAAAGTAAAGGCAAAGATTAAGATGGCAATCCACATTTCGCAGAGGTGCACACAGCCATGAATTCACAACCATGAAAGCAAACATAATTTGAGCAAAGCCCAGACCATTGATCTTCACAGATTCCAGAATCCAAAGTAGAATGAAGCCTGAGGAAATTTCAGAGAGAAGTTAAGTTTAACAGAAGAATTCAATGCATATTTGCATGAAGTAAAGAAGTCTGAGCAAATTTCAGGCACAAAGCGCGGTGGTTGAACCTATTTTCGGTACCACAACTGATATGTTTATTGTTGTTTACTGAGAGTTTACCTGAGAGCTATGGAGATAGCTCGGAAATAAATTTCTATTAAGTATAGGAGCAACTCATAGTATATATTGCTGCAAGAAACAGGCAGAGCAGCATATATTACACTAATCATTCTGCCATCAGCGATCTAGAGGCAAAAGCACAAATAATATTACACTAACCATGTAGTAAAAACAGAAGACGTTAAGAACTACAATCACCAGCCCAAAGGCAAAGGCGGGCACAAAGCAATACAACACTAAGTGAGCAATGTTGCTATAGAGCGTTCGTTGCCATAGTAGGACCAAAGTGAGCATTGTGAAACATTAAGGCTATATATCTGCAATCCAAGCATATCTTGAGTTTGAGACCAAACTTTACTGGTGCAACCAAATGTAACTTGCAGGCTACTCGCTTGGACTTAGAAAAAAAAAATGGATCCAGTTTATGGCATATTACTTGTACCACTGGCTCTAAAACGCGCAATGAAGAAAGGGCATTGCTTCTCCTTTGAGCAGGAATAATTTTCAGGGGTGTCCTGTTCTCCTATTTAAATACCAAAAATTGCATTCATACGTCTTTCAGTTTCGTTGTTAGGCATGTACAGGGTTGTTACCAAAGATTTTGGAGGTGAATCTTAAAAACTAATCCCCAAAAGGTAATCAGAAGTTGTCTTAATCCCATTGAACGCAACAAGTCTTGGGAACCAGCGATTACGGAGAAGTACCTGGATTGGAGCTCAAGGTCTGAGTTGGGCACCAGCTCGTCATCGACAAACTCGCCTAGCCTGCCCGCCTACTAATTGCCATCCATGGCAAGGCAAGGTCTCAATGGACAATGGCACAACTTAAACAATATTTTGTTGATGGAACTTTGTAAATAATTTACATCAGTCTCATAAGTGTTCTGTTATGCCCTGGCAGAGCAAAACCAATTTTTGAATCAATATGAATGATAGGAGGACATGCCTTTGTGGCAAATGCTGCTACTTTCAGAGTAATTTTCTGTACTGAATATAAACTTCGCAAGCACATGAAGCAAAAGGAAGAGGATCACAATCTCACTTGCCATGTGTCATAACGCAATCAGTCACAAAAAAAATGACAAAAAAAATCACATCATCAGTTATTTAAAAGATACTACACCAGTAACAAATCATAACCAGTTAAGAAGTATCTATAGGTAAGGGGACTCACCTTGCTACAGACTAACAGGATGCTCCATCCATGTTAACTCCTCCATGGTGGCTTGACCACCATTACGACCTGACACAAGGAAGAAGAATGCTAAGGCAATAGCATGTTGTCATCGGTCTTCTTTATTGCAGATCATAGCCATGAAAATGGGTATGAAGCATATTGTTCAAAAAAAAAATACAAAAATTACATACAAATAAGAAAATGGGCAGCAATAAACACCATGCTTAATGCGATAGTATTACAGGTTGACCATGTTCTAGAAGATCACTCTGTCCACAAATTTCAGACATTTTTCAGTGCAAACCAGAGACAACCTGTTGATATCAGGCTAGCAGTTACTATCTCTAGATTGCTCCCGCCTTTGTCCCAGCGCCCGCACCATGGGTATGTTAAGCAATGTAATTCCCATAGACCATTATATTGATTGTTTAGAAATTTTTCACCATAGGCATATAAAGTTATTTGAAACATCCTGAAAGTAAAAATTACAAGGTAACACAAAATATCCAGAGCAAAATTGTACAACCATCAGTTATGGAAATGCAATCTATTCACGAAGACAAGTTTCTGCAAGTTCATCCATTATAAGATCAATCAACATGCATCATTAGTAAGAAATCGCATATGACAGAAATAGATGTAAGTAGCAGTTGGTTTATTTCAATTCTGTGATGAGTTGAAAAGCATTCGTTTGGTTGATTGCTATGTTATCCTGAATGTCATTATGCTTCAGAAAAATTAGACTAAGTTCAGTCACTAACATTCTGCGAATGGCCATTATAAGTGCAAGAAACATAGGTTACCTCAGTCATATGTATTATGCCTTCATCCGTGTTATCGTCATCATCATGAAAAAGTACATTGGAGTAGGATCCAGTCTGAGCTCGTGCAAACATAAGCATCTAATTACAGTCTTTAAGGATGTCGGCATCAGTTTTATTGGTGCCGACCTACAATATAAATCCATTCACATCGTTTACCAGGTATCTTAAATTCTAAAACTTGCGATTCAGATAGCACCAAAAGTGTGGTTCAACATGCTCCTCAACCACATTCTACAGAAATAATTCATTGTGCTCCTCTTGTATCAGATTTTTGGTATAGCATAACATCAACTGCAAGAACGCAGATTCCTATGATTGGTGTGAACCTTCAGAGTTATTTATTTTTTCATCTGTTGTAAGCAATTGTTTTTGTGTGAACAAAAGGCTGATGCATCTCAGGGTTATTGTCCTTTCTCCAATGCTGCTGCTTAACTCAAGCAAGTTGATCCAGGGTACTTACAAAAATATATATATAAAAATTTGAAATCTTCTATCAAGAAGTGGTTTGGTATTTCCATATTATATTGACAAAAAAAAAGCCGAACCCAAAATTTATAAGATGACCTAAGCAGATAGTCATTGCATAAAATAATTATGGAGCTGGTAGACAAAAAGAGTCATGCTCAATCGAAGACTATCAACCATGGTTCATTCAGGCATTCAGGCGAATAGGTTGTCTGTGTGTCTGATGACACCAAAACATAAGGTGGATGGCAGGGATTTGCAACATGCTCACCTTAATAACCTGGAAGATGATTTGTGTTAAGCCTACAGCCATGACAACTTCCGGTTCATCTCCATCCATCTGATAGCACCCTCCTTCTTCCCCCAGCTGAAAGCCAAAGTGAGCGATGAATGTGGCACTTCAAACTCATGTTCAGAGAGATGAAAACTACAGCAAACAGAAATTAAACCAGGGAAGCTACCCAGATCACAATCCTACCATCCCAAATCCGGGCAAGAGTCGCGTGCAGTGCAACAAAACAAATCGAAGCAGAGGCAGGTGAGGAACAGTAGAACTAACCAGTGAGCGTGGGGACGCGGGGCTTGGCAAGCTTGTCGAGCTTCTCGAAGATGCAGCAGCCCTTGCGACATGGATGGAGAAGGCCACTGGCCACCTCCTAGCGGAGCGCTAGACGCCGCCGCCGCCGCTGCGCACGCGCGCCGCAGCTCCGGGTCTTCCGCGCTCGACTTGGTCATCTAATCCCCCTCCCTCGCGGCGGGGCGGCCGGCCTCGACGGCGGCTAGGGTTGGGGAGGGAAGGGGAGGCGAGTCGGGCGTGGGGGCGTGTGCGCGGCAGGGTCGGAGTGGGGAAGACGGTACGGTCAGTGGAGCGTCCTTCCAACTGTTTGAATCCGCGGCGCGCTGCAAGGGCGAGGAAGCGGACGGGCACAGAGCGAGGAGCGACGGCGGCGCGAGCAGCCACGGCGCCATCGAGCAAGCGAGGGAGCCGAGATCGTTTTTTTTCCATCGGGGTGGGGGGCGTCGCGTGTGTTCTGGTGGGCCCCATCTGTCGGCGCCGAAATTTTTTAAAGAGGAGGAGACGCACATGCACGGGAGTGGACTCAGAAGACAAATAATAAAGAGTAAAGATTACAGATTGATTTGCCGGTGAATAAAAAATTTAGTCAAAAGAAGGAAAGAATATTCCCTGTAATCCTTCCGGTGATGTACGTGTAGTTTGAGTTGCAGCCCGACATATAGTCTTGCCTCGGGACTTGAAGCTAAAGTTCCGTCGATGGAAAGCTTTGGCTCCGTATCCAACTCGAACTGTGTCTTCCCTTGTACGAGATGCAGCTACGCCGTCTGATGAATTACGGCGAGAACGACGTCTGGCCTTGGAACTTGATGCATGCAGGGATGCCGCAGCCTTGTGGACGACTTACGCGGGTCACCTCGACGCAGATCAAAGGACGTGGTCTTGTAGCTGGTACGCCGCCGCTGTGATAATCCGTCGAGTCGTCGACTTTAAGCTGGACGTCGGGTTGTCTCGACGTATAAAAGCATGGAGGATGCCTTGACGCCGGGACGCCGAGACAAAAGTTGTGTCGACGGCATGATGCCTGCAGGGATGCCGCCGCCGCTGCAGCCTGACGCGCAAGCCGTCTGCTCGATGAAGATCTCGCCGTGCAAGCCGCCTGTTCGATGAAGATTTCGCCGTGCAAGCCGCCTGCTTGATCGACACGATGATTGAGCCGAAGTAGAGTTGTTGTAGATTTGTCCATGGCATCCGACGGAGGATTCCCGCACACCCTTTTCCTGACGCGCCACTGTCGAGTTTTTAAAGCTTCGATTGTTATTTATGTAGAGGCAAAGGAACCAAAAACACGATAGTGTAATACAGATGCCAAGGATTATCCTGGTTCGGGCCGCAATGTGCGTAATACCCTACGTCTTGTGCTGGTGTAGTATATTATGACGATGATTATAAGAGGATCCCTGCCCGTCTTATATGTACGGAGGTGCAGGATTACATGGAGTCTAACCTAGCCGGTTACAATGTAATTTGCCTTGTAGTACAAGTAAGCCGCCGTTTATCTTGGGTCGAGTGACCCAACCGACCTCGAGACTGCTGGGCTACCCGGGCCTAATTGAAGCCATCTGACTACCCATAATTGGAATACTCGGCCTTGTTGATTCTTGAAGATACCCGGGTTCTCATATCTTCGACAGGGATGAAGCTTGAGGTGGCGGGGCGGCAGCCTGGAGATAAAGATGCGCGCGGTAGGAGGGGAGACCGAGCACGTGCGCAGCTGGAAGAAAGGGTTTGCCGACGTGCGCGACTGGAAGGGAAGGAGAAAGGAGGAGGTGCGGCCAAGAGAAAGAAAGGGGAGCGGCCTGAGGAGGAAAGGGGCGCAGCCAGGAGGAAGAAGGAGCGCGGTCTCAAGCGCCCCCTACTGGCCACCGGACCATGGAGCTTTTCTGCCATGGGAGAGAGCTCGCAAGGCTGGAGGTTGAAGACAACCAGCTAATGGGCTGCAACGGTGTAACATTTTTTTTTTTTTGGCGATGACAATGGTGCAACAAGCCGCAAGGTGTACAAGTCTGAACTCCATAATTTACCTTTTTAGCATGTCCTTTATTTTTGTGTGTAAAATGGCCTTGAGGAATGAGTATATATTTAAATTGTTTCAAATATTTACTATCCAAGATACACTTATAATTTCAAAACAGGGTAAAATCACAAAACTGTTATCAAAAGTAGGGGTAAAATCGTAAGGACACTCGGGTCTTTTTACACAAGATTTAACACCGTCAAGTTCCTCTAACGAACCAGAGGTAAACTAATGCTTCATTTTCAAAAGCAAAGGTAAAATCGCAATTTGTCAAAAAGAAGGGTAAAAACGCAATTAGCTTCTAAAGCAGGGGTAAAAACACCAAATCCCCGAGACGATTTGTTTTTCTCCTGCGAGAGCTACTTTTAGTCCATTAGCGGCAGAAAATAATATGTGTAGAGACAAAAGAGCAAGCTATTTTGATTTTTCTCGTGGTTTTAACTAATTTTTTTGAACAAGAGATTATAAACTAAATTTAATTAATAAAAAACAATTGTTCCATCACCTGAAACATTTGTTCCAGCAATGGAGAACAATTGTCTATCACATGGGAACATTTGTTCCAGCAATTGTGAACAATTGTTCCATCACATGGGAACAATTGTTGAATTTAAAAATAAAAAAATATATTCATGTAGGATCTTATTTTGTTGTATTAATTGTGAGAATCATCACGGTTCAAACGGGTTCGAAAATGGAGTTGTGGTTGAGGAGAAAAAATAGTTTAAAGTTTCAAATTCGTTTTAATCCCACCAGCTCCAATACGCTGTTGACACGTGGCAAGTCCAGATGAGTCCCGCGCATCAGAAGAAGATTCCCCGGTCAGCCCGCACAACCCACGAGTTTTATTCTCATCCATTCATTGTCAGCTGGCGCGAATCTCAAAACACGTTACAAGATGGCTTTCCCTAATGCGTGCTATATATGAGATCTGCGGGAGGAAGCACTGGATTTGATTAGGCTTTTGAGGGGCTCGGCTTGGTCCATGTTGTGTTCGGAGCGTCCTGTTCCGCAGAAGTGCTCGCGACCCAGCCTGCCTCGCGAGCCGGGCCAGAGCATTTCCAATGAGACTCTTTATATCTCTTTCTAATTTACAGGAATAATGTTTTTTTAAAAAAAAATTCTTCAACAGCCTCTTCAATTAGATATTTAAATATAGATATCTTTCGGATTTCTAGTTAGTCAAAAATAGAGAGCGATGGTGTCTCTCTAGACTGCGCATAAGATATAAAAAAATTATAGGAGAGTAAAAAGATATAGAAAACGATTTTTTAGGCAGACAGTGAGATTTATAAAAGCTCTTGAAGATGTTCTTAGAGCAACTCCAAGAGCTTAGCTAAAATTATATTCTAAATCCTTTGTTTTTAGCTAGCCTCTAAAATAAAACACACACCTAAAAAAGGTGGAGTAACCCAACAGACTCTCTAAACTACCAAAGGTCCACAGGAAGAGGAATAGAGAGTCAATGTGCCTAGCTAAATAAAGCTAGTTAGAAAAGTGAATGAAAGAGTTAGCTATTTTGAAAATAAATTTAGAAAGACTGTTGAAAAACTATTTATAATAGTACTAGCCATATTTAGAGAGAAATCATGTTTTGACTAGCCTGTTAGAGTTGCTCTTAACTTACCTTATTCAGAGGCCAGAGGCACGAGATGAGCCCAAGGCAGAAAGTGTTGCGTGAGGGGATGGCGAGGGGTTGCCACGTAACCTGTAGAGGAGGGCGGCAGGGTTATGGTTTTGGGGCTATCGATCAGGGGGGAGGGAGCTTCAATCTCTGCCAACCTTACAACGGACTGTTCGTGTGTGTGTGTGTGTGTGTGTGTGTGTGTGTGTGTGTGTGTGTGTGTGTGTGTTTGGTTGGTTGGGGGGAGGGGAGGGGGCATGTGCAGTCATGACCCAACGGAGCGATGGACAGGGGTAAATGACGAAGGAGCACGATCGGAGAATTTACCACAGTAGTAGTTGAGTTGTGCGGCAAGGCGCCGCGGTAGCGGTGGGCAAGGCATTGTCGGCAACGGCACCAAAGACGACATTGGAGCTGCAACGAGAGAAGTGGGAGGAAGATGACCATATGTCAGTGGGAGGAACACTATCATATGCTAGACACATGGTGGCCGGGAGAGGGGTCGTGCCCCCCCCCCCCCCCCCCCCAACAAAAAAAAAATCATCTCAAAAACACACTGACACACTCTGCAAAGTATATCCATTTTTCGCAGTGAAATATCATATATGTCATATTAAAAGGACATCACATGTCAAAATTATTTTACACACAATTGTAAATCTCACCGTTCTTTGTGAAAGGGGTCTTGACCTAGTGGTTATGACTCCTGAGTAGCACCTTAGAGGTCCTGGGTTCGACTTCCGGTGGGAGCGTATTTTCTAGGAGTTAACGGCATTTGTGCTTTCAGCGGTATGCGACATAGTCGTCGACAGCGAGACACCAGTGGTGACTTCGTCAATCTGGAGGATTTGCCGGCTCAGTCTTCGAAGATGCTCATAGGGGTGAGTGTGCGTGCGTTGTGAGTGTCTGAGTTGTACTGTGTAATCGTAAAAAAAAAAATCTCGCCGTTCTTTGGGGCACCAATCGTGGACGGGTTATGGTTTCGGGGCTGTCGATCGGGGGGGGGGGGGGGGGGGGCTTCAATTTTTGGCAACCTTACAGCGCATGGTTCGGTTCTTTGTGTGTGTGTGTCTGTTTTTTCTTTTGAGAGGGGGGGGGGGGGGGAGGGGGGGGGGGGGGGGGGGGGGGGGGGGGGGGGGGAGGGGTTGAACAAACGGACGGGGTAAATGGTGAAGGAGCGCGATAGGAGAATTCAACATGGCGATAGTTGGTGGGGTATGCGGCGAGGAGCGACATTGACGTTAGCCACTTTGATGACAGTGGTCATCGATGGCACCGAAAACGGCACTGGAGCTGCAACGAGAGAAGCGGGAGGAAGATGACCACATGTCGGAGGGAGGAAGGCTACCCACATGCTAGACACGTGGCAGCTGGGAGAGGGGGTCGTGCCCCCCCCCCCCCCCCCCCCCCCCCCCCACACACACACACACACCCCACCCCCCAACACACACACACAAATTCATCTCAAGAAACGCAGACTAACACACTCTGCAAAGTATATCCATTTTTCGCAGCAAATATGCCATATTAAAAGTACATCACATGTCAATAGCATTTTACACACAACTGTCAATCTCGCCGTTCTTTGGGGCACCAATCGTGGATGGGATTGCGTCGGTTTACACGCTGCCCACATGAATCATGCCAAGTCCAGCTAATCGCCTCACCGGTATCACGTCAAATATCAGTGCCGCGTACAGCGTGCTCGCGGAGGCGTCACAGCCCGCAACCGACGACCGCCTGGGAAGCCAAGTCCGCGTGACGGGACGGTGCTCTGATCCTGTGGTGCACCAGGGCGTGCCTCAGATTAGTTGGGAATTTATTTTTTTATTATTTTTTTAAAAAAAAACTAGTTGCGCAGTTGATCCAGGCACGTCCTGCACGAAAAAAATCAAACGCAAATCAACTCTGAGACTACTTGTGCGCTGCAGCAGCCTGCAGAGGAAAAAGATTTTAAAAATACAGGCATACAGAGGTTCAGCTGGCCTGGCACAAGCAAGGAACAAACACCCACCACGTCGGCGGAGAACACGAGACGCAACGAATCATGGCGGCCAGCTCCAGTCCTCACTGCCAGCGAGCGCCGGCAAGACCCGGTCCCTTTCCAAACGCATGCGTCCGGTCCAAGCAAATCCAAATGGCGCCTCGCGGCTTCAGGTTTACACAGCATCGGTCCCAAATTGAGTTCGTTCCCTTTATGATATCAAAAAGATGATCCCTGAATAATCTTTCTAAACTGCGTAGACAAGCATAATTTATGTGCCACTGTCATGCAGATAATAACGGGGCATAGAAGATAGAACAGGTCCTGCGTATCTGAAATTCTGAACATGTGAGGCACCAACCACTGCAGAGTTTTCAAAGACAAAAAATTTCCGAACTAGCTGCCGCCCGAGCAAGACAAAAGAATAGTCGCAAGCCGGCAACCGCAGAGACGTTCCACCTCATTGCCGTTGCACATAGTCTTCTCCTTCCATCATCTGTCCAAATCCGCGTATTGTCGTGGGGTGCCACGTTGGAGGAGCGTCGTCCCCAATGATCCCCTTCTCCCTCCTCGCCGGGTCCCTACTCTTCCTCGTCGCCGCCGCCGATGCGCTCTCCGGTGAAAGAATCTCTCCCATGTTCTTTCTTGATCAATGAATGCACAACGTGCTATGCACGCACGTACGTGGTGATCAGTCTGAGCTCACATCTGTTCGTTCGCGCGCCGCAGGGTACCAGATAAACTGCGGGGCGAAGTCCGAGAAGGTCGCCGGCGGCGTGACATGGGTCTCCGACGCGCCGTTCATCAACGTAGGCAACGTCTCCGAGCTCCGGTCCCCGGGGATGATGCCGATGCTCGCCTCGCTCCGGTACTTCCCGGACACGGCGGCGAGCAAGTACTGCTACGTGGTCCCGGCGGAGATGCACGCCAGGTACCTGGTCCGGACGACGTACTACTACGGCGGGTTCGACGGCAGGCAAGGCGCCGCCGGTGTTCGACCAGATCATCGAGGGGACGCGGTGGAGCCAGGTGGACACCGCGGCGGACTACGCCAGGGGCCTCGCCACGTACTACGAGGCCGTGGTGGAGGCCACGGGCCTGGAGGTGAGCGTGTGCCTCGCCCGGAACGCCGCCACCGGCGCGTCCAGTCCCCTTCATCTCCGCGCTCGAGGTGGTGCGGCTGGAGGACTCCGTGTACAGCGCCACCAACTTCACCGCCTACGCGCTCAGCACCATCGCGCGCCACAGCTTCGGCAACAGCAACGGCTCCATCATCAGGTAAGATAGCAGATCTCGGCGCCATTCATGTCGTTGCTGCGAAGTTGCAGTGCGTATTAGCTTGCTAACCTGATGGTGCCGTGCGAAATGTGCGATGATCTAGCTATCCAGATGATCACTTCAACCGGTACTGGGAGCCGTACAACGGCGACGGTGGGGGGCAGGTGGTGCAGAGCGAGACGACCGTGGCGACGGACGCGTTCTGGAACAAGCCGCCGCAGGCCGTGTTCCGGCGCGGCCTGACGGCCGGCCCAGACAAGAGCCTCGAGGTCCAGTGGCCGCCGGCGCCGCTCCCGAACACGAGCTACTACCTGGCGCTCTACTTCCAGGACAACCGGGCGGCGAGCGCCCTCAGCTGGCGAGTCTTCGACGTCGCGGTCAACGGCAAGCCGTTCTTCGTCGGGCTCAACGTCTCGACGGCGGGATCCATGGTGTACGGCGCCGAGTGGCCGCTGTCGGGCCCGACCACGATCACGCTGACGCCGGCGCCGGGCTCCCCCGTCGGGCCGGTGATCAACGCGGCTGAGATCATGATGGTTGTGCCGCTCGGAGGGAGAACGCATCCCAGAGACGGTAACTTGATCACACTGCACTTCGTCTCATTGGTCATGGCTGATGATCCATTGATTGCTCGCAAGGACTTGCAAAAATTAAACATATCATGCACCATATTGCTGCAGTAATCGGCATGGAGGCGCTTGCGAAAGGATTTGCCAACCCGCCGGCGGACTGGAGAGGCTGATCCTTGCTTGCCCAAGGGGAACTCATGGACAGGCGTCACCTGCAGCCAAGATTCACTCGCAAGAGTAACTGCACTGTAAGAAAGCCTTACTACATGTGCAAACAGCCAACAATTGTATCAAAACGTTCTCTTGCTGATTTCTGAACAATGCCTGACAATGTCCATTACACTGCAGCAACCTCACAAATTTCAGGGTTGGAGGATCAATATCTGAAAACATTGCAAATCTGACTGCAATCTCAAGCATGTAAGACTCTTCAGACAGACTGATGCAGACGTGCATGCTAATTTAAAAGAAACTGATTGTCTGATTGAATCCATAATTCTTGCAGTTGGTTTGCGGGGAACAATTTGACCGGAGCCATTCCAGATATGAGCCCCCTACATCATCTGGTCTCTTTGTGAGTAATAGCACGCCATTGTGTGGTTACGCTACTACAAAAATGATTTTCGCCGAAATACCATATTTGTAACAAACAAAAACCTACCCGATTTTGATTGTTCGTTTAGCTGATATGATTTTTCATTTCTGATGTGAAGGCATCTGGAGGACAATGCACTAACCGGACCGATCCCTGAATCGCTGGGAAGCCTTCCAAGACTTCAGGAACTGTAAGTGGCGTCAACAAGGAGCCCATGCTTGGGCAATTAGTAGCTCAATTACCGAGTTATGGTCATGCAATTCCAACCATCTTTGACTCTTGAGTTCTCTTTTCACAGGTTCGTGCAGAACAATAACCTACAAGGAACCGTTCCAAACAGCATCAGGAACAGAAGTGACATTAAATTCCAGTGAGTTGCTATATTCTAAGCTTGTGATTCCAAGCATCCTGCTCCTCAGTGCATGACGAATTATTCTCTTGCTTTAATAGGTACACGCCTGGGAACAACATTAGCTAACATCATCAACATTACAAGGAAGAAAAAGTTTGTGTAGATTATCTGACTAGTAACATTCTACCATGTATTTTCTTTTCTTCTCCACTCCTTGATACCGCCAACATTTTGCTCTTTCTTTTTTCTTTCTGGAAACAGAAGTCTTCTATATGTTGAGTGAAGATGTAAATTCATTTGTATTTATGTAAAGAATGTTATTTTTCATAGGAAAAAGAGTGATTTTTTGATTGGAACAAGAGTGACTTTCATTAGGCAAGAAAAATTTGGGCGCGGCTCCTCTGCTGTACCGCTATTACGGTACATGTACAGTAACAGCTTCATCTAACACCCACACTCCATCTCTTGGATGAGGCTTCCCTGCTCCTGTTCCCTGTTCCCGTCTGTGCTCCCGCCACGTGTTCGTTTTCTATTCGTTCAGTTTCCAGCGTGGCTCACAGCACACAGAACCACGCAACATCGTGCGTTAACGTCGTCATCTCTCTCTATTAGGACCTCATCTCTCTCTATTACGACCTCGTTTGAACGGCATCAAAGGTGAATTTGGATGTCAAAGGCTTAATTATGTGGCAGAGGATCTTGATTTTAGCTTCAACAAGCCATCGCCGGACCACATGTTGCCGGACGAACTTTGTTTGCCGATGCAAAGCTCGACTTGGCCTGCGACAGAATTTAACTTGTGTAGACGGATGGCAGCGCGGGAGCGGAACTCGGCCAGGAGTGGCGAGAGCGCCGCCATATATAGCTGCCCTACAGGTCGGCATTCATAGATCGCAGCCATGGAGCGGCCAGTGAATGCTTGGTGGCGATGAAAAAATGGAGATGCTAACGCCCTCTCCTCACGCGCAGAACGACTCCACTACGCGGGTCCACAAGACCACAAACAAAATCAAAACAAATAAGAAGCCGCCACGTCGCAGGAACAGGCCCGGGAACAGGGATCGGGAGCAGGGAAGCTAATTGAGGGAAGGTCATATACTGTTACTTTGACGGATTTAAACACCCATAAAATATTTTTGTAATGCGATATTTTCACTACATATGTTTTAGCATGTAAAATTTCAAGTCAATGTGTTCCAACATACAGAGCCTCAATATATTCAGTGTTATGGTGAATTCAGAATGCAAGAAATTGACGCCAAGTCTGTGCCCATGTCCACCGTTTTCTGAGATTTTCCATCCTTAATTAATGAGAAAATCTAATTAATGATGGTGGTTATTAATTGAAAAAAAATCACAGCCAACAGATGGGGCTTGGATGTTAGATGATGGCTGTTACTGTACATGTACAGTAATCACGGTACAGCAGAGGAGCCGCTTGTACAAATTCTGAATTAGTTCCCTGGCAGGCCGTGTAATCCAGCCCAGAGTAATTGTGCGGTCCATCTTGTGCGGTCCGTCACTTTCGAGTTTACGGGATATGTACGGCCCATAACTACTCAGTCCAGACCGTTTTCTCAAGATATCTTCCTCGTAATATCTCCTCACCCACCATCCTTCGTCGCGCTCATCGCCACATCGCCCACTTTCCCATCGCTACTCGCTACTGCTATCGCCTCGTCGCCGGCGATGACTGCCGTTTCCAGGACGCAAACCTAACCCAGCCTTCATGACTCCTGCAAACCCCGGCCCTCTCCTCTCGTCTCGCCCCAACCCCTCCCTACCCTTCAGCCGCCGGCACCGGCGCTCCCACCCGCCGCCGGCTCAGGCCGCAAACACCACCGGCGCGGTGCCATCGCCGGAATGGTTCCGCCCACGCCGACAGACTGACACAGAACAATCCACATCCGGCGGCCGCGTCGCGGCGCGCGACCCTGGCGTGCGCGTCAATGCCAAGGAGGGCGCCGATGGGAAGAAGAAAGAGGAGGGGGGAGGAGGAGGTGGTGGGACCTGTGGTCTCGGGACAAGGAGAGCTACCTGGTCGACGACGTGGAGCCGCTCCCGCTCCCCATGACCATTCCGGGGGCAGAGCCGATGTCGCCGGAGGAGCTCGACCGCCGCCTCAGCTGCGACGTTGAGATCGATGTGAGTGCGGCCGCAGTTTCCGAGTGATTTGCTTAGTCAAATTATAGTTGGATTGGTGATGATTTTGGTATTTGTGTTTTCGTGTGGCTCTGGATTAAAGGATTGCAGAACTGTTTCGTATGAGTGGACGGGTAAATGCCGGAGCTGCCAAGGGACGGGGCTGGTGAGCTACTTTAGGAAGAAGGGGAAGGAGACCATCTGCAAGTGCGTGCCATGCGCTGGAATTGGTGAGATCTCTCTGTTCCTCTTTTCCTTATCTCATTTATCTAGTATGACTCTTGTTGCTAGAAGTAAACATTTAGAAACAACAAGAGGAAAATGAATGAAGAGTACCAATGAGTACCAATGGCGAGTTACTTATTAGAACATGTGCTTTGTGACTAGATGTGGCTTGCAACCGTTAATGGATTAGAGGGACACAGATCCTCTGCGGTAATGCAAGAGGAAGTAAAATCGCTGACATGTTGCAGCTTGAGTTGCTAATTCAGTGACATGGACATGTTCCAGAAACTTAAAACCTCTTCGCTTGCACTAATTTGATTTCTAAGTTTGTTCATAGTGTCCCAGAAACTTAAAACCTCCTGGCTAGCATTTCTGGTTGTGTTCATACTGTCATTTTAGAGTTTGTTGGCGCCATGATATTTGTCTACCGCAATTTCATTGATGTTTTTGTTTCCTACACACAAAGCATGTATACGTGAGCACCAAAGTATGGGCTATTTCTTTTCAACTGTTCTCTGTTCCGAACCTCCTGTTGTTTTTAGACTACAATTATACAACAACAACAACAACAACAACAACAACATAGCCTTTTGTCCCAAGCAAGTCGGGGTAGGCTAGAGATGAAACCCATAAGAAACAATGACACAAGAACACCCAGACACAGTGCAAAACGAGTTAGAGGTAAACTGAGCAAGAAAGAAAGATCGGAAAGATCACGGTTCAGGCACGTTGATTGCCAGTCTCCAAGCGCTCCTATCCACAGCTAACTCTTTGGAGATATTCCACTCCTTCAAGTCTCTCTTAACCGACTCATCCCAAATCAAGTTAGGTCGACCTCTACCTCTCTTAATATTGTCGGCTCGCTTTAGAATCCCCTTATGCACCGGTGCCTCTGGAGGCCTCCGCTGGACATGTCCAAACCATCTCAGCCGATGTTGCACCAATTTCTCCTCAATTGGTGCCACACCTACCTTATCCCGGATATCGTTATTCCGGATACGATCCCTTCTTGTATGCCCACAGAACCAACGCAACATACGCATCTCCGCTACACTCAGCTGCTGAACATGTCGCCTTTTTGTAGGCCAACATTCAGCACCGTATAACATCGCTGGACGAATCGCCGTCCTATAGAACTTACCTTTCAGCTTTTGTGGCACCCTCTTGTCACAGAGTACGCCAGAAGCTTGACGCCATTTCAACCAGCCAGCTGAAATTCTATGCCTAACATCTTCATCGATGTCTCCGTCCTTCTGTAACATCGACCCTAAGTATCGAAAAGTATCATTCTTGGCCACCACTTGCCCGTCAATGCTAACGCCTCCATCGTCGTGCCTAGTCGCGCTAAACTCGCACCTCATGTACTCAGTCTTGGTCCTACTAAGTCTGAATCCCTTCGACTCTAGCGTGTGCCTCCACAATTCTAGCTTTGTATTAACCCCTGTCCTGCTATCATCAACTAGCACCACATCGTCAGCAAAGAGCATGCACCAAGGGATATCACCCTGTATGTCCCTTGTGACCTCATCCATCACCAAAGCAGATAAATAAGGACTCAAAGCTGACCCTTGAAAGACTACAATTATACGTTTTGGCTATTTCAAAAAAGAAAAGGTCTCTCGAAAAAACATTTATACGTTTTTTGCTCACAAAAATGGAACAAGGATGTGGCATTTTTATTTGGTAGACATGAGGACAAATTATCAAAGTCAGGGTCAGAGGACAATATTGCAGCAAAATATATAGATGTTTTGGTGCTCTTAGACAATTTGACAATGGCAAACACATGTGATTCTTAATGTATGTATGATAGACGTCAGCCTGATCCCTGATGCTTGCAGATTTAAGAAAAGACATCCAAAACTGAATTAAGCATGTCAATTGCCGGCAGGATTGCAGCATAAGCTAATGATATAACGTTGATCAATAGCTGCCATAACCATGGCGAATTCGTCTTGCCTTCCTGATGGTGCTATTCCCAAAAACGGATTTGCTCCCTAGCATCAGAGTGTATTCATGATAACCATACTAGTCCAAACCCTTGTCATGTGACTCCCTTTCCCTTCTAGCATCACAATGTATTTGCGATAACCATGCCCAGAATTTGCTGGCGTGTTGAACCATGTTCTGTGTTCATTTTGATTCCCACTTGTGAACTACAAATATGGCCTATGTCCGTCAGGCAATGGTTTTGTTTTCTATTAGGCACACTGCACTCATGGATATGATATGCTCTGAGGCACATGAATCAAGTGGTCAAGATATTTGACCTGTCTCTCTGGCCCTTGGTTTCTTGTATGAATTGGTTAGGCAGACAACCCTTCATTTGGTTGTTTATCTCTTATGTATAGAAAACGTCTAATGCTATATGGAAGACAAGTATAGAGGTTGAAGCTAACCTTTTGTTTCCCTTGAAAAGAAAAGAAATGTAAGATGGACCTAGAACACACATGCACAAAGATGCCATGCCATAAAAGAGTGTTTCCGTTTGGTGATCATGAAAAAAGAAGCTCTGCTGTAGGTATGCATGATTATAAATTCCCAATGTGAACGACTCATGGCCGTTGACATGAACTTAGATGCCACCTTGAATTAAAAATCACTGTACTAGGAAGTGGTCTCTTTGTGTGCGTAACTTTCCTAAAAAACATACAAAAAGTGGTACCTGTAGATTGGGTTTTTTTTTCCCCCATGGAAAATTAATAGATTGGGCCAATCAGGTCTCCCTGCAGAGCTTGAGGACTAATATGATGTATATGTGTTGTTCATTCTTGCTACTGGTTTGCTGCCCTCACTATTCTGTTTCATTTGGATATATTTAAGATACTGACCACTTTCCATGTCTGTCGGACTGGCATTTCATTTGTTTGTAGGTTATGTACGGAAAATTACATATCGCCAAGACGCTGAAAAGATGGACGAGCTAGACAATGGCAAACCACCATAATATGAAGGGTCTTATTCGTTTGGCAGCAATAATTTTGTAACTGCTGCCGAATAGATTGTGTTTGCAACCTTGACAAATTTAACCTACGATTCTTTCCACTGCACAATCTGCATTGCAGGCAACTAAAGATGAAGTGATGCCGTTCTTTAAGCATTGAGAACTTGTTATATACGTAATTATTGTATCATTTAGTTCTTAACTGACAGATATGATCAAACAATATATAAAGAAAGAATAAATTCAAGAGAGCTCTTGGTTTAACTTCATAGAACTTTCGGCTGTATTGCCGCGGGGGGGGGGGGGGGGGGGGGGGGGGGGGGGGGGGGGGGCCGGGGGAACTTTCGGCTGTTGTACTTTCCCCAAGCAGCCACATATAAGATTCTTGCTTTGCATGCTGGAATGGTCCATCTTTTGCCTTCTTTCTGGTTTGAGATTGCCTGCACTGCAAGTTCTAGAGGTATCCCAAATTCTGAAACTTTCTGCAGCTATCAGGCATATGTATTCTGGCAACCTTTGTTCATGACACAGACCGTATGTCTATAAACTTCAACGAAGGACATTCATCATCTCTAGCTAGCTAGCTGCAGCAGCAGATCAACAACAAAATGTCACATCTGAGCATCCTCTCCTTCAAGTACAATCTAGCAAAGCTTCGATTCAAGTCCAGCCGACCAACGGGACGGCTACTGTCGGCAAGGGACCGTCAGTACTCCGATCTGGGCACCTACAAGCCTGACGACGATGAGATGAAGAAGGTATTTAACATGATCGCAAGCCAACCCGACCGGATCTCCAAGAAGGACCTACAGGTGATGCTGGAGAGGTTCGGGAAGGAAGACGCCGCCAACGAGGCGCGGCGGATGATCTGCGTCACCGACCACAACAAGAATGGCTACATGGACCTGGATGAGTTCATGGAGGTGCACAAGCACGGCGTGCAGCTGGGGGACATCCGGAGGGCGTTCTTCGTGTTCGACACGGACGAGGACGGCAGGATCAGCGCCGAGGAGGTCATGGCGGTGCTGCACAAGCTTGGGGACAGTTGCAGCCTTGAGGATTGCCGGAAGATGGTGAAGGAGGTTGACCGGAACCACGATGGCTTCGTGGACATGGACGATTTCATGGCCATGATGACTCGCCCACGGAGGAAGCCATGAGCCTTCGAGATGGTGAGCACTGAGCTTCCCATAACACCCTGATGTAAATATGTAATGCAATCGCATCTGCAATAAAATGATCGGCTTCAAACGAACGGTCCAATGCTCGATTGGCTGATCAGGAGCTACTAATTCATGAGTTTTACTTCACAAAAAAAAATATGTTCATGAGCTTTGTTTGTGGAACACAAGTTCTGAACACGGTGTGCAGAATTAGTTGTGCTTATTTGTAATTCAGAACCAGCACAAAGCAAAATGCTGTTGCCCCTCGACACTGGAAATGTCGTATAAAATTCGAGAATTTTTTATACTTATCTACAAAAATGCGGGCCAAATTTTGGAATTATGTTTTGCATATTTATTTGAGTGCCCCGTGCAGATTCCTCCTATTATCTGCCCGTATTGTCCAGCTTTGCAGATTCTTCTTGATCTGTATCGGCGTATGGCATACCTGTCGCATTTGTGACTCTCCTGGGTTTCCATTTCAGTCCAAGTGCATGGAATCATTTCTCGGCGGGTTCCAGGTGATAAACTAGAGTATTGAGGGGATTAGCACACTGGTTTAGATATTATAAATCCCTGCATCAACATTTCTGTTTTCTAGTTCTGTTCATAAAGAAAAGTGTCGAAAAAAAAAATCTCTCCTTTCAACACGAGAAGAATGTGCCTGGAAAACTGAAATGAAGTTAAACGACGATGATTCGCAACAAAAATCTGAGTCGAAGCCAAATGGCGCTCTAATAGGAGTAAGCTCTGATCTTATTAGCAGTTAGCTGTAGGAACTAAACTGAAGGTGAAGATCAGTACTTCTCTAAGTTCTCTTGCCCGAAAAAACATCTACGCCGAATATGCAACTACAATTACCCACAGTTCCCATAACAACCGAGGAGTCGGGCTTCCCACTTCATTAGCCACCTGGCCCAGCAGGGTCATCCTCGCGATTAATGATCACAATCCAAATTAGAAGTTTTGTGAAAAATAGTCTTCTCGCTCGGCAAGGAAGTGAATAGGTGATGGTGTTGGGTCGGTGCGGTGATGCACTGATGCTGATATTTCACCATATCTGTAACGATGAGACGTTGTCCCCAGGCCATGCTGAAAACAATATTCATATCCCAAAAAGAAAAATGAAAAAAGTAAACAAATATTCCTGAGAAAGAAGCAGGACAATTTTTGTTCAGAAAATGCTTTTATGGAGTCCTGAATCCAACTGGAAGAACTGCTGCAGCCATTTGATTGCACATCTAGATTACTAGTTCATGAGGAGGCACACAAGATGATTACGCATCACATCATATTAATCATAGGTTTCATTTTCTTTAGAAAAACCTGAGAAAGTGCAGGCACCAGTAATTCGTATTGAAATCTTCAGTACTGCTAAATACGACAGGGTAAGGCTGACCAAAATCTGGAAGTCCATGCAAGCATCTAGTGCATATCAAGTTGAAATCTACCGTGATATTTGCTTGGCATGCATCACCATGACTCAATGAGAAAAACGAGGCAGGGTTATACAGTTTCAGACGCGAGAGCAATAATGCAGGCCTAATTTGGCATCATATTCCATCTTTTTTTTTGTCAAATATCATCACATCTGAATTTTAATCGCTTTGCAGATTCTCCACATTGTGCGGCTGCCATCCTCACCCTCTTGCAGCTCAGCTTTGCACGATTCCATTCCACGCACGTCAATCAACCGCATGGTGCATCTGCGACTTTTCGTGTTCTCTCGCGCCACTTGGTGTGGATTCTTGCTCCATTCAACGAGCAAGGAAGGATGATCTGGATGGCCAATCGAACCCGCCGTAGATGCTATATTCTTGGACATGGCAGTGAACTATTTGTCGAGCACCAAATCTAGCTACAACGCGTGCTGCATAAGCTAAGCTGCAGCGCTGCTAAAGGCAGACCCAAGGAAAGGTTGAGAAGAAGCCGCGATAAACCCTTTTCGAATCATGATAAACGAATTGGCGCATTTTATATTTATAAGGCGGTGGCTGATTTTGCATGCATTTATTTTCTATTTTTTTATTTTTATTTAAAATAATTAAGGGCTGAGATTGATTTCAAGTCTTGCACCCTAGGGTGCAAGACTTAGGAGGAGGGACTATCGTAGCGCTGCCCTTATATTTATAAGCCGGTGGCTGGTGCAGCCTTGCTCTGCGTGCTTATATAAGAGCAAACAGGGCTGAACAAGTTGCTTCATCACACACACAACACAAGCCACGCGTATATATACCTGCTCGATCAAAGCTTGGGTAGCTTCGTTGCAGATCTTGTTCATTCGTGCCGGTGAGACATGGCGATCAGGGGCGTGCCGCCACCGACGACGACGCGGTCGCTGGACGGGGACATGACGGTGGACGAGTTCAAGGAGTGGCTGCGGCGGTTCGACGCGGACCGCGACGGGCGCATCAGCCGCGAGGAGCTGCGGCGCGCGATGCGCGCCATCCGCGCCCGGTTCTCGGGGTGGAGGAGCAGGCAGGGCATCAGCTACGCCGACGCGGACGGGGACGGCTTCATCAACGACAACGAGGTCGACGGCCTCATCGAGTTCGCGCAGAAGAGCCTCGGCCTCAAGATCGTCGCCTACTAGACTACCTGGGCCGCCCTGCGGGCTCTCCATGCCGCCGCTAAAATAATCGATCCATCGCTTGTTGCCTTTTCTTGCTGCTAATTCAAGCGTTTGTGTGTGCGCGTATGCGATCTATGTAAAGGTGTGTATGGCACGCGTGCACGGCAGCCTCTCTGCTTGCCAGTTGGCTAGCTCGTGCCATGGTGTCGTGGGTGTTAAATTATTTTGCTCTCGATGAAATTTACAGTGTACCTTTGATCATCAGGCGAATTCTTCTTTTTGTTATTCCACAAAAAAATTCTTCTTTTTGTTCTCTGAAACCAACTATTTTCTTGTGCTTGTATCCAGTGAAGCTTTGTGCACCGGCCGGATCTTCCTCCTCCGGTGACGCCTGACTGCGCCGAGCGGCCCGAGCGCGAATGCCATCCGATCCCTGAGAAGCTGACTCAGTGCACTTTCTCCATCAACGCCGGCCAAATTCCGGGTGTCACACCAAGCCCGCCCGCCCGCCCGCCCTCCTATGCGTCTGTGCCTCGCCGGCACCCCTTCGTGACGATTGCCGCCGTTCACCCAAGCCCTGGCCCGCTGGGGGCCAGCTGGACAGTAGTCTATGCCAGTGGGTCCGAAAAACTGGGTTCGCCACGGCGCATCAACCAGAAGCTCCTTTCTATTTTAACCAAAATTTTCCTAAGTGCTTTTTTTTTAATCAAGAAAAGTTCTTATTTGAGTTTCATCGAGAAAATGAAAAGCATCCTGGCCTCTATATCCTTGGATGTTTTTTTTTTTTTTGTGATTACACAGTATAACTCAGACACTCACAGTTCATGCACACTCACCTTTATAAATACACATACGCAAACTCTACCCATATAAGCATCTTCGGAGACTGAGCCGGCAAATCTTCGAGATTGACGAAGTCACCACTGGCGCCTCGCTGTCAACGGCCACGTCGCCTATCGCTGAAAGCACAAAGCCGTTAAATCCTAGAAAGTTCGCTCCCACGGGAGTCGAACCCAGAACCTCAAAGGTGCTACTCGGGTGCCTTAACTGTTAGGACATGTATTTAGCTGTTCAATTATTAAAAAGTTTTCACTATGACATAGACTATGTCTAGCACATAGAATGCACAAACCAAAAGCAAAAAGATAGAGATTCAACAAATAGTCGACCATCAAAGCAATCTGGTATTGCTAAAGCTTCCAAGAGGCGACATGCATTTTGCAGGAAACTTCTGCCCTCCTCCTTCTTCTGGACCATGAACTGGAAGTATGTCGCCATGTATGTTACATGCATAGGAGAAAACATAGATAGTTTACAAATACCATATCATTAGGCTTAACCATATAGATCAACATATGGCGCTAGCTCCAATTAGACTTGTTTTCTAATCTTACTTTGTAGTACGTAATCCATTTAACCATGATCCAAAAAAGTCCATAGCAGCACGTTGTGGTGGTTTCTGACACATTAGATCCGGTTGTGGACTTTTTAACAGAATGAGGAGCGGAGTTCTATAATCGTCGCATGACGACGTTTGGAGAAGGCCACAATGGCATTTTTGCCAATCATGGATGAAAGTTTAGAAGAGATTAAATGGAGTTGAAGGAAGACATTAAATATCTAGATTAATTTCATTCATGTAAGGGCGTGGTGTGCAGTCATAGTGCAAACTTTTGTAATAATCAAAGGGGAAGTCTTTATTTAATTGGGGGAGCGTATCCTATGAGAACCAGGTTCGTGTGAGAACTATGAGAACTTCAATCTGCGCCACATGATCTTGATCCAAGGGGGGCGTATAGGGAGAGGTGGGAGGGTGGATTTGCAAAATCACCGCCCACTTAATAATACTTTTGCAAATTCCCCCTCCCACCTGAATTCATACGCCCCATTGGATCAAAATCATGTGGTCCAGATTGAAGTTCTCATAGTTCTCATACGAACCTGGTTCTTATAGGATACGTTGCCTTTAATTGGTGGGTGTAGAGGCCTGTATGTTTTTCATTTGCTCGGTTAAATGAGTTAAATAGACTTCCCTCTCTGTTGTAAAAAAAAAAATCCTTTCTATTGGGCTACATAAGACCCGCGTACAGTTGAGGTTTAGACCTATAAAGCCCATATTCTCTTTGGGGAGGACTCAGGCAACAAAGAATGGAGCCCGCAATCCACAAGTTGTTCCAGGCAGGAAACAATTGTTTGGGCCTCCAGCGCTGTCAATTCTGACCAACAACAGTTCTGAACCTCTGATCACCCCATGGATGATGCTCTGCATTTTGACGAATGACACATGTTTGGGTTGCCAACAAAACCCTTTTTCCACGACAAAACTTGTGATGTTTTGATGTTTAAGTTGGCATGTTGTCTTCTTGCTTTACTTTCTTTGTTCTCCTATGCATTGTGTGTGATGTAATCTCGATCATCTTGTCCCTAATCAAACGATGGAGCTTCTAATCTCCGAAGTCCAAAATACCATGTTCGCCTCGCTGTTTTGCAGCAGCTATAATGTTTCAGTTATTTCTTCAGCAGCAGCTACAGTGTTTGCAGTTATTTCTTTAACAGTCGCTACAGTAAAACGGCTGCATCGCAGCGAGGCGAACAGGCTGAACAAAAATTGTAATTTGTAAAAAAATATTCACTATATATAATTCATTTGCAATTTTTATTGCAAACTAACCTATCTGTTGTACTCAGCTGCTACAATAGTTAGACCACTCGCTGACGGGTCAAAGTTTGCAAATGCTTTAGTGGCATATCTAATACTGTATCGAGTGATCAGCCACCAATTACCAATGTACTGGTTGAATAAGTAAGCAGGAACCAGTACCCCTCGCGTCGCCTATCCCAGGGCGACGGGAGGGGCGACTCCGCCGCCAGCCCAGTGCCCGCTTCCGTGAAGCTCCCTCAGTCGCCGCCGCAGCGCTCCGCGGCGGCGGCGGCGGCGGCAGCCCGCGGCGGCGCTGCACAACCAGCGTCGTTCGCACCGGTTCGTTTGCGCCTCCACTCCGCGTCGTCGTGTCCTTCCCCATGCTCCTCCCTCTCTTCAGATCTGAAGCGGGCCGGTGCTCTGCTCGCTGGATCCGGGCTTCTTCGAGCCGGATATGGTCGTCCCCAAGGTGTTGCGGCTGGGTGCCGTGGCTACGGGGCAGGGCAGCGTAGCGGCGGCGAGCACCAGCTCTTGTGTCGCCATGGCGCTCTGGATTCATGGCGTGGTAATGTGGCGACGCGACGGTGGCGGGCGCAGCTGAGCGGCTTCACGTCGCGGCTGCAGGGTCAGCGCCCGGGCGAGCTTCGCTCGAGGTGGCTGTGCCACCGTCCTGGCTCGGCGATGCCGTGGTGGCGTTGCTGGCCTTGTGGTGCTGTGCGAGCGGTGGGGCACCTCAGCTTTGGCCTATGGTGGAGTGTCCAAGTCCTGCTTGGTCATTGTGGTGATGGGTACCGGGCAAAAGCCTAGCTCGGCAATCTGCCGGTGCAGGTAATGACACCCTTCCTTGTTGGAGGCGTTGTTGTGGCACCCTCGCCCACCCCTTTCGCTTGGCCGAGATGGTATGCTTCAAAATCTCTTGCTCCCGGCACAATGGTCGTGTCGAGGGACTCTGCCCTGTGCATTGTGTAGCTGGTGGGTTGGCGTCCATGGTGGTCGTGCTACCTTGCGACATGGTGGTGATGGGTTCAGTGTGATAGTGGCGAAGCATGCCAACGGCCGCTTGTCACACGATGGTGCTCCGATGCTCCGGAGATCAATGCTCCAGTGCTCTCTCGTCAAGGTCCGTTGGAGAACTGTGCGTGTTTGTGCTCCCTCCTTTGGCTGAGTCTACGGTCTTGGCCATGTTGTTGGTTGTTTCTGTGGTTCGGCGAGTGGTTGCTGCTGACGCCTTTGCTTCGTCGTCGTCGAACTCCTTGTTGATGGTGTAATCAAATCATATGCCATGTGCGTCCACGCTTACTTGCCCTCCCTCGTTTGCGGGTTCCTCCCCACAAAGGGCGTCGGATGGTGGCTCGTGGAGACCGGATGCTCGGGGAAAGGGTGACTCCATCAGCTGGAAGGGAGGTCGGCGTTGTCCAACTCGCAGTGGTTGGAGTGCCTGCCCCGCCTTTAGTCCCCATCCTGTTGGGCGGCCCTTTCGTCCTACAAGGATTCCTCCCCTTATTGGAAGGTGGAGGGTGGCAATAGGGCGGCGTAGCTACGAGAGGTGGTGTGGCGGTGCAATGACTGTTGTGGTGAAGGCAAGCATGTTGTTTGGTGATGGCGCTTGTTGACGAATGATGGTTGCCTTTAGCTTGTGCTCAAGACTAGAGCTAGGACTAGTATGTTGTTTTCATAGTTCTTTGTGTTCTGTCGTCTCCACTTGTATGAGCCCGTTGTGCTTTGGGCTTGCTGTTGTAACCTGTGGCTTGCCACAATCTTTGTAGGGTTTTTGTCTCGTTTCTTTAAAAAATGAGACATTTGATCTGTGGTCTGCCACATTTTAAATACAATTCAGATGGAGATGCTCTCCCCCGTGACATAAAAAAAAATTACCAATATACTACTAGCAGTCATTCACTCACACCAAGTAGGATCTCTCATGAGCCAGAACTTTTGTCGCGTTGCCTATGGCCCTCCACGAAAAACAAATCACCTATGCGCCCCAGCTTTTGCGAGTAATCAACCTCGGGTTGCATTCACTCAATTGACTATTCGGAGAGCATTGACCACACCGATCTGGTGGTCACCCGTGCTACTCTTTTCCGTTTATGCTAGCGGAACAAGACATGCTTGCATGTGATGTTGCACAGGAACAGCCTCACTTCACTAACTCCCTGAAAAGTGAAAACAGAGTTAAACTAACCAGAACCCCATGACCTTTTTGAGCTTTTGGAAAGCATCATACTCAGGCCTCCGTTACCTTCACCAGTAAACTAACTTGGGTCGGCCTAATGATACACACGTTCCCAAAGGACGAGGAGATGCTTGCACAGCGCTTTCCGCTTTGCTCCCGAGATCGGAGACCGGACAGGTTCAGCGTTAGCGAGAAAGGAGAGGCAATGTATCATGGAGAGATGATGAGTTGTGACCATATACATATTACTCCTACTCGGCTATAATATTTGGATCGAGTACTATAGCTACAAACTGTGTGTGCTAACTTTGACCATTGGTTGGAGCTTTTTTTTTTCCCCAGCTTATGCTTACTTGGCGTGTTTCTTTAATTACACGACGGCTACCTAAGGCCTTAGATCCAATGATTGGATATATATTAATGGCATCAGTTATTTATATAGAGATGCTGTTGAGATGTGGGGGCCTAGAAGTGAATGTTGTAGGTCATTTGTTTACAGGCGAAAATGTTCCAAAGCCCAGATTTTTATTAGATAAACTAAAGCATAGATATGAACTGCTAGACTAATTCCAATAGGTGGTAGTATCTACTATTAGTATCTTGCACACTTAATTGCTATCACATAGGAAGAAATTATGCAGATGTGATAAGGAATTGAATAGGATAGAGAGGGAAGTTTTGTGTCTTACTGTATCTAGCAACTTTGAAGCAAGATACAACTTTGACATGAAATACAACATGCTGGATCCATCTCATAAACATGACATAACAATAGTTCAATGTCTCCATAGCTCCTAAGAAAAACGAAACACGATACAACATTGAGGCCCTGTTTGGATCCACCTCCTAAACTTTTAGTTGGCTAATTTTAGCCACTTTGCATCCAAACATAACTTTCTAAAATCTTCTAAACTTTTAGCCCACCCCCTCCTAAACTTTTAGTCTCTAGTCACCTCAAAGCTACTAAAATCGACTAAACATCTAAAAATGGCAAGAAACATATAAAAAAGGCAAGAAAAGTACAAAAAATAGAGACATTAGTCATTGATCCAAACAAGCACATTCTAAAATTAGTTGGTTAAAAAATTAGCTGGCTAATGTTTTTGTTAGCTAAAATTAGTCAACTAGAGGATCCAAACAGGGCCTGAGACACGTAGTCATATGTGTCAATGATTTTCTTCTCATATATAGGAAACTTAGATATAGCAACAAGCATGGTAATGCCAGTCGGGAATACTTTTTACTGCATCCTTGGGTAGTCTATGCTCCAGAACTTTTGCAGAAAAATGCTGGTTGGATTTCTAGATCGAGAATTTCTCGACTATATATGTATATATATCCGAGATCACGAACTAACTAACGAACTCGATCAATGGAGCACGAGTCAGTAAATTACTTCTCGTAACATCACCAGTTTAAGAATGGAGTGAGTACACGATCCGCCTAAAGACCCGGCCTTATCTCCTGTTCTTACAACCTGCATCAATTCCACTGGCCGGTCAAACAGCACCCCGACTGGCCGGTGCAGCTCCCTCCCGGCTACGCATCCTGCAGCAACTTTTGGCTGGAGTAAAGACCGGGCGAGCGCGAGAGCTCCAGTCCAGTCCAAGTGCTTCCTTTCAAGGATGAGTACACTAGTCAAATCCCACCTCCAGTCGTCTAGCCTAGCCTGCACTGTTGTCCAGGCCATCCTGCCCACCGTACCGTAAAAAGCTTGGCAGTCGCAGCACCTTAAAGGCACGGAAAAGAGAGCGCGCTCTGATCGACGTAGAGTGTACTACCGCGTTGCATGCCACTGCTCACTGCGCTCGCTGATGAGCGTGATCAATTCATCAATCATCTGGCTCTCATTGTTTACTCGCGAGTCGCGAGAGGGCGTTCTGGAAAGCGGCGTTTCCGAGGAGCGGTTTTTATTGAGCGCAGCGGAGCGGCCCATGCATCATGCATAAATGCCGGGCGCTCTGTCCGGCTGCGCGCGCGGACCCAAGAATGACCGGGGCTTTGAACACAGGTTTACCGTTATTTACGTGGAAAGACGTGCACGACCGGTGCAAAAGCAAGCCGGGACGTTGATTCCGGCTTGTTAAACATGTCATGGTTGGTCCTCTCTGCAGGTCCTACGCTGAGCTACACATACACTTGCGACAAACTAACGATGACAACGCGTACGGGTACATTTTGCCTGACGATATCGATGTCCTGGATTAGTACTACCATATGCAGGCAGGCCGATCGAGTAATATTTACTGCTCCTCGTGTAGTACACTGTAACACCGCGACGAACGCAGCAAAATAACCCGTCGCGGCGCCATACACCAGTTTACCCTGGAGACCATTGCTCTGAGCCCTTCACGTGGCGAAATAGTAGTAGGCGATGGCCGTGCATGCATGCTCTTGTAACATTCATACCCAGAGCGAGATCGGAGATGGCCCCGGCCGGCCCTATGAGAGTAGGCTATGACACCTTTCTTTTCGTCAGCGAGGCACTGACGACCATCAGTGAGTGTGCCCCCGGCTAGATGCAACCGGATCTTTAAGCTACGCACTGCAAGCACTACTATAGGTCGCAGCATCCGGTAGCTAGCCGGGACGAGCCTGGACTATGTGCTTCGACGCTGGCGGGTTGAAGGACCGCTACGTACGTACGGTCGTGAGAAATGGCATACCTACACCTTCAAAGGTTGAGATACCTGGTATGGCGCTCAATACGGCAAGGCAAGAGCTCTACTAGATGCCAGACGGCAAATACCCTCGGCATTGTAGGCTTCACCGGTTCACAGTGTATTTCGCTGACAGAGAGATAACGGGCTCTTATAAACAGTGTCGCGTTGACAGGAGTCGAATTAAGCACCTTGAAGCCCTACTATACCAAACACAGGCTAATTAACTACCCACACGCTGGATATGATGAGGGCGCCATGCATGAAACTCTCGGGTCAGGTGAGTGCCAATCAATGTCGGGTCGTCGTCGCTATCGATCCCTTCAATTCGCGCGCATGCAGGCCGGCCGGCCGGCAGGTGCGCTGCAAGATCTCAAACACCGCGAAAAAAGGACGGGCAAGCGTGCGCGCACGACCGGTGGCGCCGCGGCCCGGGACACGCACAGCGCCCATGCACGCGCACCTCCGTCGCCGTCGGGTCCGCTGCAGCTGCTTGCATTGCATGTATCGAGATGCTTCGACGTTGGCGGATCACGGTTTCGATCTGGGGCATACGATTGAGTTCGAAAGGTGGAGAGATCAGCAGGCTAGGGGAGGCAGGATTCAAAAATGTAGAGCACGCGCTGTGGGCTCACAGTACGCTACTGTTGACACAACAAAGTGATATGGTCTCAGTCTCTCGCGTATACCATTTATTCTCGCAGTTTATAATATTTTTTTAGCGGGACCAAGGAGTTTCAATGTATGGAGCGGTATCTGCTGCAGCAGCCATTGAAAGCGATCGCGAGTTCGCGACCGACCGAATGACCAGCAGTTTATGTATGGAGTGGTACTTAGCACTGCCTTCATCACAAACATGTTACTAGCTTGCATGATGATACTGGGTTTCTTGATGATGGTACACAATCTGGAGTTCCACAACAGCTGCAAATCACACTAGTGTGGCTAAGGTTGCAAACAATTGTTACAGCAGTAACTGTCCAGCACAACCACACGCATGTGTTCACTCCTATAGCCATGTTGCATGCGTCCACACAGGACAAGTAGTCACGTGAAACTTGAGATGCCCTTATCCACGCTTTCGTTACACGCACTAATGAAAAATAACAGCCCATGACAGCTGATGCTAAAGTACAAATCACACGAGCCTTAATTGGGAGACAAATAGCTGGAGACCTTTCACGTCTAGGTGTACTCCGTAGCTGATGCCAACGTACGAGAAATGCAGGCACAAGTACGTGCTGTGTCCTGGATCCTCCAGCTCTGGTGGATAACCCGCCAAAAGGACCGCGGGACAAAGGCCAAGGGGAACGGCCGCATCGACACGTACACTGCGCTCTGCGAATTTGATTGCTGATGGCACCGTATCGGCATCTTTCCATACGACCCGCGCATGCAATGCAACACTGCTCCAGCTGCAGCTGGTGGCCTTCATCAAAGTTTCAATGCTGCCGGCCGCAGCAGCACCGGCCATAAGCGACGGCAGATAAATGCAGGAGATGAGATGAGATCAGGAGGAGAGTGCAGCCTGCACTGCACAGCACAAGTGGCCGTCGTTGTAACGCGATGGACGACGTATGGATGGGAAGGCGCCCGTACCGCATGCAGCCGCGGCCGGAGAAGTGGAGGATCTCGCGCCTGGCTCACGTGGTCTTTTCGACCTGTCCACATCCCAGCTTATCCTCTGTCTGATGCCCAGTCAAAGCGCGGTCAACCCTGGCTTCCTCTCACTCTCCACCTCTGTCGCCACCTCTCCCACCGTAAACATACTCTGTACTGGTAATACAGTGTACAAATACTATACATCCACAGTTTGTGCTGTAGCATCTTTAACCATTCCTGCAGGAGGCAAAACGTTAAATACTCATTGTTGTCGCGACGTACGGTGCCCATCCGTTTGATGATCACTCCCGGTCATCGCGAATCCGACTAGAGTATTACTTAGCCCGGGTGCTTTAGCTTTAACGATGTTGTCTGGCTATAAAATACTGCCGTGGGGAGCATGATGACATGCCTTGCCAGCCGTAGCCGCGGCACTATCAGGCGGGAAACGTACACTGCATAGGGAAACCCGGAAATAAAGGCGGCCCGGCGGCCATGGCGCTGCAGAGAATGTGTGTGTGGGAGCAACGAGCAAGCAAAGCATTAGGTGGTGCACTCCCACTTGCCCAAAGGAAACGAGCATGTGCCTTGGCCTTGTCCTGACGCGAGCTGCCTCTTGCCATGATCTCTCCTCCTCCCCTAAGCCTCATTTATCGGAGTGCTAGATTGCTGCTTAAGATCTGTTCGACAACTTGGCAGCGTGCTGTGCTCGCGCCCGGACAAGAAATGACCGAAATTATATGCAGATTAAACCTGGGATCGTTAGTCGGTCGGTCGCGTGTGGATGGGCCGAGCAGTACGACGCCATGAATGACAATAGGCGCTTGGGCGCAGCGAGGAAGTTGTTCGCGGAAACGCAGACATGCTGGTCAGTCCCAGTCATCACGTACGCCATGTAATCAAACACACAGGGGAGTTCCCGTGTGTGAACGTGGCGCCAATACATTAGCCACCGAAAGTACGTACACACTTACTACATTATTTGATGCAGATTTATTTTCAGTGGTTTTTGGTTGACGACATGGGTGCATCATGGAAATACTACTCGTCCGCTGTTGCCTGACTGCCTACCGGGCTGGAGCGTCCAAGCGACAATGTGCAGCGACCATAAAATACTCTTCTTTCACCACTGCAGCAGCAACGCTCCAAAGAAGCGTACGAATCCCCTCCCTCCTCGTCATCATCCGCTTCCCTAACAATGAAGCAAACGCCAATTTAAAAATGGCGCAGCCACGCTCCGCGCGGGTAGCTAGCCACCACCCTACACGGCAGATCTAAATGCTACCCTCGCGCCCATCCAAACCGCCACATCGATCACCCCGGTCCGCCACATCCGTCCGACCGACGACGACCGTTCCGTCGGCCATCATCCCATGCATGAACTCGCGTCAATCTTCCCCAGGGACTCGGCCCCAGCTCGCGCTATATATCGTGCCCCAGATGAAGGAACCCCACCCTCCACGCCAAGAGAGTCGAGAGCTCACTCACCTCGCAACACCACAAGTACAGCCACTGTCCACTCACGCTCCCACTCACTGTCTCCCTCTATCTCACACACACGAGCTGAGGTCGCTCCACTCACTAGCTGGAGTGTACTAAGCTTCTCTCTTCTTTTCCCAGTAGCTCGATCCGCGCACAGGAGCTAGCGCAAGGGGGGAAGGGAAGAGAAGTTGATTAACAACGCGTGTGCGGACGATGCATGGCATATGTTAACAACATGTACAACCCGGAGCACCACCAGTCATCGTCCTTCATGGCGCCGCGGATGTCCTTCTCCAGCGACTTCGCGGTCGAGCCGCCGCCGCCGCCCTCCGCGCGCGCCGGCGTCACGCCGGGGGACGCGGACTTCGAGTTCTCCCTCGGCGGCGGCGGGCCCCCGGCCGGCGGCCACTCGATGATTGCCGCCGACCAGCTCTTCTCCAAGGGCCGCCTCCTGCCGCTCCGGGAGGCCCCGCACGGCGGCGGCAGCGGCCGGCCCGTGACGCTGCGCGACGAGCTCCGCGCGGACGAACGCCACGGCCGCGTGCCCCGCGCGCCCAACATCCGGTGGAAGGAGCTGCTGGGGCTCAAGAAGGCGCCCAAGAAGCCACCCGTCGACCCTGCCGCCGGCACATCGGCCGACGCGCACATGGTAAGCTCACACTGCTTGCTTCTTGGATCTTCCTTTAGCACTTCTTCGTACCAGTCCAAGTACCACCGCCGTGCAACGTCTTGTCCCGTTGGCATGCGGCATTGGCGTTTTTTTGATTCTTAAAAAGACCTGCAACTCTGCAAGAGTCTGGGGGCAGTAGAGTACTTGCGGCGTGCATGATTTCCCCAAAAATAATCGGGAGCAGAAATCGATCGCATTCAAGTACCAGAACTTGAAGTACATAATGCCAGATTGCACAAAAATTTTAGAGATGCCATTCTTTCCATATTTTCTTCTCATAATGACAGAAAATTGATGTCACACTCGCAGAATCTTGGTGGCCAGTGAGGCACGCGAGACTGATGGAGGAACGAAGAATGTAATGGGTGATTGGTGAAGTAGCGCATGCATGATATTGGGTTGTAAATTGGTGAGATGTGCCTTTCAGCTTGCTGATCAACATCTGTTTGCTGATGATGTGGTATCTTCGTCAGTGCTTCTATGGATGGATGGTAAAAGGGAATTTTGATCATTTGTTCTTGGGGTTGGTTCGTTCGTCGTCGGGTAGATGGTTGGATGCGTGTGTGTAGTCAAAAATTAACTCTAGGGGTGCCCCTCTGATGTTTTGAAAGGGCCGGTTAAATGTAGTATTTTTTCCCCACATGGTGTGGTCCCTGTACGTGTTGTTTAGCTGTTCCCATGCTTGTCTGCTTTTGGCACGGCCGCACCTCGCGCCTCCCATTTACTATGTACAAAATGTTTGTGGGTAGTAGCTAGTAGTATCGCTAGTAGCTTTTCAGTTCAATGAAGTGTGCGTCCGTGAATTTCACGGGATTTTCTGTAGGGATTATGATGTTCCTTCTCTCTTGTAAATTTTGCGGATCTCCACTCCAAGAATGGTCGCTACAAATTATGGTGTCACTCTTGGATGCAAAAAATGAAACACATGCAGGTTTATTTCATCGGAATAATACTCACATTTCACTTACTCACAAGATCATAAAATTGAAAGGGCCATGCAACAGACTGCCGATGTAATTCTGTTATGCTTGTAAAATATTGTGAACGAAGATCCAATATGCTGGCTTCACATGCATTCTGGTGTGTGACATCTAATTTCGAAACATGATTTTCTAAAAAAAAAAGAATATATTGATATTGTAGCCTCTCCAAAAAAAAAAAGCATAATGTTATAACTACTGTATTACACAAAGACAGACTATACATGCACAAAGGCTTAAGAAAAAAGAACACAATAAAAAGAAAGAAAACTCTCCTGCAGTTGAGCCGCCATTGCTGCATCAATGAGCCAACAAAACTCTAGGTCAGGCGTCACCATAAGACATTGTTTTGAAACAGCACGAACACGAGTTCATTTCATCAGATAAGATTACATTTCACTAGCATTGTACGTAGGAGTATGTTTACCTTCTAGACGGTGTCATAGAACTGAAAGGGCGGCCCTGTTCAAACAGGCGGTCAAACATGTGCCGGTCATCAGTCATCGAAGCAAACAAGAAGGGAAAGCGGGGGCGCACCCGTGCTTATCTAAATGCATGTAATCAATCCAGGGCGGGCGCGGGGCCGGGGGCCAGCCCCGTCCGTCGTCAGCTCCAGCATGCGGGCCTCTTGTCCGCTTGCGCCGGCGCATGCCGCCACAGCGAGCAAAAGCTGGGCGCGCGGCAGCCGCAGCGCCCGGACGGACGGACCCCCAGCAGCGCATCTCCCCGGCCGCCCGCTGTCGCGTAACGCTCCTCTCCGCTGATCACCAACCGCCGCAGCGCATGCGGCGTTTTTGAATTTATGAGCAGATCGCATACACAGTAGTAGTAGCTGTCGACCCCTGGCGTGGCGCGGCGCGGCTGGCCACGGGACAGAAACAATCACTGCGCCGAGCGGAGCGGGAAAACTTTTGGTGGCAGGCAGGGCGCCCGGCGCGGCCCCGGCGAAAGGGCAGGCGCGAGGTCGTCTGCGCTCTGCGTCACGCCGCGTGTACCGTTGCGGTGTTTTCGGGTCAGGTTCGTAGTTCGTGAGCGCTGCTGGACGAGGCCTGGACCAGTCGGAGCTGATTGGTCAACCGGTCTCTATTGCGCTGGTCAAGGGCTCAAGGTGTTTTTGTATTGGGCCAGTCGTAGTGTTTTCACGGATTAGGCTTCCAACCCATTAGTTGTCGATCCATCAAACTGTTGAAAGCCAGGCCCAATGTAAACACTAGCCCGGCGGCATGGTTGAAGCTTCTAAGTGGGCTGAGACGCGCCCTGACGGGTTAACGGCAGCAGCATTTTCGTGTTCAAACGGCCTTGAATTGGAACACTTTCTAGCCAGTTGTATCTCGATGGGCCTCTGCTTGGATGCCGCCGCCCTGGAAGTTTATCTCGCCATGGAGGCCAAATTTTCTCCTCTTTTACAAAACCGGGTATTTGTGTTCCCTCAACTTGCAATAACAGATTTTTTTTTCATCACTAGACTGTTTTGGCTGGCGGTTTCGTACATCAAGGTAGAGGCCCAATATGTCATATGTCACGTCATCATCTTCCTATTTTCTCTATCTTTCACTTCTCATTTTCTCCTCCTGATTGAGCTACCACCCGCCACGGCATCCCTCCTCTTCCCCCACGCCCCGCATCAGGATGTGCTCGACAACATTGAGCCTTGTGGAAAGAGAGAAGGTAGAGTCGTAGAGAGCTAGCTGCCGATTGACGGAGGGCCTCGGCCCTGACAGAGGGGGTTCCGAAGCAAGGCGTTAATGTTCAACCACGCGGCAATGGCGTGGGGAGTGCGGCGTGGACGAGGAAAAGGGTCTTAGCTCAGTGGCGACGGCGTGCGAGGCACTGTTGCGGTGTCTGTTGATCATGGTGTGGTAGCTGAAGCTAAGGGAGGCGAAGAATGTCACGAGGACAACGTCGGCGTATACAACATTGCGTGCTCACTAGGAGGTGTATGGAATGGGCACGTCCTTCTCGGTGGCCGCCGTCGAGTGGGGAGATCTCTAGTGGCAAGGGCTGTGGGTAGGCTTTCTGAAGAGAGTTGCAGAAGGGCAAAGAGGCAGGACTGCGGCTCCAAAAGGAGGAGGCGACGGCGGAGGAGGGGATCTAGGGAGGCAGAGAGGAAGGTGGGTTGCGGCGCGCGACCATGGTGGGTAGGGAGGAGGGGGACCAGGGAAAGCAATGAGGGAAGAGGCAACAACCATGGCGAGTGGTAGCTGAAGTAGTAGGATGAAATGAGAAGTGAAAGATAGAAAATGAGGAGAAGATGATTATGTGGCATGTGACATGGATTTACTGTCATAGTGTATAAACCCACCTGCCAATAGGGGGGGGGGGGGGGGGAATCCGGTATTACGAGTTGAGGGAGCACACGAATAATCGATTTTGTAAATGTGATGGGAAATTAGACTCTGGCATAAGTTAAAGGAGGTGAAATAGACTTTTTCGTTGACAAAAATGCCTGACACAAGCGTCGCACCCTGGATGGGCGAAGTTGGCTCATCAGGATTGAACAAGCCAAGTAAATGATACTCACTACAGAAATATGGACCCAATGGATATAAATAATTTTAGTTAGTCTGACAAAATACAAACACAAAGAGAGCGTCTTACAATAAATTGTTGGGTTTCAATAATTAGAAAAGGAAGATTACACTATGTCTGTATATCGCTGTTCATCTGCTTTTGCATCTTAATTTACATTCACTGGCGTGAGACCGAACCACTACCCGACTTCTAAAACTCTGATCTCCAGAGCTTACAATGGAGTAAGCTACTGCAAGGGTCTTCAACCGTGCCGTGCGACGCACGTACGTACTACACGCGCCACACGTGCCGCACGCACGCCGCACCCACCGCCCCCTACCAGCCACCTACGGTTCACTGAATCTTTGTCCTGTCTCCGCGCCGGCCGTCGACGTCGTCCGCCTGCTGGCCGCGGGAGATGGAGTTCTTGCAGTGCGCGATGGCGGCCTCGATGGCGCTCTGCAGCTCCTCCATGGTGCTCTCCTCCGACGACGTGGACACCTTCACCGACGCGCCCACCGACAGGTGCCCGCTGTTCGCCGGGGAGACCCGCAGCGACGCCGGCGCCGACGACAGCTGCCCGCGCCGCCGCCGCATCCACCGCCCCTGCTCCTTGATCTCCCTCGCGGCGGCGTTGGGACCGTGTCCCGAGAACGAGTGCGGCCGGCGCCGCTGCTGCTCCCGCCTCTCCCTCTCCGCTTGCCGGGAGAAGGAGGCGCGCAGCTGCTCCACCATGGCCGCCACGCGCTTCCTCACCCACTGGCTCACGTCCAGCCCTCTCCTTAACTTCTCCTTCCTCCTCTCCTCTGCTGCCGGCTTGCCACCGCTGCCAGTGTCGCTGCCGCTGCTGCTCTCCTTCCTCCACGCGCCGCCGATGCCGCCGGAGATGAAAGGCGATGCCCTGTTCTTGGCCCTGTCGCCCCCGTCGTTTCTGCAGCTCGTGGTCGGGTGTCGGCTTGTCTTGGCGTAGTTGTTGTGGCTGAGGTCGCTGCCGACGCGTCCGACGACGGGGGTGCGGGACATGGAGAGGGGGTGGAGGTGGTGGCCGCCGAAAGGAGACGACGAGGCGGAGGAGGAGAAGGCGGCGAAGGAGAAGTCGCTGGAGGGAGATGTGGCGGCTGAGAGCGGCGGCCGCGGGGGAGGAGGAGGAGGGAGAGGCGCGGTCGACGGCTTAGACGACCGCGGCGGCAGTGGGCGTGGTGACCGCGCCCGCGGCGTGTCCATGGCTTTGAGGCGTGGTAGGGTTAGCGCGCTCGTACGTGCGTGCGGGTGACAAGGTTAGGGGGACAGCTGCTGTGGGGCTTGCATGGAATGGAGGCTGCGCGCTGGTGATTAGTAACGGGGAGGGGTTAATCCGCGCTTTGCTTTGCTACGCGTGAAAACTGAGATGGTGAAGGAGAAGAAGAGTAAGCACTGCACTGCACTGCAATGCAATGCTAGTTTCTAGGCTGATGGCGTGGGATATATATTTTACTCCGTGGAAGGAAGACGACATTGAAGGGAACACTTTGATGCGACGATAGTAGATTAATTGCCATGACAGGAAAAACAGTAAACGGCTGATGCAATGTAAATCAACCTGTTGAGATTACGTGACGGGATTACGTAAGAGATAAGAGTCTGTAACCATCATCGGTCGATCATTCACACTCAATCATCAACCAACAGGCTGATAACTTTCAGCGGCACTAATGACAGCTTGACACTGTAACATGTCGATATGCTAGTTGTCTGGTAATTGTCCAAGTTTTCTCTTCTCGCACGCTTAACTTCTCCAATTATCACTTACATGGCTTGGACGGATTAGTTCAGCTAAAGCTAAAGCAAAATTGGAGCTGAAGAAGTCGCTTCAGCCTGGGATGACACGTAGTTATTTCTTGAGAGCCTCAAATGGACCACACACTAATTGGTATCGCTTGATCACCGGTCGACATGTACGTGTATCCGTCTCACCATTACGGACCATGATGTCGTGTCCCTAATGATTAATTCGACCCAATGCTGCAACTGGTCGATCACTGGCGCGTGCAGCTCCACCGTTAATCTGACGGCGCGCGGCTGGTGAGCCATCGTCACGCAAGGCAGGAGCCTTGTCAGCCATTAGAGTCCGGTGACCACACTGTAGAGTAGTTAGTTATAGCGTAGACTTGTTGCTGCCACCTCAAGGCACACCAACCTGTCATGTATACGAGTCTCGCATGCAACTGGTTCCGAACGGATTGAAGGATCAGGCTCCATGCTGGATTGCTGGGCACTGTTGCTGCATGTGTAATCTGGTTTATGAGCCGGACAAACACTGAAACACAGTTCCGACATGCAGACGAAGAGTTATCTCGGCCCGTCGTCTGCTTGCTTAACAGTGAGATAGCGCAGTTGCAGAGCGTGCAACTCATATAATCCGAGGAGGATTAGATGACTTATGATTGACGCAATGGAGTAGCATCCGTCGTCCAATTAGTGTGCGGCGCTTATCCGTTTTGTGCTCTTCTTCTTGTCCTCGCCGAGTTATATTACTCCATCTGATGCCAAATACCAGTCTAACTCCATGTATGTTTGCCTTGATTCAACTCTTTCACACTTTAACCATCGGTTGATGTTACTTGATTCATTATAAAAAAAATAGTTTCATAAAAGGTTTTTTGGTGAAGTGTCATGTTAGAGACCGTGTGAATGTCAAAGAACCTTATATAATGGTGATTCTGTGAGCGATCCCAATTATGACACTTGCTCGAAGACATAACTACCATCACCTGAAAACGACTTGCCGTACCAATGTCGTTTACGGTGTTAGCATGGTAGAACTACAAGGCTGGCTGACGCGTTTCTCTCGTCCATTTTTCAATGTTTGAGAAGCTTCTCTTTACTAATGTCGCCTGCTGCAGCTGTATCGGTTTATTTCCCTTGTTTTTAAAAAATCTGTCACTTCGAGAGGCTTCTCTTTACTTTTTGGTCCCGTTCATTGTAGTTTCCTTGATCTTTTCATTTTGTTTGATCATTCACTAAACGGCGGCGTTTTGAACTCGGTGGAGCAAATGCACAACACGCTCTCTTCCAGATGTAGAAGTACTTGTCAAACTGAGCTGGGACATTTTTAGGTCTCATGTTTGCAATCGCATTTACACCTTTGTTGCAGTTGTCTGGCCACACCCACTTCTCATATATCGGATCTGTATTTTTTTTACTTAAAAAGAAATAATTGTTTTGAGGCGAGATCACAAATAAACTCGTACGTATAATTTATTATTTTTCCCTTCTCAATCATTATCTGCCCACAAATCACGCCATACCATATACGGGTCGTGCCAACATTCTCAGGCGGTTAAGCGCCAGCCGGTGCGTGCGCAGAAGCCTCCATACGGGTGCAAACAAGTGAACACCTGACGACAGACGACGGCGAGGTCAAGCTCTTCGCTTCCATGGCGGCAAGACCAAACAAGCAGACGAGCGCTCCGCACGTGGCCGACTGTGCACGGCCTGGACAGAATGGACAAGGAGGACCAGCTCATGAACGCCCCTGGCTGGCGCCCACGCGCACATGACTCGGCACCAATCGACGGATAGATGGATATCTCCCGTGTCGCATTCAGGCTTCAGACATTGGCGATCGACCAATGCCGTCAGCCACGGCCACGGCTCCGACACATCCAAGCTGAGCGTGCAATCAGCCGAGCCATGCGTGACGCTTCGTCGTCCGCTGCGCTCTACTGCTGTTTGGTTGGTTTTCTTCCTCGCTCAATTAATTTGGACTCTTAATCTGATGGATGGGGTCAGGTTGCGCGTGCAAATCCCAGTAGGTGAGCTGTTGTCCGGCGGGAGCAGTGGCATGGAGCTGGAGCGATCCTCGCATGGTCGTTGTCCGGGGTGTCGCATCGGCATGTTCCTCTGCTCCGGCGGAGACAAATCGAAGATGGATATGCCAAATGACAGTCTATTGGGAGAGCGATCCCCCGAGCAGCCAAAGATTCCCTTCATGGATTTTGTCGCGCAAGTCTAGAAAACTTTCAAGATCAACACTGGTGCGGCACAGTGCAGCAAACGAAATGGTTTACGACACGATAGACATATGTGGACGATCAGGAGCCAGGAGCATGCAGAGAAGGTCCAAAGTAGTTCTGTAAAAAAAAAAAGGTCCAACGTAAGGGCAGATGATAGGTACCTGATGGGCAGCATGGATAATACAGTAGATAGATATTCTGACGTATTGCTTAGAACGTCACGCCGCCGACCAATGGCCCCGAGTGAGCACATAGCCCACATATCTGCGAGTGTGACGTACTAAGCGGTGACGATATGGCTGTCGAGCACCGGTCCAGAATGTGCCTATAGATTTATCGCCAATTAATTTGTGCATATAATATAATTATGAAACTATTTTATAATATAGGCTTGTGCATGCAGAATACTTATAATTCACTTAATGTGCCCATAGATTGAAGTAGAGTTCACTCGAAAAAACATTGAAGTAGAGTTGCAAAAGAAAAAAAAAATTGACTGAGAGTTGCAAATTATTTACTTGTGCTCGGTCCTCCGTTGGTCCTGTCAGGACGTCAGGTCCTGTCTACCAGAGTAAAGAGAGAGACGAGAGAAATGAGTGGAAAGAAGAGTAATGGGAGAGAGGAGAGAGAAGCCGTGCTGCATGGGAGAGAGAGAAGCCGATGGGTAAGCTTTTCTCGCGCAAATATCAACGCTGCAGACAGCACTGCTCACATGCACATGCCTATCATCCCAAAACACGCAGGTAGTAGTTGAAGTTTCGGTCGCGCCAATTGATTTGGCGTGACCTAAAATGAAGTATGGCATCTCATGCTGACGTGGAAACTAATCGCGTCAGTCAGTTTGGAGTGACTCTAGTCTCAATCACGTCAATTAAAATGGCGTGACCAAAACGTCTAGATTTGCAAATCTAGTTTGAGATGATCTTTTATTAAAATATTACTTAAAAAGGTTTAAATAATAAAAAAAATTCTCAGTTCCTTTTCTTCCTTTCTCACATTCTCCCAATCCGGTCCGCGTGCCCCTAGTCCCCCCCAAACCCTAGATCGCCGCCGCTCCTATTTCGACGGACACTTCTTCAACCAGCCGCGCCACTTCTTCAACCAGCCGCGCCGCCTACCGATCCGCTGCTAGGGCTGAGATGAAGGGTCTGAGCGACGGCACCTCGGCTCCGATCGAGGGCACGATGGTCTGCCCCGCCCTTAACCAGAACAAGGATGCAATCGCCGACGCCAAGGATCTCACCACGGTCCGCCGCGGAAAGATCAAGCGGATCGATCCGAAGCTGGGCAAGCAGAGGCGCCTCATCGCCTTGTCCCTGCTGCTCGCGGCCATCGAGCCGGTCCTCATGTGGTGCTCCCGCACGCAGCCGTTGCTCGTGGTGTGGCGGCTCTCGTTCCTGATCTACTTCATGTCGTCCTTGTGGACCTCCTTCCTGACGACGACCATGGGCGTCCACGTCTTCGTGTACAACGCGTTTGGTATCCTTCTGGCCCTCATCGCCCACATGGTACTGAGTACATCGATTGGCGTTCTCATCCTACATTGCAACACCCACTTGACCATATGCCTGGCGGCCTACGCTCTCGCTGAGCACCGCCAGCAGCAGGGCACCGAGGGATCGGCTGCTCTTGTCCCCGATGTGGCCAAGGGGGAGGAGAGCACACTGCGTCCGTTTTGTATTATAGCTGGGGTCATGATTTATGTGCCTGTGCTGGCGGTCCTGGTGTGGCTGGCGTGGAACTGGGCGAATTTCCCCCTGGAGGAACTCATGTGCATCGTTTTCTTCGTGCTCTCGGTCTTATCATTGTTTGGCATCTTTTTTACGGCCATGATGGAGCTGCGGGGGCGCCTCATCTCACCATTGGGATACACCTTCGTCGCCGTCTATTTTGTGATGGTCTTTGCGCCAGGCATAGTGATCTACGAGACTCTGGGCGGCTTTCCAGCCATGTTCTTCACTTGGTTTGGCAGCCTAGGTCTCGCTGGACTTTTTGGCTATTGCCTCTCTGTGCTCACTACCTTCAAGCAGATCAAGAGGTAAGTGTGGATGTCAATTGATATGGTTCGCAGTTGTCGACGACCTTTTGTGTGTGATTCAATAATCTTCTGCCTATGTGCAGGGCAAGGGAACTGGCGGAGCGTCAGAGCAAGCGCAACTGAGGATGCACAACCGTCGAGCAGATGAAGAGGTAATGTGAGGATTCGAGACTGCATGGTGATCAGTATTTTTGCTAATTTCGACCCCGTTGAAGATCACTTTGTGGATGCCTCTGTTCTTTCGATGTGCCTCCGGGCGTGTTCGTTTCGTTCAGGACTAAAGTTTAAACCAAAGTTCTTGCTATTTAAAGGTATTAAATAAAATGTAATTATAAATTTTTTTGCAGAAACCTGAGTTACTTTGCGAGATGAATTTAATGAGGGTAATTGAGCTGTAATTAGATGATGGTTACTGTAGCATCACTGTAGCAAAACATAGTTTAATTAGGCTCGTTAGATTCGCCTCGTAAATTAACACCCATCTGTAAAAAAATTTTGTAATTAAACTTTATTTAATACCCTTAAATAGCAAGATTATCTAGACTAAACTTTAGAACTAAAGGAAACGAACGGGCTCGAAGCCTTGGTCAACTGAAGGAGCGAGAGGGGTTCAATTCTCAAGGGTCAGACTGCTGCAGACAAGATGTGCCTCGTCAGTTCTTAGAACCAGTCTTAGTATCTAGTCGTATGTTTGTCTTAGCTCTAGTGGCATGTGTTTTAAGTCCTGTTTCAACTTAGTAGGTTTCTTCAGCTCCTGATTCTCATGCGTCATCTATCATATCTTAGATTCTACGCACCGAAGACTATGAAACATGTAAGGCAGTAAGGACGCTCGTGGCGATGTAAGGTATTTTAAATCTTTTCACTTATTAGAATCGAATGTTACCACTTGCTCCATTGTGTATGTGACCTTGTTTATTTCTTTAGAGTTCCAGTATGTCACAGGCAAGCTGCACGCTGTCTTCCCTCGGTGACAATGTAAATTTCTTTGGGCAGGAAAATTTAGGACCGATCCTTGCCGAACATCCTTTAAGATGTTTAGTCTGTCAAGGTGGTTACGGTGTTATTTTGTAATTAATGTGAAAGTTTTGCAGCTCAAGGGTTCTTGGTTACAGTCTGTTAACAATGAAGGGATGGATTCCCTCACACACACACACACACACACACACACACACACACTGAAGGGATGGAGAATGTAACTAGAATTGCTACCAGAGTTTAATGATCGCATTACTTGTGTTGCAATGGAGAATTGTGCGGTGCAGGGTTATTGGTACCAGAATGTTACAAAACGGAGAGGCAGACATTGATTAACAAATCAAATTTCGAAATTTCCCTTCAATGTCGCCCCTAATCTTGGCTGCTTAGTCGGAAGGGAAGGCCTCCTCCGGTCCATCTCCATGCCTTGCATTGCATGACAGCATGAGTAGCGCCCAACTCGTCCAGTGCCGCCGGCCAACGCCTACTGAAGTACCGATCGCTGCTAGCTAGCGTGAGATGGAAGAAGTTGTCTTCGTCGACGCCGACACAAAGGACGTCCCTGTCACCGGCACCAACCCCTCCGGCGACACCGACAAGGATGCGCTCGAGCTCGCCGCCGCCGCCCACGCCTCCGGCACCAAGGGCAGTAGTGAAGAAGTTGTTGTGCTTGTGCAGGAAGGAAAGCAACTGGAGAAGTAACGAGGCTCGTAAAGGTGAGGATTGCAGCAGCAGCCTGCCATTCACATCCAAGATCACCAAGAAGCTTCAGAGGTAGAGATGTAAATAGGTGACCCTTAGGATAACCTCCGACCCTCTTTAGTTCAATCAAATGAACTAGTTTTCCAAAATGAGACTCCGTTGCGCTTGTAACGATGTGGAAGGGCAACTTTTTCCATCCACTCTGGATATGGACGTCGATACGTAAAACTTTGTTCTCTAGGCTTGAGGTCAAACTGCTCCCTCATGACTTCTGCCAACTTAGCCACTATGTCTTCTGAAGAACCCTGTCCATGCCCCCCAGCCGATTGGAACGGCTGCTGTAACTGTTGCTGTTCTTGAGCGATATGATCTTTGTTGTAATGTTCCCGAAAATCTGCTGAAATATGATAGCCTTGTGGTATTTCTTGACTGAACAATGCTGGATCAGCATTAGGAGCCAAATTATACCTTGTTTGGGGAATTGATCCAACTCCTGGGGCGGCAGAGGTTCCACCTACTTCCATGCGGGGCGCAGACATCGGCACCAATTCTCCGTTAGCAGCAACTGATGCCGATACCTTGGCTTTCCCCAGCTCCAAAGCCCTGGTGCTCGGAGTTCACAAATCAGTCGGTATACCATATGGCGGCCTTTGCCGATCAGGAGATGAAGCATCTTGAGTTGTAGGTCGACCTTCAGGATTTGCAGTACGCAAGGGTGTAGCAGGTGGCAGAGTAAATGTTGGCCCCACAAATCCAGGCTCCTTCTGAGCAGTACCATCAATGATCGTCTTGACTAGATTATATACTGAGTTAACTAGCACATTGGATTGATTAATGAAAGCATGATGAACTGAGGAGTTTACTGCTTCATCCAGCATGGCTCGGTCTGGTAACTTCTCAGCCCTAATTGAAGCTAATTCCTCCTGTTTCAGCACCACTGGCAAGTTTGGCTTGGTGATAGTCCTGCCACGCATAGTCTTGCATGTCTCAAAATACTTCATCTGGCAATTTATCAGAAAATCTTGATATTGCTTCTTCTGATCTACGGTCATCTTATCCCAAGCAGGCAATTCATTATTGCCAGTTATTTCAGAAGAATCTTTGCCGTCGCTGGTGATAGGTGCAGGGATCAGAATCGGCTTCCCTTCACCATCGACGAGCAAGGTGCCGTCCTTAGCAATAGCTTGAACGAACGCCATCTGACTCAAACAAACTTGATGATCGTCCCACTGGGCGTGCCAAAAAGTGTGTTGACGCAAAATTTGACTTCTTCTGCCTCACACACGTGGCCTGAGAGATTTGCTTGACTCTGTTCAGGACCAAAACTTGGAACACAGTGAATTCCAGAGCGTGCTAGTCGATTTTCCCAGCAAATCGACAAAGACAAGAAAAGCGTGTAAAATCCCTGGGCTATCGGCCCCAGACAGGCCGATGCGTAACCGCAGTCGATATGAGAATAATTTAAAAAATAGTAAATGAAAATACTCAGCTGTCGGCTAGAAATGAATCGGCATATTCGCAAAATGACAAATACTTGCACGAAGAAAAAAGATAATAAATTGCACGTATTTTGAGATCAACATCAGTAAGCATCGGCAAGGTATGCAATATTCAAAACATCATCGGCAAGCATAAACAGTAGCAGATCGGCATCGGCAAACATGGTTCAGATCTTTTACTCGTTAAGAATAAAACAGTGGAAGCATAAACAAGTATAGTCTGAATTTGGTAAGCAATCGGCTAAACACCCCGAAAGAATTATTAAACTAATAGATCTAATTAAATCGACACGTTTGCTAATTGCTTTTCCCAGGACAAGTCAACTGAAGGAAAACGTAAAACAGGACCAGGTCAAACTGTAGTACACAATCGGCAAACGATAAACTTGATCAGATCTAGCTCGTTCAATAATGACTCGAATAACTAGTTTAAACAGCGATCGGCATCGACAATCTATTGCGAGGCTACAGCCAGGACAAGTCAACTGAACTACAGCAAAGAATCGGACCAAGTCGACATAATAGAAGCTAATGCGCTTACCTGACGAAATCCAAGTCGACGAAACCGGAGCCCCGATGGACGTCATGTCGACGAAAATCCCGTCGAGAAAGAAGGTGGCGATGCGCCGAAGTTGATTGATTGATTGGTTAGGGTTTTTACAAGACAATGCGGGGCTACATTTATACCCCTGACACACTCCGAATCCAACATGACTCGGTTAGTCCACGAAGAAGCTGGCATACCGGAGGCTGCTTATTTGCTCGGCCTCGGCTGAGAGAGACAGAGACTAAGCGAGACCAAGAGCTGCGGCGTACTGAGGCAGTGAAAGAGAGCGGATGGCCTGGTTCGGTGGAGTCTAGTCCTGGGACTTGGGGCGGGCCAAATCCGGGTGGGCTGTGGCCCGAATGTTTGGCACGGCCCGTGGCACGGCCCGGCCCGAACTGACGGGCCGTGTCGTGCCGCGTTTTCGGCATATCGGGCGGCACGGCACGAAACTGTTAAATGGACCGGGTTCGGGCCGGCACGGCCCGAAGGCGGCCCGGCGGCACGGATTTGGCCCGGTTGTGTTCTTGCCAACGTTATTTTTGTTATTTTGATTCGTATTTCAAAATATAAACTTGTATAGATTTTGCATATGTGGTCCAAATTTGATTATTCGTTTTTCTATAATCTTCAAAAAATTATCTCTATCATGTGGAATCTTTGTATGCAAACTTCTCTAGTTCAATTTTGTACTGATCAATCAATACATTAATGGTAACTATTCACCATTATCTTCACTTTTTTGTTAATCTCCAACCAATTTGAATTTTTAAGTAATTTTTTGTGTGGACGTACAACTTCTACATCTCTACATATGTGGACGTACAATTTTTTGTGTGGAATTTTGTATAAATTTTTTTGTGGCACTTACACTCATGTAAGTTTGAATTGCTCCTCATTTGTCTCAAAAGCTCGTAAGTTCTATATGGTTTAGTAAAATTTGAACACACATTCATGCAAACATTGTTAAAAAAATTCTCAAAAAATTATAGAGGTTTTGTATTGACTTGGAACAGCTCCACACCAAAATTGAGTTCAAAATTTGATATATTTTTGGAGATAAAAATTGCAAACACTCACTTTTCCTTTGTTTTTTTTTTGTTACACTCAAAGTATGATGATTTTGGAACTCAAATTGGATATACATATGTAATATATATGTCCTAAGCTATTGTAATTTTGGTGAAAGTTTTGAAACTATTTTATCCATGTAACACTATAAAAAGAATCAATTTAAACAACAAAAATACGCCTTCTCTACACGGAAAACGCACTCTACAAAAAGTCTTCCACTGAAACCGGGCCGTGCCCGTGCTTGGCCCGGCCCGATGACGGCCTGCATGCCCCGTGCCGTGCCTGGGCCGCATTTTCGCCATGTTGGGCCGACCGGCACGGCACGACACGGCCCGAACGGTTGTCACGGCACTGCACGAAGCACGACAGGCCCGTGCCGTGCCGGCCCGAGTCCCAGCACTAGTGGAGTCATTGGAGTCCAAGGGGGAGAAGCATGCGTTCTTCCTCCACAAACATGTGTGCGAGGAGTCTTTGGCATTGATGGATCGGATGGTCGCATTCTTTGCCAGCAACTGAATCAGGGAGGCAGGTGCGAACAACAGTTTGCATGTGCAGTTTCTCCATTGCTTATGCAATAAATATTGTTTCTTTGAGTTAAAATAGTTGTTATTTGTATTTTGTCGTAACCGGAAGTTCGGCAGATATTTGAATCGGTACGAGCCCTTTGCTTATACAAAGATCAATCAAGAGAGACACACAATTTATACTGGTTCGGGCCTCCCGAAGGATAACAACCCTACGTCCAGTGTATTCTTATATTGCCGAGTAGGCGAGATGTGTCACTAGTGCAATGAGGGCCTTTAGCGGCGGTCGTTTTGGCCTAGCAGCGGCGGACGACGCGAGCGCCATTGCGCTAACGCCACTGCTAAGATGAAGACAGTGGCGGACGCTGATGCCACACCGTCCGCCATCGCTTCCATGGTAGGAGTGGCGGACAAAGATGATGTCACTCTGACCGCCACCTGTCTGGCACGCTTCAGTGGCGGTAGAAGTGATCGCATGCCGTCCGCCACTCGTCCACTGATGTCACGGCGTTCGCCACTTGGCTCGTTTGAGCAGTGGCGTTTGACGATGTCAGTTTGTCCGCCACTGCTAGCTCATAACAGATTCAAAATTAATCTGAAAATTCAATTTACCCAGGCCACCAAAATCAAAATCACACGCATTTCAAATATTTCATCACAAATCAACACAGGTTATCACAGAACGACATCCAACAATGACAGTTCGATACCATTAACCAAATACCATGAAACAACACAAGTTTTCATCCCTAGCTAGCTATATTACAAAGTTGTCCACAAACGTTCATGTTGCCATAACCTGCACATCCTTCACATCACTCTCATACACCCAACTATAGTCTACCTTGTTCCTTTCAGAGGCAATGTCATCCTTCCAATTTTTCTCAATCAAGCTCTTTTGATGACTTACAGGCACTTTCCCTGTCCAACAACATAATTCTGGGAATTGCGCCAACTTTCCCTCTGGATCAAAGTAATCGCCATCGGGATGGACAAGGTGATGCATGATGAAGCGACATATCCTCGATGTGAAGTCATATAGTTGCGCGTCGCTGAATCCACTTAGCCCTTTTTTAGTAGTGTCCTGCACACATAACACAAAAAAAACATCAAATTTGCGTTAAAGAAAACAAACATTGTAAATATATGCAAAAGACTGTAAATATGTACAACTAGTACTTACATGTTTTGTCGGATATTCGTCGGGCAAATCAGTAAACTTGTGATGCACTGCCAACGATAGCCAGTCCATCATGTAGTAGCCACAATGGTTAGTCCTTGGAGGTTGTTTTCGACACTGATAAACCAAATGCAAATGTTAGTGTTATGTTCGCACTATGACAAAAGATCCTAGTAATAATGGGAGCTTAAGTATTTATATGGATTTTACCGGAAATTTCCACTTCCAACCCATTTTGTATGGCCGTTTCGGATTGTGCTTCCCTATTATGAATGTAATGCTCGTACCCTCTGTTACAAAAGTAAACGGCTTTTAGATTATGGATGTAAAGAATGAGTATAAAGATAACTACACCGATGATTTTTTACTTCTCGATGACTTTGCAGAGCATGTTGTATCTCTTTTGCTCATAGTCGAGGGAGTCCAATACCCACACCCTTCCTTTCTTGTGGTCTATTAGGAAACATATCCAGTGGTTACTACATAAATAATGATCTATGTTAGTAGTGTCATAGCTTAGCAATCAACAATGACAACAAATTGATTTTGGTCATAAGACTTACTCAAAGTTATAAGGGGCCAAGATGGTATCTCTGTCTTCCCACTCCTTCATGCATCTACCTATGTAGGTCGAACATGCCATTCTTCTATTCTCGATCATTAGTTACTGAGTTATTGTTGACGGTCGTTATATCATACTTTCGACCGTCACATAGCTCAATGAATAAGGAAGAAAAGGCACTCCTTACTTGCATTTTATTTATGAATAACCTATTTCCACATGTACCTCTAGTTGTAAGTGTGCAGGTGGAAAACAGGGAATATCCAGGTGTATCAATGTCCCAAGGCAACAAATCCAACACTTTCATAAATCGACGATTGCCACGGGAATGCAATCCCAAGATTAAAGGCCCAAATCCAACCCAAACTCCGCATCTGAAGGCAAATGCACATGGATCAGAAGACTTCAGACCAGAGAGGAGCCACCTGCCAAAGCCCAGTCCAGAAGGCGCCAGGCCCAGGTCGGCCGACCCCCCAAGCCAGGTCGGCCGACCTGCTATGGTGGCCCCCTGGGCCCATCTTCTTGTGGCGGTTGCAAATCGACCTCTGGAGGTCGGTTCCACCTGCAATTAATGTCACCGAACTACGGAACCGTCTCCAGGAACCGACCTCCAAGTCTATAAATAAAGGGGTACCCCCCCCCCTCCTAGAGAACACACACCAATTGAGGCTCATTCCCTCCTCCTCCTCACCTTAGAGCTAGAGGCTGTTTAGGTAGAGCTAGGCTAAGTAGTGGGCTGCCCTTGTGCTCCCAAGTCTCTTGGAGAATTGGGTATGTTCTTGTATCCTTTTCTTGTAAGACTTGATCTTTATCAATGATTCATCATTCATCATATAGTAGTTGTGTGCTTATGTTGCTCATCCTTAATCTAGTCGTGTTCTTGGATGAGCGTTCGTCATTCGTTCATGTTCGTTCATCTTTCGTTCATCGTTCATCGATGAACGTTCGTGGGCATTCATCGGGCGTTCTTCGTTCATTCATACTCAATCACCGATTATGGATGATCGTTCTTAACTATTCTTCGTTCATCGCTCGTTCTTGAGCGATGAACGCTTATGCATAGCGTAGTACTAGATTCGATCCTTGACTGGTTTAGACTAGTTTGGTTAGTTGTTTGTGACTAGATATCGGGTTCATTGTCCCGAAAGGGAAGCTCTAGGTTTACCGCCCTGCGGGGTGCCTCGAGGGATCTAGAGTTATGGCGAGTGATGCTAGCATGGTGCTAGGTTCTCTTTCCATCCTTGTTTGTGCATGTGCCCCACGGTTTGTAAAGGTAGGTGGCAGGTGGTGACAGCCTTGTCCATCCTTCTGTAATCCTCCACGTTCGGGTATGGCATAGGAGTTTATACAAAAGGCCGGCGTGGCCTGGCAGACCAGGCCTAAATCGGATCTTCCGATGATCTCTAGCCATAGGCTCTTAGGTCTTACTAGTGTAAGCCTGACGTAGGTAGAATCCTAGTACGCTGTATGGCAATGTACATTAGGAGTAGTACCCATTAGTTAGTCCGCCTAGACTTGTCTCTCGCCTTTTATCTGAGAGTGGAATCCTCTGTGTGTGTCGCACTATCCCTTATATATCTTTATCACTTACCCCTGCATTGGATTGTGGGTTTGTCTATTATTGTAATCCATTGAGCATAAGTACCACTGTTGACCATGTCTTCCTTTGGGAAAATATAAATCACGATACCCCAGAATACTCTTGGGTGAAATGCTACAATGGGTTATCCGTGCGCTTGCGGATCCTCTTATCATAGGAATGCCGATAAGACATCTCTAGCACTCTGTTGATGGTCCTTAAAGCATATCTTTTACCGTCAACCATCTGCACCTTTTAACCAATATCCAACACCAAGAGTAGATGTAGGGCTTATTACTAATCATTTCCACTAGTCTTGGTATATTAATGAGTGCGGGTGCAATCCATATGGAATCGGGGAAAAGGAAGTACAAATCAGGGACTCTACATTCATCGGATTTTCCCCGGCATAAAGATATTCTCCCAAAACCCAAAAACCAAGGAAAAAGGCTTCAAGTCCACGTATAGCAAGTGGACCAGGAGGGAAGGCAACCCAGGGCACACACCAGAGAAGGACCAGGCCAAATGGGGCCCAACTCAGGTCAGCCGACCTGGGCTTTGGGGTCGGCCGACCCTTGTTGGAGGCCTCCCTAGCCCATCTTTCTATGACGGTTCCCCACCGACCTCCTAAGGTCGGTTTGGCTTGCAATAAATGAAAAGCAATCAATGAAAAGGCGATGGGGGCCTCCCAAACCGACCTACTAAAGGGGTACCCCCTCCCCTCAAGAGAGATCACAAGACACAAGATCATTCCACTCCCAAGGGCCTTAGGCCCCTTGTATAGTTGTAGGGGGAGAGTAGGGTAGGAGAGAAGGGTAGTTCTCTCTTTGTGAGGACTTAGCCCAAATCTTGTATCTTAGCGAATACTTTCTTATTGAATAGTTCATCGTTCGTTCATCGTTCGTTCGTCATTCGTTCTTTGTCGTTCGTCGTTCATTCATCATTCGTTGATCGTTCATGGTACTAGATCTATTTCTTAAGTAAGTATTCGTGATATTCTTAGGTTGGTTGTATCGTTCATAGTATCTAGATCTTGCTATACTTGCTTACGGGATCATCGCTCCGCAAGGGGTGCTCTAGCCTCCTGAATCAGTTCTAGTACAAGGCTAGAGTAGTAATCGATAGCATAGATGTGGTGTCTAGGCTAGAGGTTACCTGTGTTTGCCGCGTGCTCCACGGTTTGTAGAGGTAGGCGGCAGGTGGTGACAGCCCTGTCCGTCCTTTCGTAAACCTCAAGTTCGGGTACGTCGTAGAGCTACATGCTGGCGTGGCTTGGCAGACCAAGCCTATACCAGTGCCTGAAGTAAGCAAGTAGAACCTGATCCGTGCTGTGCTGAGCAACCATACCCTAGTTTATCCTCTCTATACACGTGGTATCTTGTTGTGTCTCTTTGTCCTTGGACAAAACCTACCTTGTAGCAGATTATCTCCGTTCCTTGGGAAAAACAAATACGATACCTTGGAATACTACCGGGTGAAGTGCTACAACGGTACTCCGTGCGCTTGCGGAATTATCTGTGACCGTAAGAAGTATCAACAAGCATTTTTGGCGCCGTTGCCGGGGAACGGTTGCTAACTCTGCAACGAACCAGGTTTGCCCTCGTAATCTATCCTTTACTTATCATTTGTTTTTACTTTCTTATTTTGAAAATTCACAAAAATATTTCATGGAGTCACAACCTACAATCCAATCATTTTCTACTCCATGGGGCGAGATCTTAGAGCCACCACCATCATCATCACAGCCCATTCTTTCATCTAGCTATCATCTTCGCCCCAGTTTTATTTCTATGATAAAAGGTTTATCCTTCTCTGATTTTAAAATGAAAATCCTTATCAACACTTGCGAGAGTTTGAGCTCTTGTGTTCATGCCGAAAAATCAATGGAATGGAACACGAAACATTGAAGTGGAAGTTGTTTTCCTTCTCCCTCAATGGGAAGGCAAAGCAATGGTACGCTTATGCCGTCAAGAGAGTGAATGGAGATTGGAAAGAATTGCGAGACAAATTTTGTTTAGCAATCTTTCCCGTATCCCGTCTCACTTCTCTACGTGCGGAAATAATTAACTTTCGGCAAGAAGAGGAGGAAACCCTTAGTGCGGCTTGGGTTCGGTTTTGTTCATTGACCGATTCCGGCCCAGAACTTTTGCTCCCCGAACCTGTTTTATTGCAACACTTTTATTCGGGGTTAGACAAAAACACCGTGCTTTATCTTGACACGGCCGCTGGCGGATCTTTTTCCCATAAGACCATAGCAGAAGGAGAAGAGCTATTAGAGCGAATCGTAGAAAATACTCCCTTTTCCTTCGAACCGCCAAACAAACCCAAGTCGAGCGATGAGGAGCCTCCAATAGTCGAATCCAAGCCTTTGTCTCCTATATCATATCATTCGACCATTGGACCCTCACCGAAGCCACGAACAATGAAAGAGGACAAAGAACCTCTAGAGTTCGCATTCAAGTTTGAGGATGATATCCATGGAGGGTATGGAAACACCTTGAACTCTTCCTATCAAAAACCACCATCCCACGTATCACATCCCAAACCACAAATGATGGAGGAGTAAGAAGAAGACGAACCCTTCGACTACCCGACGTTCGAGGAAATCATTTTTGAAGATTATGGGAATACCTCGAACTACACTTGGGTAAAGAAACCACCTCCTTCTCCTCCCGATCCTCCGAGAGAACCATTTTTCAAGGAGGATATGACGGAGAATCTTGGGAAAACCGCTTTCACCACCACCACTCAAAATCCTTTGGTGAAACCTCATCTCAATCATGAACCACCCGAGCAAGTGATGTTCATATCACCAATCCGATCGCTCGAGGCTACCTTGTATGAGGATGCGAAGTTTTCCACCCATGAAGAGGATGAGTTAGAAGTAACTCTTCACCCTTATGAACCCAATCATCCCTCTTCACCATTACCATTCGAGCCCTTTCCCTCTGGCCCTTCTTGCATCATTCTTAATGATGATCAAGAACTTCTAGAAGAACATCCTTCGGCCATGGAATTTCTTGAGGCATCGACTCTAGACTATGAAGAAAAGAATTTCGCTAGTAAGCATGAGAGTTCCTTCCTTGAACAACCTTTTGATGCATGCTCATATCATGAATCTCTAGAGTCCACGCCCCTTAGTGCCAAAACCCCTTATGATGCCAACAACCACCTTGTTTATCTATTTTGTTACTTGTTCTTTAAGATGGTTGTAGATACGTTCATTTATCATAAATATTAAAAATCTCGTGGTTGTATATTGGCACTAACATTGCAGGGATTAGAATGGAGGAAAGTCTTGCTCATCGGACTTCAAATGATGATGCCCTTACCGACAGGATAATTTCCCATCATCATGCATATTTGACCTTTTCCTTCATATGCATATTCGAATTTTCCCAAATTGCATTTCGTGCATATTTGATTTTTCACTTGCATTCTTGCATGTTTGAATTTTTAAACTCAGGTTTGGATTTCTCAAACCATCTTGCATCTCTGCATAAAAAAAAAGTTTTCAAGCCTTTTCTTTTTATTTATTTTGAGAAAATAAATGAATTTGAGATAACCTTTTATTGAAAAATGCTTTGAGCAAAAGTCTGAAGGTTTATATTTATTTGGATGCAAGGGTGGACTCTTCAATTTCATTTCTTTTTCACTCAAGCACCCTTACAACAAAATTCTTGCTCTTGCATTTCTCCAAGTTTTCATCACATTTTGTCTCAAGTTCAAGAAAAAAAAAGTTTTTCCTTTTTTGCTTCTTTCGATTTTATTTGCTTTCACCTTGCATGATACAATAAAAAGTTTTTCGATTTTGTGTCTCTTTGTCCTTGGACAAAACCTACCTTGTAGCAGATTATCTCCGTTCCTTGGGGAAAACAAATACGATACCTTGGAATACTCCGGGGTGAAGTGCTACAACGGTACTCCGTGCGCTTGCGGAATTATCTGTGACCGTAAGAAGTATCAACACACTCCTTGCTAGTGGTAGGTTATCTGGTAATATTATTGCAAGACTCTTTAACCCAAATATCGGTGTACCGTAAGGAACGCCAACAAGCATTTCTGGCGCCGTTGCCGGGAAAGACATTGGTTAACAAGAGTACAATGATTGCTCATAGTTGCACATGATGTGACTTAACCACTGCCCATGCAGGCTAACCTTGATCAGTTTTCTCTTTGATGTGAAAACATGATAGTGTATGAGCAGATTCAACTTGCCGCAAAATTTTGTTGATAATCCAGACTCACTTGTGAGAAAGACCCGATTACGCGCAGACACTTCCTCACAAGGACTTGCGCCAAGCGAGCTTGCATCTCCCGCACCTCAATCTCCAATTATCATGGCTGCTGAAAAGACCCTTCGTGATTACTCTGCTCCCTCCGTTGCCAATGTGCCTATTGGGCCCGATGTCAACGCTGGAGAGGTAGGATTTGAAATTAAAGCCAGCCTGATTACAATGGTGCAAGCTATTCCCTTTTGTGGAAAAGCTACTGAGGACGCCAATACTCATCTTCAACAGTTCCTTGAGATATGCAACATGTCCGCAACCCCCGGAGTCAATCAAGATGCTATCTGACTTCGATTGTTCCCCTTCTCACTCCTTGGGAAGGCGAAACAATGGTTTTATGCCAACCGTGCTGCTATTGACACTTGTGACCGATGCTCATCTGCGTTCCTCTCCAAGTTCTTCTCATTGGGCAAAACCAATGCTCTTCGAGGAAGAATATCAAGCTTCCAACAATCAAGCAATGAATCCATCGCCGAGGCGTGGGAAAGACTTCAAGAATACATATATGCCTGTCCACACCAAGGTATGGAAGAATGGCTTATCCTTCAACATTTATACAACGGGTTGACACCTACAGCCCGTGGACATATGGATGCCGCTGCTCGAGGGGCTTTCTTCTCTAAAACTATTGGTGAAGCCAAAGATCTTATCGAGAAGATGGTTTCAAATCAAGGGTGGAGCGATGAAAGGCTCCAAACACGCTCTAAAGGCGTGCACCCTGTGAAAGAAGTTGATATGTTCACCGCCAAGGTTGAACAACTTCTCAAGTGATTGGACGATTTCAAGGATTTTGGCACCGTTCGTGCCGTTGATTCACGCATGACGTGTGAAGAATGTGGTGACATTGGCCACATGGGGACTAATTGCCCCACACATACCCAAGAAGAAGCATGCTACATGAACAACAACAATGGGTATCGTCCAAACGGTGGACAAGGTTTCAATCAAAACCGTCCACAATATCAAGGAGGTAACAACTTTTCTAGTTACAACAATCAACCCTCCTTGAGAGATCTAGTTAATGGCCAAGCAAAGATCAATGAGTCTATCAACAAGAAGCTTGCTGCCAATGACAAAAATCTTGAGAGTATTAATTCCAAGATTGAGGATTTATCTTCTGCTTTCAAGAATCAGTTGAGCTTCAATAAAATGATAGAAACCCAAATAGCTCAACTTGCTGCTCTTGTTCCTACCTCGAGTTCTGGGCAAATTCCGGGGCAACCTGAATCCCCCATTGAGAAAGTCAATGCTGTCATCACAAGGGGAGAAATGTTATCTTGTGAGGATAATCATAAAGGGAAGAACAAGGCAAGCTCATCTATCGTTCATGGACTTCCCATCATTGCTTGCAAAATTGGGAGTCAACACTTCAGTCGTGCTTTATGCGATCTTGGTGCTAGTGTGAGCATCATGCCGAAGGCAATCTTTGACAATTTGGGCTACATGGGTCTGACTCCCACGATCATGCGGCTTCAACTCGCTGATTCTACCACTCGTTGCCCCATGGGAGTTACTGAGGACGTCCCGGTGAAAATCCGAGGCTGCTTCGTCCCCGTTGACTTCGTAGTGTTGGAAATGGCGGTGGACAAGGAAACTCCACTAATCTTGGGGAGGCCTTTCTTAAGGACCATTGTAGCTAATATTAATGTGATGAATGGAGAAATCCGTCTCCATCTCAACGGGAGAAGAGAAAAATTTCACTTTCAGCCCAAGACAGAGCATTGCTCCATGATCACAATCAAGTATGGCCCAAATGAACAAAACATCCATGAAGTTGAAGTGAGACCCCGTCGGAAGGACAACCTCATTACATTTATGAAGGATTATCTTGAGAGAGAGAACCTTTCATTTAGCAAGGTTGACAAGAAACTTGCTACGGAGAGGCCAGGATTATGGGCTAAGAAACTCACTCCAAAATTGGAAAAGCCCGTCCAAAAGTCCGAGAAGTCCATATCAAAATCCAACAAGCCACCTACTCCTAAGAAGAAGAAACAAGTGTGGCAACCAAAGGTGAATCCCTCTATGCCTCCATCTCCAGAGGCGGGATCCTCGTCATCAAGCTAAATCCAATGGATAAGTCCTAGCGCGTCAGACTTTAAATGACGTTGCCCTGGCCGTCAGGAAAACAGGCATTATCCTTTATATTTGGTTTTCTCATTTGATTTTATTTATTTTTTTTCTGAATTTCTCCACCATCATTTGCATTCTGGATTTGTCCAAGCCACGTTGCATATTTTTTATTCCCTGACCAAGATTTATTTGGATTTTTCCGCCAGCATATTTGATTTTTCCCTCACCATGCATGTAAAATCAATTTTAAAAATATTTGGTTTTTCAAAATTTTCCACTCTCTTTTGTGAAAAGTTTTAGACTACCTCTGTAGCACTACAATAAATTTTTCACATGTTGGAATTTTTCCCAACATTTTCTCCTCTAGTTTTGATTTTTTGAAAACCATTTGAATTTTTGAGGCATATCTTTATTTGGAAAACTTTCTGAGCAATATTTCCGAGGATTTTCTGGACATAGCACCCAAGGTCATGGAAGATATGGCCGTTGGGAGCTGTGGGCCAAGAGGGAGGCCCAGTGGGGCCAGGCCTGCGTCGGCCGACCAGGGGTAGCCGTTGCTGCCCCCCTCCTTTGCTCCAACGGTCACCTGCCCTGTGCAACGTTCAAAAATGGCTGCATTGGCTCGTGTATAAATGGAGGTGGCCGGCCATTGAGCTCTCTCCCTCTCATTCTCTCATTTCCACTCCTCACACACTTCACTTTCAAAGCTCTCAAGTTTCCCGTTGCTCTCACTTGCTCTTTGCCTCAACATTCTGCAGAAATCTTTTTTTGTTCTAGTGTGTTTTTAGTTGTTGGTTTTCTTTGGTTTGCAAGTTGTGTTCTTGTTCGCAAGAACGACCGACGGTTTCGCCGATTTGTTTTCACTAACGTAACCCGTTCGTAGTTATTGTTCTAGTGCTCTTGTTCTTGCAGCCATGGAGCGCGCTAAGAAGTTGTTCGGGAGGTCCCGAAGCACAAGCTCAAGCTCCTCTTGACCTCGTACTCGTGCACGTGCCGCCGAACAAGAACCAAGCCCACAACATGCAGCCACAGAGGAAGCACAAGACAGCACAAGCATGGATCGTCTCCTCGTCGACACCGACCTCGACTTGGTGGGCGAAGTGGAGATGAACACCCACGAGACTCTTCGTAACCGGTCCTTTCCTCCTACGCGAGCATTTGACACGGAGCTGCTGCAAAAGACAGGTATGGATGCTGAATTTGCTCGAGTATTTAAAGCAATAGTGTGGGCTGAATTTGCATGCATAGGTGTGCAAGGTTCACGCTTGCTTACACTTCAATTTTTATGCACCCTACAAGTATCGAATGATGGAATTGCTTTCCGTTTCTTTCGTGAGAGCTATCGCTTGCTTTGGAAAGATCTTAGTCGCGTGCTTGGCTTTAATACTCGCTGCAAGGTAGACTTAGATGCTGCACTTTCAGGCTATTCCAAGCTTGTGTTTTGGCATAGAATTTCTGGCTTTTCGACTTGTGCTCAGCCCCGAACCATTCATATCCATCATCCTACCTTGCGCTTTTTGCATATGTGGCTTGGCATTTCGCTTTTCCCTAGAGCCGATATTAGGACTGTGCGCGACGATGATTTGAAAATTCTTTATGGTATGGTTGAGAAAATCAAGATTGCTCCTGTTCAGTTTATGATTAAGCAATTGTTAGAAAATTTTAGGATGACTGGAACCATTGAGTGTACCTCTTTGATTACACGTATCGCTGTGGGTGTCGGTGCTTTAGAAAATTCACTTGTTGAATATCTTGATGTACCCCGCGCTCTTATAAATGAGGTTTATCCTGTTCATGGTCATACACTCAAGCGTGGTCCCAATAATACCCTTGTGTTTTATTATGTCGGCTATACAAACGAGTTTCGGTTACCTAACCCGGACCTCCGTTTGTATGGCTGCGATAACCTAACCATTGCCCTCCAAGAAGAGGAAATTGCACGCATGAGTACATCTTCTCGCAGGAGGACACGCAGGCCCGAATCAGCCGCCGGCTCCAAAATTCCTGCACCACATCCTATGGCCTATGCATATGGCAGTGGGTACGGTCCCGCGGGATATCACCCCGGTGGGTACCAAACTCCGCCACCATATGAGGCCGGAGGATCGTCGGGGCAAGGACCAAGACAAGGCACATGGGAAAATGTCCCACGGCAGCGTTGGGAAGAACATTCCCAGTCCTCCGCTTCAAGCTTCCACTTCGAGCATGAATTGAGCAACCTCACCGAACAAACGGGGCGTCTAGAAAGCAAGACGGATGATATCCAATATACCCTCGACCAGCACGCCCTACAGACTCGCCAGTGGCAAGATCGTACCCACTCTCAAATACAAAACCTCACCAACATGACCGAGAGGGGACAAGCCGATCTTTCGGCTTACTTTCGCCACATGGGATTCGATCATCACAGGACTCTTGGGCAAGAACAAGCTTGGGGGAGATGCCATATCCCCCGCCAAGGTATCATGTATCACAACTTGTATCCCTTTTCTTTTCCTTTATTTGCTTGTTCTTGCATCTATATGAAAAAAAAATAAAAATCTGCAAAACTAAAAAGAACAAAAATAGTCTTTAGGTTTAAAATAGCTTTATCTTATGCGAGTAAGAGTGTTTAGTCTTCCCTATGTTGAGATGATAAATAGTTGCTCTGTTTTATCTCTTGCTTGTACCTAGTTTACAACTTAGTACTCTCCCTAGTTTTGAGATTTTTGGCTAGTGTGCTTGCCTAGAACTCGAAACTTGTGGGTAGCATAGTACTTGATCCAAGTTTAAGTTGTTGTGAGTTATGATATGGTACAAATAGGGCTGCTATGATCTTGTCCATGAGTGCGACTTGACTCCAGAGTCTTTTCTTTTACAAAATACCAAAAATGATAAAGTTCCTCAATGATAAAAACAATTCCTATCAAAGCCATATGTTGTTCATACATTGCAAACCCTTCCACATATGCTGCTTGTCATTGCATTGAGCTTTATCAAAATTGTGTGACCCTAGTGACATACTTGCATACTCTCTTGATCAAGATCCCGTACACTCCACCTCGCATGCTAAACTTCTACACTAGAAGTTAAGCAATCTCCACCACTCCATCCACCAAATAAATACTCCAAAAACCTTTGTCACCTTTCTCTCTCAACAATATCATTTGGAGTCATGGCTATGCAAAAGAAAAAGAATAACCCCTGTTCACACAAAGTAGAGCAAGAAAAAAAAAGGGGAAGAAGAAGAAAAGAAAGAAATAAAGAAAAGATAGCCATGTCCTTCCTCATAAATTCCAAAAAGAGAGAGAAGGAAGGTGACACCCAAAAGGAGTATCACTTCCACCTCACCACCCACCATATACACACATGCACATCTTGATCAAGGTTGTATGACTTGCATTCTCCATGGATCCACTCTTTTAGTTCAGCAATATGTGTGATGCAAGTATGCCATATATCATCCCTACCAAACTCCACATATCAAGCCTTTACAAGTAGGAAAATACTTGGTCTTGGGACCCCGTCTTCTGATATGTGGGCCCCAGTTTCCCTTTTCTGTGCGCCTTGGGGCATTTTACGCGGTTAAACGAAATTTTAGTGACGAAAATGGTTTGATCGTGGGCCCGCGAAGACTGACACATGCCCCCCCCCCCCCTCTTGCTGACAAGGATGCCACGTAGGCCAGAAACGGCCGTGGGGTTGGGTTTATGATAAAAATTGTGGGTCGCCGTACTCGGAACGGGATTTTAGTGACGAATCGGCCACCCAGAACCCGCCCAAAACAGTAAACCGGCGACACGGAACAATATTGTTCACCGATTTATACGGATTTTTGTCACAAATGAGGCTTGTTAGTGACGGACCACGAAAAATGTCATAAAGTTGGCCGAAAACGGGAAACCCCCCCCCCCCCCCCCCCAAAAAAATAGTGATAGATCTACAATAAAATCGTCATTAATCAGCAGATCTATACTAGTGCACTCTTTCAAAATTCACATCATTCAAGGTCTTCCTTCCTTTGGTTCCTTTACCAGTGAGCCTTCCCTCGTGCCATGACACTGGAACACCTATTGGTTTCTTTATCTTTCATATGTAATCATTAATTATAGCACTCCAACACCTCCTCTGTTGTGTATCCCTCTATCATGGACCCCTCAGGACTTCTTGGATTGCGCACATAGTTCTTCATAACGTACATGTAACGCTCAAACGGATACATATAGTGAAGGTAAGATGGCCCAAGAACAAGTATTTGATCTGCAATGTGGTATCAAAGAAGGTGAGGGGAAAGCACATCTCGAGTTGGCACATAGTCTCTCACATCTGTTTACGTATGGTCTCCAGTTCGACAATGTCGATGACCTTCTTCGATACAGCGTTAAAAAAGTGACACATCCGTGTGATGACCATCCTAACATACGGGTGTTTGATAGCCCTTACAGCGATGGCGAGGAACAGAGAAAGCATCATATGACAATCGTGCGTGTTGTGGCCACTTATCTTAAAGTCAGCCATTGAGACAAGATTCTTTACATTCGTTGAGAAACCAATGGGTACCTTGATGCTGCGTAGGCACTTGCATATTTCTTTTCTCTCCTCAAGGGTCAGGTTATAGCTGGCCGGTGGAAGATAATACTTCCCATTAGGCCTTTCTTGAGGGTGAAGCTCTGGCTTTATTCCTAGTTTTTGGATGTCTTTCCGGCCGTTGAGCCCGTCCTTTGTCTTACCAGGAGTGTCCATCAGGAGACCTGATGTGCTATCGAACACACCCTTTGTGACATGCACAAGGTCGATTGCATGACCAATCTCCACCTGTTTCCAATAGTTTAAATACCGAAAGAAAACCGACTGCTTCTTAAAGATTGCATCCTTTGGAACTTGATCGGATTTCTTTCGCTTTCTTCCCTTGACCGGCTTCCCGTGAACTACCCGGTAAGTTTTGACCAGGTCATATACAAATTTGTCGTCACGAAGTACTGGTGGCGCATCTTTCTCCTATGTACCATCAAACTCTTTCTTCATTCGACGATATGGGTGATTTTTTGGTAAGAATCGCCGGTGACGCATGTACACCAACTTACAGAAATTAGGAAGGTACACGGATGATGTTTGGTCGACGCATACAACGCATGCCGCCTTCCGTTTTACCTACCCGGTAAGGGTTAGGCGAGCAGGATTGTCATTGATGGTAACAAAAATAATTGCTTTGAGGTTAAAGTGCTCCTTACGGTACACATCCCACACACGGACCCCCACTTCCCACAGCTTCTGCATGTCTTCCATCAACGGTTCAAAAAACACATCTATGTCAATGCTAGGTTGTTGTGGGCCCGATATAAGAATACTGAGCATTATATACTTTCTTTTGTGGCACAACCATGATGGAAGGTTAAAAATGCACATTAACATTGGCCAAGTATTGTGTGGGTTCCTCGTTAGACCGAAAGGATTCATGCCATCGGTACTCAAATCAAATCTCACATTCCACGGATCATTTGAGAACCCAATGTTATCAACGTCAAACTTTTTCCACTGTTGGGCATCCGCAGGGAGGCGAAGTTTCACGTCCTTCTTGCGTCCATCTTTGTCGGCATGCCAAGTCATGAGTTTAGCATCTCTTGAGTTTGAGAACAAACGCTTCAAGCGATCGACTACCGGTAGGTACCACATCACCAGTGCCGGAATTTTTCTGGCATCATCCGCATCATCTTCACCGTGCTTTACATGACTGTTTCTGTTCCTCTTCTATCCCTTCTTCTTGCTGACGGTCAAACTTTCATCGTCATTGTCTTCAAACTTTTTGTGCCGACTCGCGTTGCAAGTTGGGCATCTCATCTTATCTGCGTGTTCTTTACGGTAGAGGATATAGTGGTTCGGACAGGCGTGTATTTTTTGTACGCCCAATGTCAATAGAGACAACAATTTCTTTGCATGGCACGTGCTAGTGGGCAAATAATTTGGTTTCGGCAACATATTGCCTAACATCTCCAGCAAGCTGTTGAAGCTAACGTCTAACCACCCGTTTCTTGCCTTCAATGTGAGGAGTCCAAGAACCGAGTGCAACACCGTGCACTCCTTGTCACACCCTTTGGATTCGTCATAAAGAAGGTCCCTCGACGCTTTATGCAACGTTTCTACGTTATCAAAGCCTTTATTTTTGTGATGGAGCAGATCCTCATGTTGCATGTTGCGCAACAATTCTTCTACATCGATGCCTTCAGATTCGCGAGTTTCATCATCCCCGGTGCTGCACTGATCGTCAGTATAGCACTCATTGTTGGGTTGTGCACTTCTCGGTGACCACTGCCTTCAGCACTCTCCTGCTCGTTGCCGGCTTCTCTACTATCTGATGTTTCACCATGTCTTGTCCAGATTGAGTAGTTGTCCACGAAACCATTGTCCAACAAGTGCTCACCAATGATTTCATGGTCTTCAAACAGTGTATTATTCTTGCATTTCGTACAAGGACAACATATATTATTCTTGCATTTCGCGGATATCACAAAATTGGTGATTTCCTGAAAATAGATTAGCGGGTCTCCTCCTCCGCCATCGTACATCCAAGATCTATCAGCCATCTGCAATAATAAAAATAAAATTAAACAATGCAATAAAAAATATAGAGACAATATTAACAAAGTAAATCAATTTCCCCCTTCTCTCTCATGCATATGCAATCCAAAATTGGATCAACAAAATTAGAATAGGAAACCCAAAGGAAAAGCACATAGGACATAGAGGGTTCATAAACAACATAGGATCTACTAAATCCCCACCAAAAAACCAATGGAATCACCTCAAATAAAGCCAAAAAAGTGTGAAACCCTAGGTAAACTTTATCCAAAAAATTGGCCCCCAAATTGACATCTAAACACAAAAATAGTCCAATGGATTGCTAGGATATACCTTCTAGAACAATTCCTACAAAAAAACGAGATCAAAACCTTCCCCCCGACGAGAACCTCGAGTTCTGCCCGATACTGTTCGGGAAGAATGGCTCGCGCCTATATACTGTTCCGGTTAGGTGGCGGGCAAAGTGATGTCACCCGTGTCCGCCACCTCTATATCACAAGAAGTGGCGGACGTTTGTGATGTCATCACAAGTGGCGGACGTAGCGACGTCACCGTCCGCCACTTTTGTTACTGCGAAAGGTGGCGGTCGCCCATGACGTCATTTGTACCGCCACTCTTGTTGCTGCGGAAGGTGGCGATTGCCCGTGACGTCATTTGTACCGCCGCCGAAGTCGCACCTGGATGATTACGTCATTCCGCCCGCCACCTGAGTGCGCTACAGTACCCGAGCCAGGGCCTGCAGTGACGCTGGGCCAGGCGTCCGCCACCAAAATTTTGAGGCCTGCGTCACTGCAGGCCCTTGTTGTACTAGTGTGTAGTTGTGTGTCTTCGGTCATCGAGCGACCAGCCAGCCCCCTTCCCGTGGAGAGGGGTGTTTACATTTATAGGCGGGTGTGACCCCCTCTACAAGCTAGGGTTGGAGCCTATCTAGGAAACTTCCGATCTATCGTAACAAATTCGGAGTCTATCTCTAGGACATTTTCCATATACTACAAGCAGTCTTCGAAAATCCCCTAAATAAGTCTTTGGAATTCTGAAATATATGGGTTACGACATATTGAAACTAGTATGCCTACCCACGCATTTGCGTGGCTAAACTTCTCACATTAGTAATATATCTTTGTATGATTATAAGAGTCAGAATATATTTTATTATTTTTACTGTAATTTAGCATAGATTGATTGAAGAAAAGCTAAGTGTGAAAGTAAAATCAATCCTTCTTAATTTCTTCCCGCTATCTTCTTGTATAACTTTTACCCTGGATTTAGCATCTCCAAGAGTCTAGTCAAATCTCACTCTCCATATTCTCATTTAGCTATTCATTTAGCCAAGATTTTCTCTCCAAATTCCCGTAAACTCCAACAGACTAGCCAAATCGCTCTTCATATTCATCCTGGACCACTTGTGGTGTCGCAGCCGTCCCCTCACCAGCGTCATCGTCATCCTCAAGCTCGTTGAGCCGGCGGGGAGACGCGGCGGTCTCCACATGGACTGCCGCAGCGAGCACCTGCTCCCGCTCCTGCCGCATCGGCCGTGTCACCGTCTCACCGAGCGCTTGTGCGGACGCATGCGTTCTCATTGGATTTGCTTGTCGAGCGGACACATGCTGGACTTCATGTCAATTGTTTTGACAATTTAAAGTACAAAGACTCAATTGTCAAAATGATGCATTAAAATTTATTATGACGACACGCTGTGTTGATGAAAAATGAGGCAATCAGGGGGAGTACATAGAAAAATGGGATTATGTGGCCAAGATTCCAAAATGTTTATTCTCCCTGTATAAGATTACAGTTGTATCTCTAGATGCAACATTTGATGATGTTCCTGAAGCTATTTTAAGATGAATCCTAATGAAATAATGAATCAGGAATATAGCCTCATAAGATGATTGACGATACTAATCGTGAATCATCATGTGAAAAGATCTGAAAGAATTTTTGTCGAATGATGACTTCATATCATATGATGAAGTCATGAAAGATGAAAGCGATGGCAATGAGAAATAATCTCAAAAATTCTAAGTTAAAACTCATTGCAAAATAATTCATATAAAGAGAAGGCGTTGATTATATTAAATGTTTTCTCGCCTATCTCTACTAAGATTTCATTCAGAATCTTTATGACGCTTGAAGCTCATTATGATCTAAAGTTACATTTAAAGTGTAAAGACGACATTCCTAAAGTCATGATTTATTCATGAATAGGTATACATGGCATAATCAAATGATTTTGTCGTGGAAGGAAAATAATAGTTGGAAAGCCAATATGAAATCACTTTGTGATTCGAAACAAGCGTCAAAGTGAGGATACTTCAAGTTCAATCAAATCATGAGATGATTTGGTCTTTAAGGAAAATAAAGTGGACAATTGTATATAATGCTAAGTTCAGGGGGAGTAAGCAGCAATAAAAAAAATATGCTGTTAAAAAGAATAAGAATCTTATCTCCTCTAACTTTGATGTTAAAGATCTCGGTGAAATAACTTATGTTTTTGAAAACTAACGTTCACCGAGAGAGATCCAATAGGAATATTAGGGTTATCCTATAATGTGTTTGTTGAAAGGTACTCATAGAGTACATATGCATAAATGTTCAGTCTCTCCTGCTCACTATTGTCAAGGGCAAAAAGGTTTAGGACATCTTTTATGTCCAATAAATGATTATGAATCTGCGCAGATAAAGTCATTCTCTTATGTTTAGCATTAAGTATGCACAAGTGTGCATTCGCCCTGACATGGTATTTACAATCGGGATGCTTGGTAGATATCAAGCTAATGAAGTTTGGATCACTAAAAGATCTCTAAGAAAGCCTCGTGATGCTTAGCGAGGCACTAATGATAACATGCCATAAATGAGAAATCTGATAACTTAAGTGGATGGTTATTCAGATAATAGTTTCGCGAGATGTGTTGATTGAAATCCACGTAATGTTGTGCCTTCACACTCGCAAAGAGAGCTAAATCATAGAAAGGCTCTAAGTTGAATGTCACTGCATCGTCAACAATGCAGGACAAAATTTTGAGGCATGGCATTGAAGTAATGAGCAGGATATATGGCTAAAGAATTCATCCCGACATTGTAAGTGGTAATGATGTTTCAAAACCACTTATGATATACTGCAAAGATTAATAAGCAGTATTCTATGCGAGTAACAAGAAGTCAAGTGTTACTGTGAACGGTGATCACCAGCTAAACTTAGCTGGCAGTCGTCACTAAAGTCATTTTGACTTTGTGCCTTGATGGGAGGCACTAGAACACACCAGGGGTGTCCCCTAGTGTGCAGTGCCTATATAAGGAGGACAAGCCTCTCCATGACCAGCTAATGAAAAGAAAGAGAGCCTCTGCCTTAAAGAGCCCTATCATCTATTGCGCTACAGCACTGGGAAGGTCCACCTCTAGCCCTAGGCGGCATGAAGAACATCAAGAACAGAGATGGGAGCTCAAGTTCAAAGGTATGAAAACTAGCATCTACTTCATGATGTGGTTCTGTGCTTGAGCTAATCGATCCTGCACATCTAACACGGTGACCACACTGTAGAGTACTTAGTTATATCATAGACTTGTTGCTGCCACCTCAGGGCACACCAACCTGTCATGTATACGACTCTCGCATGCAACTGGTTCCGAACGGATTGAAGGATCAGGCTCCATGCTGGGCACTGTTGCTGCATGCAGACGAAGAGTTATCTCGGCCCGTCGTCTGCTTGCTTAACAGTGAGATAGCGCAGTTGCAGAGCGTGCAACTCATATAACCCGAGGAGGATTAGATGACTTATGATTGACGTAATGGAGTAGAGTGAAAGGGGTTTTGGCCTAGTGGTTAAGACATCTAAATAGCACATTTAAGGTTCTGGGTTCGACTCCCGGTGGGAGCGAATTTTCTAGGATTTAACGGCTTTGTGCTTTCAGCGGTAGGCGACGTGGCCGTCGACAACGAGGCGCCAGTGGTGACTTCGTCAATCTCGAGGATTTGCCGGCTCAGTCTTCGAAGATGCTCATAGGGGTAGGGTTTGTAATAAAAAAAAAACGTAATGGAGTAGCATCCGTCGTCCAATTAGTGTGCGGCGCTTATCCGTTTTGTGCTCTTCTTCTTGTCCTCGCCGAGTTATATTACTCCATCTGATGCCAAATACCAGTCTAACTCCATGTATGTTTGCCTTGATTCAACTCTTTCACACTTTAACCATCGATTGATAAAAATTCATACAAAATGGGATAAAACAAGGTTGATGTTAGTTGATTCATTATAAAAAAATAGTTTCATAAAAGGTTTTTTTTGGTGAAGTGTCATGTTAGAGACCGTGTGAATGTCAAAGAACCTTATATAATGGTGATTCTGTGAGCGATCCCAATTATGACACTTGCTCGAAGACATAACTACCATCACCAGAAAACGACTTGCCGTACCAATGTCGTTTACGGTGTTAGTATGGTAGAACTACAAGGCTGGCTGACGCGTTTCTCTCGTCCATTTTTCAATGTTTGAGAAGCTTCTCTTTACTAATGTCGCCTGCTGCAGCTGTATCGGTTTATTTCCCTTGTTTTTAAAAAATCTGTCACTTCGAGAGGCGTCTCTTTACTTTTTGGTCCCGTACGTTCATTGTAGTTTCCTTGATCTTTTCATTTTGTTTGATCATTCACTAAACCGCGGCGTTTTGAACTCGGTGGAGCAAATGCACAACACGCTCTCTTCCAGATGTAGAAGTACTTGTCAAACTGAGCTGGGACATTTTTAGGTCTCATGTTTGCAATCGCATTTACACCTTTGTTGCAGTTGTCTGGCCACATCCACTTCTCATATACCGGATCTGTATTTTTTTTAAAAAGAAATAATTGTTTTGAGGCGAGATCACAAATAAACTCGTACGTATAATTTATTATTTTTCCCTTCTCAATCATTATCTGCCCACAAATCACGCCATACCATATACGGGTCGTGCCAACATTCTCAGGCGGTTAAGCGCCAGCCGGTGCGTGCGCAGAAGCCTCCATACGGGTGCAAACAAGTGAACACCTGACGACAGACGACGGCGAGGTCAAGCTCTTCGCTTCCATGGCGGCAAGACCAAACAAGCAGACGAGCGCTCCGCACGTGGCCGACTGTGCACGGCCTGGACAGAATGGACAAGGAGGACCAGCTCATGAACGCCCCTGGCTGGCGCCCACGCGCACATGACTCGGCACCAATCGACGGATAGATGGATATCTCCCGTGTCGCGTTCAGGCTTCAGACATTGGCGATCGACCAATGCCGTCGGCCACGGCCACGGCTCCGACACATCCAAGCTGAGCGTGCAATCAGCCGAGCCATGCGTGACGCTTCGTCGTCCGCTGCGCTCTACTGCTGTTTGGTTGGTTTTCTTCCTCGCTCAATTAATTTGGACTCTTAATCTGATGGATGGGGTCAGGTTGCGCGTGCAAATCCCAGTAGGTGAGCTGTTGTCCGGCGGGAGCAGTGGCATGGAGCTGGAGCGATCCTCGCATGGTCGTTGTCCGGGGTGTCGCATCGGCATGTTCCTCTGCTCCGGCGGAGACAAATCGAAGATGGATATGCCAAATGACAGTCCATTGGGAGAGCGATCCCCCGAGCAGCCAAAGATTCCCTTCATGGATTTTGTCGCGCAAGTCTAGAAAACTTTCAAGATCAACACTGGTGCGGCACAGTGCAGCAAACGAAATGGTTTACGACACGATAGACATATGTGGACGATCAGGAGCCAGGAGCATGCAGAGAAGGTCCAAGTAGTTCTGTAAGGTCCAACGTAAGGGCAGATGATAGGTACCTGATGGGCAGCATGGATAATACAGTAGATAGATATTGTGGAATGATTCTGACGTGCAGAAGAATAGTTTTCAGGTGACTTGCTGTACGTAAGAACTGCAGGCCAGGTCTATTCAAGTAACAACGACCAAATATATGTAAAGAATCATTGCTAAACTGATCATTTTCCGTCAGCCATCGTCAGTGAACTCAATCCTAAAATTACAACTAATAATGATCCTTCCGACCTCTCTATACAACGACTTCTGAATCTGTACACTTAAATGCTGTAGAAAAGCTTTCAGCTGGGCTAAACACAGCTGTTCCCTTTGGAGTACGATGAACTTTCCTACGCTAGTCCAACTGATGAATGAATGTCCAAGATGCTTGTCAAGAATACTTTGTATTACTTGACTGAAACGGTCAATAGCAGAAAACTATGATCAACTGACTACTGTGTCTCGTAATGAATAAAAGAATATTTAGTGGTATGAAAGAATGGTTCCGACAATTAGGCCTAGCACATGTGACCAAAGACATTTGCTGCAGAACCTGAAAAGACAAATAGGCATCGAAGAACTTATTAGCAATCTGATCTGAAGGTTTGCTAACCATCTATATAGCAGTACGCAGAAGGTAGTCACCAAGATTTTAAAAAACGTTGAAGTGGAGGGGGAATGTGGTTCAGATAACAGATGTCCAACTCATACCTCTCTGTCGCCGTTTCCCCTCCATTGCCTCTTTCTTCTCATGACAGCTTTGGCACAGAAAGGGACCCTGCCAACCTTGTAATTTTTCATATTGCAATGGGTTGGCATGCACTGAAAATCCCTGCCCAGATTTCAACCGTATCAGGCAAATTGCACAACTGGAGGGCGCAAAAATTTTCTGAAGTGCGTATCCTGTCGTTAGCCTGCAGTTAAATAAGAGTGGAATAAGTCAAACTCTGTTTCAGGCAGTTAGGATGTCAGAAAACAAACGGGTTCCCGTCAAAAAAAAGAAAGAAAGAAACAAACGGGTTATTTCTGTTCAGTGCATCTATGTCCTGAAACAAGCTTAAAAAAAGAAGATAATTTCGAACCCATAAGAAGGGCTGCACTGAAAACCCAGAAAGGCCTACTGACAACAACACAATATATAGACATACGAAAACTTAGCTTTTCATTCGACTATAAATGGAGTACTCTATCTGTTCTCAAATAGATGCAGTTAGGGCAAGATATTTAGTTTAAAATTGTACTAAATCCCTTGTCCTGATGTCATCAATTGATCATGAGAATTAGTATGTACGAGCCAGATCTGACTAGATTGAGGACAACAAATGCAAATGATCAGAAGAAAGGAGGATCCAATGCAGTGGGGTTAGGAAAGGAATCAGCTAACAACATTGAACCTTCACATGTATGGAAACAAAAATGGGGCACTGCGGTAGAAACCATCCATCAGTATGACCAGCTCATTTGATGTTTCGAATAATCACTAAATGTCCTGCTGTCCTTTAGCAGACTGCAAGATCTGATCATTGCTCATATGGGACAATCAAGTAGAATACCAGATCTGGATAACCATAGGAGATGAATGCTCTGGCACACAAAAAATACGTCTCCATCACAATTTACAAGGATGGCATTACTCGCTTAATTTCAATTTCAATGAAAGGGTACACTGAAGTTCATGTTTAAACAAAAAAGGAGAAAAAATCTTCTACGTTTTCACGCTATTGATGCTTTGACGTCTTTGGAATTATAATAGCTCCAGATATGTACCACAAGTAAAAAGAGGTAAAAAATACTGTTAATCTCGTTACAATTACCTTTTGGAAAGCATCGCAGAACCATCTTCAAATATTTCTTCCACTACATCTGGTTCAGCATATTCTCTATCTGCTTTAAAAGGCACATCTGGAGATTTCCGCCGAAACATGTTGTTGAAGGCAATCTTCCCTTGCCTCTTGGGAGGACTTGGTGCTAGTTTTTCTGGAGGTAGTATGTCGATCACGATGCATGTAGTATCGTCCCTTATTCCTCGAGGCCGGATTGCTTCCTAAATAAGAGAAAATAAAGAAAAGATATGAAGAATTGAGAATCAGAACAGCTAAGATTAATCCAGGATATTGAGTTTGTTACATTAACAATTCGATTGGCTGCTATATCTGATGGGAATCCACGGGAACAGTCTAGAGCCGTTTCACAAGTCAAATCATCCCATACGCCATCACTTGCAATGATAATTCTGCCTCCAGCATTGGAAAGCTGTAACAAATTGATAGAAGATCAGATAAGATCACACATAGTGTCACGGAGGGAACTGCAGAGGTCATAATTAAGCTTAGATGATACTAACAGAATATTTTATAGAAAGCCAACTTGAAAATAAACTTAATTGCAATCCGACGAGAATGAGGACCCGGTCAGTGTTTGGAGCAAGAAGGCATGTGAGGTGCAGAGCAGAGTTTTCAGATGAACGAACCTTCACTTGCTTAACATGAGGAACGGCAATGATGCATTCACCAACGTCCAAATCCCCTATCGATCTAGATAAGCACAAGCCACCTGGCCAACATCTTAGAGGACCAACCTGAAAAGGCAAAAGACATGTCTATAAATCCAGCATATTTTAACGAACCAAACGACGATATTAAACTAGAATAGGGAACCATGGAATGGGGTGAAGACAAGTGATAATTGACATATGAACTTAAGTTGTCTGAGGTAAGATAAAGATTGCCATAATCTAGTTAAGTCACTAATTACAATGCATTGATTCAGATGCGAACAAATTAATACATTGGATGGACAAACAAAGAAATTGTGTTATGGGGAATGATAATCATATTACGAAATAAAAATGAATTATTGATTGAATTATGTAGAAACTGTTGGCTGAAAACAACTAAAGGGTAAGAGAATATACACCAAAAGTCCATCCTAACCATCTCATTTGAAAAGCACAAAGAATGCAGGGTTACACACAAACCTGTGGACCACCGACAACATCCATTCTCCCCACCTTGCTCCCACACGCAGTAACGCGTTCGGCCCTGAAAATTAAGTGATACTAAATATCACACAATTCTGGATGAATTAAATACTCCTCAACGGCGAAACTTACTCTTCTGGGTTGGAGTCGAAGCGATGATCAGCTGATAAATAGTAGACTGAGCCATCTGCAGATTCTAGTATGCATCGTGAATCACCAACAGATGCTACCGTTACAACCCACTCGTCTATTATCACAAATGTCACAGTTGTACCAGAAGTTTCAGCTGAAACAATAAATATGTTATCACACAATAAAAAGGGTACAATTCGAAAAATGTATCAAAGAGACATGTTAAACAATTCCTCAAAATACAAAAATGAAAGGAAAGTGAAAGAAGAAAAATGTTTAACAGGAAATGCAGTTATGCGAGTAAATCTGAAATGCATGCAAAGTTCTTATATATTTTAATCCCAAAGACAAATATAAAATCACTAAAAGTAAAATATGTGCACTGCAATGGCTTTACAAAAATAAACGTGTGCTCTGCCTAGGCAATGTTATACATGTCTATTGAAGCACTGCATAAGTATAGGAGACATGCCAGTATAATATTAAATGTTTTAAGCTGAACAAGAATAAGCCCGATTTACCTACTGCCTGGAAATCTTTATCCGTCTTAACAAACGCTACAACAAGCGCACGTGGGAGCACTGCAAGCCACTCCTCTCTGCTCAGGCACGTGGGAATGGCGCTCAAGACATTGTTCAGCAGATTCTGCTTCGCGTATATGGCAGCTCCAGATCCGTTGTGGCCATCAAATAGCTAAAAAGGCACACAGTTAAGAACGACAGACTAACTTTAGCCATCAACAGGATACAAGAGACTCTTAAACATAGCTTTCAACAAAACAGGCCAATCAATGATCGTTCAACTCTCACTACTTATCAACTTGAAGCAGAATACGACCACTCACCCACTAAATAGATCTGATGAACGCACAAGTTATCATCACAACAGCACAAAATTGGGATGCAATTAACACGGGCGAGCTAAAATTAACCATGATCATCGTTATGAATAAAGGCAATTCTGCATCAGTTTCCAGTTCCACCAGTGCATGCACTGGTCTACCAGAACAACGGTGAGCTAAAGGGGGGAAAAGCACAGCAACCTTTTTCTCTTTACCAAAAAGATGGAACAGCTCTGCAAAACAGAAAAGGAGAAGGCGAATGCCAGCCACGTTGCAGGAGCAGAGGCCTGCACGTCTAAAGCCACACGCAATCCCAGGGGCGAGCGAACAGGGTCTCTACTCCACTACTACTCCCGAGAATCATTTGGACTCTGATGAAAGAGGGGGGGTGGTTAGAGGAGCAATGCAGTACCGCGAAGACGGAGAAGGAGGTGGACGGGTCCCCGGCGACGCGCTGGCCGGCGTCGGCACGGAGCAGCGTGAAGTCCTCGCCCTTGCGGACGCGGCTGGCCTCCCCGCACAGCACGTCCGGCCTCTCCATCCGCTCCTTGGTCACCTCCCGCCGCAGCAGCACGCCCAGCGGCACCGTCACCGCCGCCGGCGCCGCCGCCATCGCCATCGCCCCGCCCTCAAACCCTCGCCTCCGGTCCGGTCCCCAGATGACTCCCGCCCGCGTTGAGACGGAGCGAGGCCTCGTCTCCCCGCAAGCAACACCTGGATAAAAACGCTTCACGCGGAGAAATCGTGGTGCGGCGACTGCTGCAGATAGATGGATAGAGGCGCCGCGATCGTGCGCGCCACGCGGGCGCGGTGCGGTGCCTGGGCGAGAGCGGCAAGCAGAGCAAGCAAGCGCGGGGGCGACCAGGGCGGAGACGCGATTGACCTGGAGAGGGATCGGCGCGGGCGTTTCGATTTTCTCGGGGACAAACCAACGCGCAATGCGGTTTTTGGTTCAGGTTCGGTTGTGATCTCGCTCCGCTCTCCTATTTCTCCCCTTCGCGCTCGCGCCGCCCTGGCGTGCTGGCCCTTGCCGTTTCCGCGTGTTCGGGCCTAGGAGGCGCCGCGCTGCGGCTGAGCTGGACGAGGGGCGCGTCTGAGAACCCGAGAAGGCCGGCTTGGTTTTGGTTCGTTGACGGGGTCAGGCGCGCACGTGTCTCCGGAAACGCGCGACGGTTGCAGCCGTCATTTGACGGTGAACAGGTAGTAGTGTGATCCCAGCCGGATTTGGGCTGGTGCGCACCAAAGCCTAAACAAAGGCCCCCCCTCGTCTCCGGGCTGGGAAAGTCCAAAACAGGCGGCCAGGCCCATTGCCATCCGGCCGGCGGCTGCACGCTACCGACGACGTGTGTACGGTGTACCATCATCGGATCCGCCGCGCCGTGTCACTTTCCCTTTTGCACAGCAGGACAAAAACTTGTGGTTACAAATTGCTGCATCATAGATCGGTCTTAGGTTTGGGACGGCTGATGATGATCTAGTACTAACTACTAGTTCAATGGATTAGTATAGTGCTTGGTTGAGTGATGTGCAGAGGGTGGTTAGCTGTAATGGAGGTTCATTAATATGAGTCATTGTTTTTCTTTCGGCGATGAAGACGACGGCAAGCTCCAAATGGAGCTAATGCGAGAGGGATGAAAGTTTCAACAGTACTGGACTGCTTGTACTTGCTAAGATAGTGAAGTGGAAAAACATATACCTAGTACTTGCTTATATTACAACCTAGTCTAGTCAGTGGCATTTTAGTTCATACATCGATCGTTGCATACTAGTAGTATTTCTTCGGGAAAAAAAGGAGCATAGTCTTAGTATTAATAAAGGAATCAAATCATCACATGTACTTTGATAGTTGATACTTTCAACATCACATTTCCTCGTTTCCTCTCCTCTAAATTTTAGACCTCTAAAATGAAAGAGAATCTTGTTATTTAGAAGCATTAAATAAAATATAATGACAAAACCTTTTTGACAGATGAATGCTCATCTCGAGACGAATCTACTGAGCCTAATTAATTTATGTTTTGTTACAGTGATGCTACAGTAACTATTATATAATCATGGCTTAATTACTTTTATTAGATTCGTCTCGCGAATTAGATCCGGGATTCTGCAGTTAGTTTTGTAATTAAACTTTATTTAATACTTCTAAATAACAAAATTTTCTTTGATATGATCCCTCTAAAATTTAGACCATTGGAAACGAACACCCCCTTTTCTTCAGATAATGAAAGAATCCGGCCTTGACCTCTAGGACTAGGAGGCTACAATCCATTCGCAAAAAATGTGATTGTTCAATCATAAATCTTAAACTAAACATTCGCAAAAAAAAAATCTTAAACTAAACAGGAGACCCAAATAGTTTGATTGGTATTATTGATACCACTAATCTGATTTTGTACAAATTGTAATACCAATGTCCTTAATTACATCATCTTTCGAGCTTTTCATATTTTGTGAAGATTGATCAATTTCTATTGCATCAAAGTTGGAACATTTCTGTTACTCTTTGTGAAGAGAACATGGTTAAAGAAGAATATGAAGATCTAGATGGTTAGATACTTGAAAATGTGGTTGAAAGATTAATAAAATGGCAGTCATCTAAGAGCGTTCTCAATAGCTGCCTCTTAGCTAACTCTTACAATTGTTATTGAAGAAAAAGAAGAGAGAGAAGACTGCCAGTTCTTCTCAAGAGACAGCTTCTAGCATTTACTGAGCTATTAACATGCGGGACCAGCTATTAATTTAGAGTTGACATGAACTCTTACATTTTTTTTTTGATTGGTCACGGTTGGGGGAGAGCATCCCCACCTGAATTCATTGATATAAGGGGTCGGGCAATAGCCCGTCTATCAATGGTTACAAAGTTTGTGGCAGACCATAGATTACATAGAAGCGACACAACACAAACACCAAACAATTTTAGACACAACAAACACTGAGAAGAGGGCATCCACACACACCACCCGATTGCAAGAAGTAGCCTTAATACTGTAGCCATTAGCCCCAGCACCAACACCATAGTGTAATGGAAATCTGAATCCAGCAGGAAACTCCAGAGCAACGCCCTCAAGTGAGATGAGTCATCGGAGATGCTTCCGTTGCTGGCCCAACAACAAGCTTGCTAGACCAAGGTTTTCATCCGGAGAAGATTAGGTTGGCAAACAGTATACCTCGGTAGCACCTTCAAGAAGGAAAATGGCACTCATACGTCATTGTTGCCGGCATTGAGCAAGCTTTTGCCCGGAGCCTTGTGCCTTCCCACTGCTCATGTTCTGCCCACACAAAGCACCAGCTGCCTGCACTGTCCATGGGCCATCATGCCCTGAGCTTATGCCAAACGACCACCACTGTACAGTCTCAATCCCGTTCCTGAGCTCAAGAGCTCGCACAAGAGAACGAGAGCTAGGCCACTCTACACCATGACTATCTGGTTGAGTAATCTGTAGTAAAATCAACACAAACGCTGCTCACCGACGAGAGGCAACACGAAACACGACCACCATGAGCGTGCATCGGTCTTCCCGACAAAGAGCAGGTCGCCTGACGTGACCACCACGCCGAGCTGGTGTAGATCTTGCCACCGCAGCCATAGCAAGAGAAAGCCTCCAATGCAGCATCCCCAATGCACAAGAACCGAATCAAGGCATGGCCAACTCGCTGGGCTTTCCCCACACAGAACCATGTGCAACAGCTACATAACCAACCACAGAGGGGGCAGCTCACCGTCAACACTTCAGCTTGCAGCCGTCATTGGAAGATTTGGCCGCAACTAGCCCTTCACGAGGCCTGTTCTGGCCTCAAGCGCAGGGGAGGAAGGGCATGTTGGGCGTTCTTGCGACGACCAGCACCAAGCTGCCCGAATGTGAAGACTTGTGGTAGGAAAAAGGGGGGAGCCAGCGCGAAGGAGCCGGATCTGTTGGGGAAGAGGGTCTAGGAGCAGATCGGTGGCTGGATTTGTTAGGGATGTGGAAGAAGAAACGGGGAAAACGAAGGAGAGGACGACCTGAGGGCTTGCGAGTGAGAGCGGCGGCGGCGGCCGTTGATGCACTTCAGATGGGGGTGTTTGGGGCGACGGTGGTGCGTCCCCGAGTCGCCTCAGAGGAGACGACGCGAGGGCCGCGAGGTCCAATATGAACTCTTACATTGACTCTTAGATGATATGAAAAGACAGTTTTGCTTCTACTTTTAGGGATGCTCAAAGATTATTAGACAAATAATTATTAAAATGTTCAATAGCATGTACTACCATCGAGAAATAAGACTCCCTTCCATGTTGGCTACTGCAAATAATTGGCCGGGAATTGAAAATCGTTGAAAGTAGCAGTTGGAGCACGGCATCCATGCGTCCGGTATCCATCCCGGCGGCAAGACCTGGAGTAGTCACGCCTCGGCCACGCGGGTCAGAGACGTAAGCCACGACAGCGAAGGGGGAGCGCTCTGCAGGAGAGCCGCCGAATAAACAAATCCCACAGCGTCCGTCCCCATTTGCCTCGTCGGCTCCGCGCGCCGGCCGTACCTTCCTCTCTTTTCTCACTTGTCTGACTCCCTCGCCGTCCACCCGCGACTCCTAGGCAGCAGCTCGTCGTCCTCTCCGCTCACCCCCGAGCTTGGCGGGATGGAGCTCAAGCCCGGCATGTCGGCGCTGGTCACCGGCGGCGCCTCCGGAATAGGTAAGCTCCCCTTCTCTATCCGGCGCCCGAGCCCCGGATCCTGACGCGCCTCGCCGCTTTATCTATTACCTGTACAAACAGAGCGATCCCTACCGTTTGTAAGCTGCTGTTTTCGCGAGCTGACATGCGGTCTAATTCGGGGTCATTTGGGAACTTGATGCGGAAAGCTGTGGCCTAGTTAGGCGATGTACCAAGAGAAAGAGACGTGAACTACTTGAATTGGCGGTGATCGATGTCGTTATTTAAAGCTTTAATTCGGATTAGAGAGATACCTGTGCAAATTAACGAGAGTGATGGAGATTAACTGCAGTGCCGTACAACTCGTGGTACATTTAGGGGCCAAGATTGTTTCAGCCAGAGCAAAAAGTGAGCCTTGAACACCTCGACTATGACACTCTTACCTTGTATATGATTGTTACGCCCGTAAGAAAGGGCTAGGTACCATTGTTGGGTTGAACTGGCCACCATTGTGACATCCCGGCCCATTTGAGATTAGGCTTTAGTGGCCCATGTGCACTAGTGTGCATGAAGGGGTGGGATATATAAGCTTAGATTGTCCACCATCCATCACCTTGGGTTAACCCTTTTACGCGAAGCGAGGCCGAAAACGTAAAAGGTGGTGGGTTAGAGTGGGGTCCGCACAAAAATATGAGCGGGCCCAGCCTGGGACGTTACAAATGGTATCAGAACTGACCCTCGCGGTTGCACGGGCGTGTGGGCCAGGGGTGCAGACATATGGCGCATGGCGCGTGTAGGCCCCGTGAGTGGGACACGACATGGCATATGGGCTGACACTGGACACAGACGTGTGCCAAGAGGGGAGCATTCCTGGTCCTTTGCCCGCAAGGGTGTGTTGCGCTGGTATTCCGACGAGGACGTCGGTTCCTTTGAGGGGGGGTGTTTGTGACATCCCGGCCCATTTGAGATTAGGCCTTAGTGGCCCATGTGCACTAGTGTGCATGAGGGGGTGAGATTTAGTTCCACCTTGCTAGTCTAGTGGGGGAAGGCCAACATATAAGCCTAGGTTGTCCACCATCCATCACCTTGGGTTAACCCTTTTACGCGAAGCGAGGCCGAAAACGTAAAAGGTGGTGGGTTAGAGTGGGGTCCGCACAAAAATATGAGCGGGCCCAGCCTGGTGGCAGCCTGGGATGTTACAACCATATTCTCAAGTTCACCATGGAATCAGAACTTATCTGATATAAAACAGTGAATAAATAGGCTTGGTATTAATCTAACATCATGTAGAGTGCAAACCATGAGTTTGATCCAAGCATTTTTTTTGGAAGCTTCTGATGTATTAACTGAGAATTATTTTTCTATTTTCAGGGAAAGCACTTTGCATTGCATTTGCACAGAAGGGTTTATTTGTCACTATTGTCGATTTCTCTGAAGAAAATGGAAGAGAAGTTGCTTCATTAGTTCAGAAGGAAAGTAACAAATTTCATGGAGATCTTAGAGTTCCGTCTGCTATATTTGTTAAGTGTGATGTTACTAATGCAGGTAAGAGTTTTTATTTATAGTTAATGTTAAGTGAAAGAACATGATTAAACCGTACTATTGATACACAGATGATCTTGCTGCTTCGTTTGAGAAACATGTACGCACATATGGTGGATTAGATATCTGCATCAATTGTGCTGGAATTGCCAACAACATACTGGTTTATGATGATACATCCGATGGAACTAGAACATGGAGGCATGCTGTGAATGTGAATCTTGTTGCTGTTATTGATTGCACTCGCATTGCAGTAAGTATATATACTTTTTGTTGGAATAAAGTGATAAAGTTGTTCTTTCAGTTGCACAAACTGTTAATCAGTAGTAATAGTGAGAGCTGATGTGATTTGCCATTTATTATTTTTAGACATACAAAAAGTATTGTCCTTATTATGAGTAGGTATGGTTGCATTGTCTTTTGATCCAGTACTTGTGTAGAGAAAATTGACTTGGATTTCTCTTTCTTTGCTTTCATTGTTGGATGAACTTAAGAGATACTATCTCTACTTCTCTATACATAAACGAGCGGCGTTGTTGACACTCGACCCAGTCACCAAACACAAGGCCACCAGTAAAAATAAAATATAATGATCTTTTAGATAAACCTTCACATACAGTTTCTGTATGTTCAGTTAAGCATTCATAAATATATTCTCCTATTTTTTTCTGGAGGAATTAATACTAGGGGACATCTCCTATTTTTTAACACATGACATTCTCCTAAAGCTTGACTGCGTGCATTTCAAAACATCACTTATATTCTATTCAAGTGAATAATAAGTTGGCCTATATGTAGCATGGCCTAGTGGTTTTCTTAAGGAGCGTGGTAGGATAATTTCCAGATAAATTACACTAGACAGATGTGGCTTTGCATTATTGATGATATTACCAATTGCCAGACATATTCTTTATGTGATATCCGCATGCCAATGTCACGTGTACACTGCTTATGGTCGGATCTTTGAATCTCCAGAGTCAAATAATGCGATCCTACAAGAAGCCTGGTGTTATAATTAATATTGGTTCAGCAGCAGGCCTTTACCCTATGTTCTTCGATCCCATATACAGTGGAACAAAAGGTGCATATCTGATCCTATGCTTTATTCATCTTCTAAGTAGCAATTTGCAAGTTCACAATATATAGCCACTTTGTATTTATTGATTTATGTTAAGCAATATGCATATTAACTATTTGCATACAGTCCAAGACACTACATGACCATAAACTTCATTTTTATCAGGGGGTGTGGTTATGTTTACTAGGTCACTTGCTCCATTGAAACGCCAAGGTGTTCGTGTCAATGTGCTCTGCCCTGAGGTACTACTTACATGCCTGGATGCAAATATATATTATATCTTCTAACATTCGCAGACTTGCATTTGTCGTAATATTGTACATGCACATGTCGTTTTAACTTTGTAAGAATCAATGTTTACAAGTTGTCTAGTCGGCCCTAGTCGCCATGGGACTGACCAGGCGATTAGTCGTGATTAATCGTCGACCAGTCAAGCATGGTTGGTCCAAATCGTCTATATAATCGTCCACTATATTCCAGGACATATATACCCATACCTATATATTAAGCAAGTGTCTGATTTCCTTGAAAAATATAAATAAAATAACGCAAACTGGTGAATAATGGTCAGTTGGTGACTTTTGAGATGTCCAGAGTCTCCTGACCCCATATCCTTGTCCCAATACTCCCAGACTCTATATTCTTCCTGACTTGCTGCTGAATCTGAAATATCAAAGAGTTAAAGAGTAAGAGCAGTCAAACACTATCACCCAATGCACTAGAGCAGCAGTGGATTACTAGAGATAGAACAACATAAAGAAGCACATAATTAATCTGGCAAACCATAGCAGCAACCAGCAATCCAGCACACAAGTACACAAACAAGTTCAGTACATAAGCTGGTCCACACCCCCACCCCCACAGTCAGACGACTAATCGCGATTGATCGATGCTTAGTCGGACGACCTGCTCTCTAGGCGAGCTAATCGAGCCGGTGTCCCTAGTTAGGCTCACGGGACCGATTATTCGGACAACTTGTTAACATTGGTAAGAATTGTTAATTATATATTTCAAATATTAACTTAAACATGGTACAATAGAGCTGGAGCATGCTGTATTCTCCATTAGATAAATTCGTGCTGGTAGATGCACTTAAAGTAAACATTGACCAGATAATGCAACTGGTCAGTATTTCAAGGAGCAGGGGTGAATATCTTTAGGTCCCACCCACACACAGTAAAATCTTATACACCCTCCAGTTTTAATTATGGCGCTAGGAGTAACATTTTTAGGTAAAGAGTGAACTAAAAATGTTGACCTAGCGTCGTCAATTAAAACCAGAGGGAGTATAAATTTAGGGATAAGTATGGGCAGAGGTATGTGAGCCAAATTATAGTCAACAAAACAGGTCAGTCTTTTTGATTAATCCGTGATAGTTTGTGGATAACGGGAAAAAAAAGTTGATATCCTTTTGTCTAATAGTAATAGTTCACGATATATCTGGGAAGGACAAAGGGCGATGTTGATACATTCTTTTATTGTTTAAGTTGACTTATGTAATGGTCTAATTTGTGCAGTTTGTTCAAACAAATATGGCGGAACAACTGAATCGTAAAATTATAGATTCAACCGGTGGATATTTGAAGATGGAGGATGTTGTTAATGGTACATCATTTCTCACATTATTGTGATGCAATTATTTTTTTAACAATTTCAACTTTTTATAATAACTTTATATGCCTGAATTACTACATATTATTGTAAGCCTATGAACTGTTCCAACATTAAGTTAATATGTGGTTTTTAAATGATTGCATGGAACATGAGCGTTTTTCTATGCAAACACAGGTGCATTCATTTGTAGCAAACTGAACTAGTACGTATAGGCTATACGTATAGGTTACTAAACTTACATGAGTATGTTACTTGAGTCTCTGAGCTTGAGAACTGTTACGAGTGAGAGTGAATCAAACCCTATCTGCCTGGTAGAGATTTCCGGTGCACCTATCTACATTTTATCTCTTGCCTATGATATTTATCTTTTCTATTGAAATGTTATCTTTAAAGAAGCCTTCTATTTGTCTCAGGCGCATTTGAGCTTATAACTGATGAGAGCAAGGCTGGTGCTTGCCTTTGGATAACGAAGCGAAGAGGGAAGGAATATTGGCCAACTCCAGAAGAACGTAGAAAGTATTTGGTGAATCCAAACAAGTCAAAAAGGACACTGACAATCAACTTATATCCTAAAATTCAAACACCTGAATTCTTCGAGAAGATGTAAGAACTAATTCCTGCTCTATCATGTATATAATGCCCGCTCCTGACTTAAATTTGTTGTCGTTGGTTAGCTCACAATTGAACTAACCAATATCAATTAAAATCAGAGGAAGCTCTTTGAGAAACTTTAGCCTTTGCTCCGGAACACTTTTAGCTAGTTTTACTCATGCAAGCAATTCCCTAACATGAGTTGAGTCATTGGTTCAACCATCAAAGCAGAAAGCGAACTGTGGTATTGCATGTCAGCTATCATGTTTCACATAATATAAAGTTCTCCTAATGACAATAGCCTGCTGCTTTATATCCCAAATGCTGGAAAATTCATGGATTTATTCAAAATTGCATTAACTTTTTGACAGAAGAAAATTGCATTAACTTTATTAACGATGGTCTCTTAATGATGCTTGTGCAGAGTTGTTCACACACTCAGTCATAATTTCCGCAATGCTACAAGACTTGAACGTGTGCGATTGACGTTGCCTATTGAACCACACAGTGCTTTGGTTAAAGTAATTTATGCTGGCGTAAATGCTAGTGATGTAAGTCTTTGGTTATGCACCACTTTCTTCTGACTGCTCAATGCCCATTTATTAACCCTGGTGTGATTTAATGGTTTGTGTAGGTAAACTTTAGCTCTGGACGCTATTTCAGTGGTAATCCTAAAGAAGTTGCTACACGCCTTCCATTTGATGCTGGTTTTGAGGTAATGGAACTAGTCCATGTGAATAGACTTCTGTGTGTCGGATAATGCTTCTAAGATGTGTTAGTATTACTCTCTGGCATCCCCCGTGCACTATGCCACTGTGTACACTAAAGAAGTTGACACATGCCTTCCATTCGATCCTCTTTTTTTTTTTCTGAGAAATTTTACTATATATGCAGGGTGTGGGAATTGTTGCTTCTGTTGGTGATATGGTGAATCATGTCAAAGTTGGCACTCCGGTTGCCCTTATGACTTTTGGGAGCTATGCTGAATTCACTCTGGTGCTGCATTTTGTCTTTTTTGTGACACAATAATTACTTAGTAGCTTGTATCTTCCCTGAAATAAAATAATGTCCAGCCTGAGGAATTCTGAATATTGTTGCCTTGTCTGTTAGTAATAAAATTGGATTCACATCTTTCTGATGAAGGTTCCAGCAAAGCATCTTCTTCCAGTGCCAAGACCAGAACCAGAGGTTGTTGCCATGTTGACGTCAGGACTGACCGCTTCAATTGGTCTTGAAAAGGTCGACTCATATATGTTTGTTTCTTTGCTAGTTGTTTGGTCAACCAAACTTTTGAGTGCCAGAATATTTGTTTTGCATCTTATTCTGATGTGGTTGAATTGTTGCTGGCTTTAGGCAGGCCAAATGACATCTGGACAAGTTGTTTTAGTTACAGCAGCTGCTGGTGGTACAGGACAATTCGCTGTTCAGGTCAGCTAATGCCGTTTTAATCGCATTATCACGTCATATTTGTTTGATGTATTGCTTAATTGCTCATATAGTTGCAAATGAGTTATAGTACAAAGCGATTTTTTTTTTATTATGTTGTGGAACTTGAACCTGATAAACCTTTCTTGTAAGTTGATTAGCTACTTTAGCCACAACTTTTACTGCATTGAGCAATAAGCATGATATGCTAGGCCATGGTCAAGATCATCTTGGTTCTGTCTACATGCTATTCTAATTTATTACACTGTTATTGATTTTAACCCTGGACCATGTCCTTATATTCTGATTATTTCTTTGCATATCTTCACTAGCTGGCGAAACTAGCAGGCAACAAAGTTGTTGCCACGTGTGGAGGTGAAAGTAAGGCTGCACTTTTGGCTTCCCTAGGAGCTGATCGTGTCATCAATTACAGAAATGAAAGGATAAAAGAAGTATGTTTCTATTTCCCTTTTTCAGATTATGTCTTTGCATGGAATTCAATTTTACAATGGATTGTTTTTGTGTGCTGAGTGTATGAGCTTGATAGCATATCCTTGTTTTGTGGCTTAAATGTGCTTGCTTTTTTTGTTTGGTTTATTCTACCTCTGTTGGCAGGATAGGAATAAGTCATGATATCCTTATACTAGTGTTAGTGTAACCTTTCAAGCAGCATGTATGATGCAAAATTTTTGATGTGTCGAAAGATCGACACCCAAACCCACTCGGGTTCTCATCAATGTGCATAATAGAATTGCGCTCATGCTGTAATGCACTTGTAGTTTCAAAAATACTAGCAGTGTTGCCAAAATTATCAGCTTTAACTTTCAAACTACTGTAAACTATGTAAATTGATCCCTTATTTGTGTTTCTTTTCGATATGTGTTTATTAATTAATGAATTTTCAAATTCAGGCTCTGAAGAAAGAGTTTCCAAGAGGTGTAGATATCATATATGAATCTGTAGGTGGGGAAATGTTTGACTTGTGCTTGAATGCTCTCGCAGTCCATGGGCGTCTCATTGTAATTGGTATGATATCCCAGGTACTGTTGGCAACCCCTGCAACTCATGTCTTTTTATTCATTATATTGTGAGTGGCAACAGCCATATGTTTAAGGGAGTGGATTTTGTACCCAGGGCTTCTTGCCTTCTCATTAGCAAATTCAGCATGTTGCGCTGTTTCAACAAATTGTAAAAAAATCATCTATGTAGCTCACACAAAGTTAAGCCGACAAAAAATCTATTTGAGATTCATACTAGATGTTACGAAACACGATGGACAAACACACAATCTTTCATTGTTCATCTTGTGCTAATAGTACCAAAGGAACATTCAGAGTATTAAGACAAATGAGAAATAGAGGATTTGAGGGTACGATACTCGCAATGTTCATTTTGTGGAAGAATAAACTATCTGGAAATGTTTTTTTTTCCCTTATTATCCTGTTGCTTTGGAATTGCTCTCATAAGATGCTATAGCTTATACCAGCATTGATACGAATTGGTTGCTTCGGTGTTTTCAGTATCAAGGAGAAGGTGGATGGAAGCCACAGAACTACACTGGACTGTGTGAGAAGATTCTAGCTAAAAGTCAAACTGTGGTATGTATGCGCAGGCCGTAGCAGATTACTTAAATCCTTCTGATGGCATATACTGCAGTTATATCAATGTTCATTTACTTAACTAGTTAGGAGAATGCATGTAGCATGCTAAGAAAGTTGATCCCTGGCCCCGGGTTCTCATTGAGCCATATCATTTTTAGACTTGTGGATCTGATCATGAAGATATAATGGCCTGTATGTTTGGTGAAGTGCCTGCATTAGTAAGAGAGCATGCCTATGCACCAGACGGACAGAACTGCTCGCTTGTTGAAACTTGAATACAAGTTTGGAGCCTATTTAAATTAGAACCAACATGAAATAGTATGTTCATTCCTGTCCCAAAAAAAGTATGTTCATGAATTCAGGATTCTGTAGCAACAGACAAGCATTAAACTAATTTTTTTAATAAAGGATTCAGAATTCAGGCTGGATAGAAATCGCTACATCCATATTTATGTAGTAGGTGTAAACTAAAGTTTTTGATAAAGAATACTATCTATGACCACAACCACATGCTCAAAGTTATATGTATAGTTCAAAATGTTTTGGATGGCCATGTTGATATAATTTTTTTTTTACTCTATAATTTTTTTTTGAATATGTTGTGTTTCAATGGCAGGCTGGATTTTTTCTTGTTCAATATGCTCACCTGTGGCAAGATCATCTTGACAAACTTTTTGACCTGTATGCCTCTGGAAAGCTAAAGGTATGCTTCATAATGCGTGGCGCGAGTTCCAGAGAATGGAAATAACTCAATATCTATTTCATTCTTGAATATGCTTCCTTGTTTGCTTTCCCCTTATCTAACTTAGTGCGCAATGGTACAACGCATACAACAGGTTTCTCTTGACCCCAAGAAATTTGTGGGTGTTTCTTCCGTTCCGGATGCAGTAGAATATCTTCATTCTGGGAAGAGTATTGGCAAGGTACCACCATGCTGTGACAGCATGATAGACTCCTCTTGTCTACTTCACTGCAACTTACTCATTTTTCTTTGGAACATGTCCAGGTCGTTGTGTGCATTGACCCCTCGTATGCTCGGACCGCTGCAAAGCTATAATATGTGAACTCATGACGCGGATATCTCACAAACGCAAATAGGCTATACTGTTACATATACAGGATTTTGGTGGTTCTTACCTGCCTGCATGAATCAAAAACAAGAACGTATTTCCCCAGCTGTTAGAAACTGAATAATTGCATACATTGCTGTAGAGTTTGCTTTTCTGTATTAGTACTAATAGACGAACAAGCATACGAAATGGCAATAGTGAACATTGAAACCGCCCAGTTTGTAATACCAGGGACCAGCTATGGAAATAAAGTGATATGTGCAATTGTGCGACATCGTTCCACAATCGTTGTAAAACTTATCTTGAATGAAAGAGTATTTGCTGGATTGTGGGATCATCTAGGCACCCACGAGGTGGCGGAGCAGTGCTATTCCATGCTAGAAGGGGAATTGTGCCCGTGTGGTGGAATATGTCAAAACACCCCTCGACCATGAAGGCCATCAGATACCTTTTGCTTGTTATGCTGCTTAGACTCATGCATCTGCAATTGGGAGGGAGGGGGGGGGGGGGGGGGGGGGGGGGACGGACGGACTTCATCGGCAGTAAGTTAGAAGTTGAGCGCACGAGGTGCATCCAGTCTCATCAGTTAATCACTATGGTTACAATAGCAGTAAACTAAACCATACTAGTTTCACCAAATTTGTACTAGTTACAAATTTATAACTGCACATAATGGTCATTGGGTCGCTGTAATCAAATTATCTTATTGATGGAAAATTTTCACATTCATCTCAAAGTTATAAACAGTCATCACTACGAAGGATCATAAACCTCCTTTAGTCCCACCACAAACGAAGGACCATTGGCTTATGTAAAGGCAATGAATAAGTATTCACCTGTGTGAAAGGGGTCTTGGCTTAGCGGTTAAGGCATCCGAGTAGCACCTTTAAGGTCTTCGGTTCGACTCCCCGTGGGAGCGAATTTCCTAGGATTTAACGGCTTTGTGCTTTCATAGGGGTGACTTCTATGTGTGTTCATAGGGATGTGTGTGCGTTCATCAGTTTATATAACATCATCAGGATTACAACTTATTTTCTTGTGCACATTTTTTTTCTAGTGCACAAAACTGGTACACTTCCTCAGTTGCGCTCGCTCTGCAACTCCACATGCGCCATCGTCCTGCACAAAGGCAGAAGATTATTTGATCACCCACACAAAGCCAAAGCCGTTGCTAAAGGGTCAACTTCGAACCGAAGAAATTGATCATCTGAACTTACCTCTTGATCTGCTTGAAGGTAGCCAGCACAGAGAGACAGTGGCCAAAAAGTCCAGTGAGACCTAGGCTGCCCACCCAGGCGAAGACTATGGCTGAAACGCCGCCAAGAGTCCCGTAGATCACTACGCCTGTCACAAAGACGATCACGAAGTACATGACGACCAAGGTGAAGCCCGACGGTGAGATGAGGATCCCCCGCAGCTGCGACGACATTGCCGGGAAGAAGATGCCAAACAATGATATGACCGAGACCGTGAGGAAAGTCACGCTCAAGAGATCCTCAATGCCGTACTCCGCCGAGTGGCACACCAGCCAAGCCGCTACGGCCAGGAGCGCCAGCACAGGCACGTAAATGAAGATCCCAACTACAATACAGTGCGGACGCCGCAGTCTCCGCTCGTCCTCCTTAGTCATGACGTCGGGGACAAGGGCAGCCGACGCCTCATCAGTGCCCTGATGCTGGCGGTGCTCGGCGAGAGCGTAGCCCAACAGGCAGGCGGCGAAGTGGGTGTTGAGATGCACGACGAGAGCCCCGGTTGAAGGGCTGACTGCCGTGCGGGAGAATAAGTAGGCCAGCAAGATGCCAAGTGCGTTGTAGAAGAAGACGTGCGCGCCCATGGTCTTCGTCAGGAAGTAGGTCCACAGGGACGACGCGAAGCAGAGCAGGAACGAGAGTCCCCAGACGACGAGCACCGGGTCGCCGCTGTTGCTCCACAGCACGACCGCCGCGACGGCCGCGAGCAACATGGTTACGACTAAGAGGATCGCTAGGCTCGTCGTCCTGGTCTCTTTCCGGAGGGTGTGAATTCCGTCCTCAATCTTGTCAGAGGCGTGGGCGACGGCGAGCGGATGCGCAACCTTGGTGTCGCCGGAGGGGATGGTGCCGCCGGCGACAGGCACATTATCCTTGGTGTCGGCGTCGACGATCGCGGCTTCTTGTTCCATGTCACCCTAGCAGCGATCGGTAGGCGGTGGACGGCGGCGCTGTAGGTTGGGTGCTACTGCATGGTATGGCCCTTCTCTCCCAGCCAGCGGCGTACCTAGGATTCCAAGTTTTGAAGTTTAACATATTTGAAGTGCCAACTCACAATACATATAGGAATGCTTAACAAATGCCTGACAAGCATATCGAAATAAACAAATCTTAAACTTGTCTCAAAAGAAGCTACAATTAACAGGGAAATTACAAATTACCAACATAGTAGTTCATGCATACACCTTTTAATGGCCATGAAAGTCTCAATTACTCTATCCATTTTTTGTTTTGATGTCGTTAGGGTAAACTAGTTAGTGCAAATTTGCACTAGCTAGTAGTGGCTTCTGCGGCCATTCCTTAGGGTGGGCCACATCCCCCACCTGTGCTACCCTCTACATACCATAATGCTCCGAGCCAAGCAGCTAAGGTTAGGCAAAAGGACATGTAGTCTAATGATTACAAAAGCCTCATTAGCACCTCAGGTCTTGGGTTCGACTCATTATCGAAGCATTTTTTTTTTCAGAATTTAATGGCATTGTGCTTTCAGTGGTAAGTGACATCCCCGTCGACAACGAGACGCCTGTGGTGACTTCGTCAATCTCGAGGATTTGTGTACGTGTGTTCATAAGGATGAGTGTACGTGCGTTGTGAGTATCTAAGTTGTACTGTGTAATCATAAATGAAAAAAAAATAAAACCCAAGATTAGGGGCAACATTGAAAGAGTCTTAAGAGTTGATTGCGTCATTAGTTACAGAAATGAAAGACTCAAAGATGTATGTTTGTATTTCCGTTTTTAAAATTTATATTTTTGCATGGAATTCAATTTTACCATGGATTATTGTGTGTGTGTGTGTGTGAGAGAGAGAGAGAGAGAGAGAGAGCTTGATAGCATATCTTTGTCTTAGCTTAGATGAGTTTTGTTTTTTTAACCCACCTGACGCACTTTATTGATTAGAAAAAAAAAATAGTTACATTGTTTGTCATGTGTTGCAGAATGTAAAGAGATCCACGAACTAACGATGATGTGAGGGTATTGGTAGTCTCCTCCGGCGGCTTCTTCTATTGTTCTTGCCTCTTTGCAGATTTTGATGTCGCTCTTTTGTAGTTGGTAGCTAGGGTAGAGATAGACATAGCTGCTGGTGTCTGAACATTTTCTCCATGGACAGCTTTGCCTCTGCTCCCACCAAATGTACCATCCACCAGGCTTGTTTACCGGTAATGAATCAGCTCACGTGCAAACGCAAAAACACCACAGGAAGGACATGGTAGTAGCATCAGACTGCCAGTCCTAGTAGGCGTACAGTAAGAATCCAATTTTCATTCACAAGAAGTGAGAGAACGTAAATACACGTGACATATGTTTGCTATTTCGTTCAAGTTAGTGAAAACTGATTTCAGAAACCAGGCAGATCAGACCAGTTCATCAGTTTATACAATATCATCAGGATTACAACTTATTTTTCTGGTGCACAGAACAGCTGGTGCACTTCCTCAGTCGCGCTCGCTCTGCAACTCCAACTGCGCCCTCGATCGTCCTGCACAAAGGCACCCACAAAAAGCCATTGTTAAGGGTCAAACTTCGAACCGACGAAATTGATCATCCACACTTTACCTCTTGATCTGCGTAAAGGTAGCCAGCACATAGAGACAGTGGCCAAAAAGTTCAGTAAGACCTAGGCTGCCAACCCAGGCAAAGACCATGGCTGCAACGCCGCCAAGAGTCTCGTAGATCACTACGGCTGTCACAAGGATGATTACGAAGTACATGACGACGAAAAGGAAGACCGATGGTGAGATGAGGATCACCCGCAGCCGCGGCGTCATGGCCGGGAAGAAGATGCCAAACACTGATATGACCGAGACCGTGACGAAAGTCGCGCACAAGAGATCCTCAATGGCGTACTCCGCTGCGTGGCACATCAGCCACGCCGCCACGGCCAGGAGCGCCAGCACAGGCACGTAAACGAAGATCCCAACTACAATACAGTGCGGACGCCGCAATCTCCCCTCGTCCATGTCGGGGACAAGGACGGCCGACGCCTCTTCAGTGCCCTGATGCTGGCGGTGCTCGGCGACAGCGTAGCCCAACAGGCAGGCGGCGAAGTGGGTGTTGAGATGTGCGACGAGAGCCCCAGTCGAAGAACTGACTGCTGTACTGGAGAATAAGTGGGCCAGCAAGATGCCAATTGCGTTGTAGAAGAAGACGTGCGCGCCCATGGTCTTCGTCAGGAAGTAGGTCCACAGGGACGACGCGAAGCAGAGCAGGTATGAGAGCCCCCAGACGGCGATCAGCGGATCGTGGCGGGAGAACCACAGGGCGACCGCCGCGGCGGCCGCGAGCAATATTGACACGACGATGAGTATTATTAGCCACGTCCTGCCCTCTTTCCTGAGGGTGTCGACGACACCGTCCTCGATCTTGCCGGGGGCGTGGGCGGCGGCGAGCGCATGCGCATCCTTGGTGTCGATGGCGGAGGGGATGGTGCCGGCGACAGGCACATCATCCTTGGTGTCGCCGGAGGGGATGGTGCCGGCGACAGGCACATCATCCTTGGTGTCGCCGGAGGGGATGGTGCTGGCGACAGGCGCATCGTCCTTGGTGTTGGCGTCGACGATCTCGGCTTCTTCTTCTTCCATGTCACCCTAGCAGCGATCGGTAGGCGGTGGCCGGCGGCACCGGAGGTTGGGTGCTACTGCACTGCACGGTATGGCCCTTCCCTCCCAGCCAAGCAGCCAAGATTAGTGGGCGACATCGAAGGGCAGTTTCAGAATTTGGCAATCAATCAGCGTCTCTTCACTGTCGCCAGTTTTGTGATAGTAAATTCCTTGGCTTTCCATATCTGACACTGACACAGTAAATGAATCTGAAGAGGCAAGGGAGACGGCATACTAGTGTTGTGCTCCACAAAACTAGAGATTGGATTGCATATGTTGATTTAGCAGCAGTAACACATGTCCGGAGGGCAATTACTGTGTCAATTGCAGTTTTATTGGTATAGTAGGGAGTAAGAGTAACGTTTCGAATCTGTTTGCATTTTTTTTAAAAAAAAAATACTAGGTCCTCAAGCTCATTTTGCCATTTTGCATATGTTGCATAATTTACTACTCAAGTGATTTAGGCAAGAACTGGTGGACTTCTGTGCTTGCTCTGAAGCTCCGACGATTCCCGCGTCCTGCACACAGGCAGAAGATTAGTCAATCACCCACAAAAATGCTGTTGTTAAAGGGTCAAACTTCGAACTGGCAAAATGGATCATCACACTTACCTCTTGATCTGCTTGAAGGTAGCGAGCACAGAGAGACAGTAGCCAAATAGTCCTGTAAGACCAAGGCAGGCAACCCAGGTGATGACCATGGCTGCGACGTCGCCCAGAATCAAGGAGGAGCACAAGTGAAACAGGAAGACCACTGCGAGGTAGGCGCTGATCAAGACGAAGCCCAGTGGTGAGATGAGGCTCCCACGCAACTGCATCACGGCCACGAAGAAGATGCCAAGCACCGATGCAACGGAGAGCAGGAAGAGAGTCATGGGCACGAGCTTCTCGATGCGGTACTCCCCTGCGTGCCACACCAACCATTGCAGCCCGGCTAGGATCGCAAGTGAAGGCACAGAGGCGATGAGCCCGGCTAGAATCCAGAGCAGCAGCAATTTGAACTCCTCCTCCTCCTCCTTGGCCGTGCCGGGGACATGGGCAGCCGACACCTCAGAGCCCTCGTTCTGGCGGTGCTCGGCGAGAGCGTAGCCCAGAAGGCCGGCGGCGAAGTGGGTGTTAAAGTGTGCGATGAGCGCCCCGATCGAAGGACTCAGTACCGTGTCGGCGAAGAAGGCCAGCAGAATGCCGAAGGAATTGTACAAGAAGACGTGCACGTCCATGGTCCTCGTCAGGAAGTAGGTCCGCATGGACGACACGAAGCAGAGCAGGAACGCGAGCCGCCACACGACGAGCAGCTGATCGCCGCGGGAGCGCCACAGAACGAACGGCGTGACGGCCGCGAGCAGCAGGGACACGACGACGAGGAGGTGCCTCTGTTTGGTCTCTTTCTTGAGGGTGTGGATCCCGTTCTCGATCTTGCCGGAGGCGTGGACGGCGGCGGCGAGCGCATCCTTGTTGGTGTCACCGGAGGGGTTGGTGACGGTGACAGGGACGTTCTTCCATGTCACCATAGCAGCGATCCGTACTTGGGTAGGCGTTGGCCGGCGGCACTGGAGGAAGTTGGGCGCTACTGATGCAATGCAAAGCTATGGAGATGGACCGGAGGACCCCTTCCCTTCCAACTAAGCAGCCTAGATTAAGGGCGATATTGAAGGGAAATTTCGAAATTTGATTTGACAACGAATTGGTGCGCCTCTCCGTTTTGTAACATTCTAGTGCCAAATAACCCTTGCGCCGCCTCCGTTGCATAACTCAAGTAATGCGATCACGAAACTCTGGTGCCAATTCTAGTCACACATTCCATCCCTTCATTGTTACCAGAATGTTTCTAGACCATAAACAAGAACCCTTGAGACGCATAAATTTGAATTGCAAAATTTTCACATTAATTAAAAATTTACACCGTAACTACCTTTTCAGACTAAACATCTATTTTTTATTGGAAAGTGAGCTCCGAAAAAATGTTCGACAAGAATCTATCCTGCCCAAAAAAAAAATGTTACATTGTCACACAAGTGCAGCTTGCCCGCCCAACATACGCACCGCGATCTTTTGCCGAACGTCACCCTTCACCCTGTCGTGACTATCGCTGACAGTGGCCCCGTGCTCCAGCTTGGCCTGCATGTCAATGACTGCACTGCAGGGGCAATACGGTAGAGGAACCGCTTCCCCAACATACTAGTGAAACCCTACGAAAATAGACAAGAGAGACCGGATTTTTGTGAACAGGCGGCACGTGCCCCCTCCCCCTCCCCCCCACCCTCTCCCGTCCCGCGCGGATCTAGCCGTACATGTCAATAGTTGATATGAGATCCAGAGACTGTCGCGGGATGTTGATCGGCGTGTGTCAGACAACAGAACAATGATTGACCTAGGCTAAGTAAACACGAGAAGAGTGTTTCAAAAAAAATTGACAGAAGGATGCCAAATGCGTTGTAGAGGAACACGCGCGCATCCATGGTTTTTGTCAAGAAGTAGGTCTACATGGATGACACGAAGCAGATTAGGAATGGGAGCCGTCACACGACGAGCAGCGGATGGCTGCGGGAGCACCACAGGATGACCGGTGCGACGGCCACAAACAATGTGGTTACGATGATGATTGATGAGGTTCCTTGGGCACATCCTGGCCTCTTTCCGGAGGGTGTCGATCCCGTCATCGATCTTGCCGAAAGCGTGGGCGGCGGCGAGCCCGTGCGCATCCTTCGTGTCGACAGAGGGGATGGAGCCGGTGATAGGCACATCGTCCTTAGTGTCGGTGTCGATGAGTGCAGCTTCTTTTCCCATCTCACGCTAGTAGGAATCGGTAGGCGGTGGCTGGCAGCGCTGGAGGTTGGGTCATGCAATGCAAGGTATGGACCGGAAGAGATCTTTCCCTTTCAACGAAACAGCCAAGATTAAGGGCGACATTGAAGGGAATATTTTTTTTAAGGAGAAGCATAGAGTTAATTTCACAAATCCACTAAAATTTTAGCTATATGTCACAAACCCACCAAGTATAGAGCCTGTTTCAGAAACCTATCATAAGTTTAAGGTGTAGTTCCGCAAAGCCATTATTTTTTTATTCATACCATATTATCCTCTTCTGATCACACATGTCAACTACACATACCCAACATCATATACCGTATCAACTTTCCATGTGATGTCTATCAATACGGAATATGATTTCGGGTATGTTTGGTTGACATGTGGGACCAGTATGATGAGATACGATATAAGGCAACAAATGATGGTTTTGTGAAGCTACACCCTAAATTTATGGTGGGTTTTTGAAATAGGCTTTAGACTTAGTAGGTTTGTGGCTATAAAGTTAATATTTTGGTGAGTTTGTGAAATTAACTCAGAAGCATACGAAGAAGCACCTTTTTTGATTGAAAAACGTGTAAAACCATTGAAGAAGTTATTGAAAAACCCCTAACAAAAGGGAGCTAAATTCATTGGCTTTCACAACGTGACACAGTAACACATGTTCAATGAGACGCGGAAGACGGCATAGAGAGGTACGATGATTTAGGTCAGTTTCCATAGGAATTTTTATTTACATTAAATTATATGCTATATATGTATCTTTTTGCTGATTTAGCAAGTTAATTATGATGAGAGAGATGAGAAACTTTCATATTTTGTGAGAGGTCTTTCATCTAAATGAAAGAAAACTAAATCTCTTTTCTAAAATTAGTATTGAAAAAAGTGCAATGAAATCATCGTCAGATAAACACAGCGCGAGATGACGGGACAAACCCGAGGAAACGAAGATGCAGACGGGGCGAGCAAAACCGCCGCGGGCTAACTTCTTGCCTCCCTTGTTGAAGTCGTTTGTCCCCATCCCGGCTTCTCGGCAGCTCCACCGGCCGGCCTGGTCGTGTGCTGCTCTTATCCCAACGCCTCCTCTGTTCTCCGGCCACCTCGTCTCACTCCGCGCTTCTCCCCAGCTTCGTCTCATCTCCTCCGACGTCGCCTACGGTTCCTTGCTAGAGGCTTGGCAGGGATGGAGCTGAAGCCCGGTTTGTCGGCCCTCGTCACCGGCGGCGCCTCCGGCATTGGTGAGCAAGAGCGCCCCCGCCGCCGCCGGCATTCCGCGCGCGCGTCGCCGATAAGGGCGCGGTTGGGCCCGGTTGTATCTGGTTGGGCGCCGTAGTGACGTGACCTTTCGTTGACGGGCTTCGTAGCCTGGCCCGATCAGTGGACGGGCTGACTTCCCCTTGGGCTGTAGCGATCCAAAGGCCTCTTTTCTCGGCGCCTTCCGCTCCGGCCGCCGGCGGTGTTTGAGTTGCCGCCGCCGCAATCGGTGGCTGGATATGATGGATCCACACCGCCACGCCGCCGTCGGCGGTGGCAGGAGGTGGGATTTCGTAGTCATCGATTTGATTATCTCTCCGTCATCGTCCCCCATGGCACAGCCAGCAGTTGCGTACCACCCACATTTCACCCATGGCCGCTTCCACATAGGCGATTCAGCATGGGACTGGGTCATACTCAGTCCACACTTCACCCATGGACTCGTTGTTAGTAGCTGATAACAACGAGTTCGCTCCGTTCTAGGTTCGCTCGATGTTGTGTAGGGCAACACTTCTGATAGATTTCTTATGATGTATTGCTGACAATTCCAATTTTGGTTTTTCAAGGGAAGGCGCTCTGCATTGCTCTTGCACGGAAGGGTGTATTTGTGACTGTCGTCGATTTCTCTGAAGAAAACGGGAGAGAAGTCGCTTCCTTAGTTCAGAAGGAAAAACAGTTTCACAGAGATAGCAGTGTTCCATCTGCCATATTCATCAAGTGTGATGTTACCAATGGAGGTAACTTTTTTGTGGGTGAAGTAGGCAATCAAAATTGCTTCTTGTGGTCTTATACTGTCTGTGCCTCATGTTTGTCGGCTCTGTTAATGCCTAGTATTTTGGAGAACAAAACTGAAGATAACTTGAAACTGAAGTAACTATAAACGGCTTCTCGTAGACTAGTGGTGTTATCATCTTTTCATAGTAGTTACCCTGGGAGTAAAGTACGCGGGCGGTCTTTAAACTTATTACGGGGTGTCATCTAGGTCCCCGAACTCTCAAAATGCATATTCGGTTCCCTAACTTGCGAAAGTGTGTCATCTGTCTCCAACACTTCAAAATTACCCCTCTTGTTACTGACATGACTCCATATAATCGTAGTTTGTCATCTGTTTATCTATAATTATTGCATCATGTAGTCTAATTTTGTCATTCAGCATAAATTGTAATAATGGAAACAATACTTTTGGAAAAGAAAGAATTTGAAAAATGATGTTCAAATAGTTACCCATAAGGCATAATGGTAATTATGTCCTTTTGCCTGAATTGTTATGTCAATAATAATTTGGGAAGAGAAAGAGTATGAACAATCATTTTGAATTAGTAGCTCGTCAGCACCTATAAAGGCATGTTCGGTACTTTGGACCTAGATGACACAATTTAGCAAGTTTATAGACCTAAAAATGCATTTCGAGAGTTGAAAGACCTAGATGACACTTCATGACATGTTTAAGGACCGCTGGTGCACTTCATTCTAAAACTTACCCTGGTGCACTGGTTTGACATGCAGATGCTCTTGCTGCTGCGTTTCGGAAACATGTGGACACGTTTGGTGGACTAGATATCTGCATCAATTGTGCTGGGTTTGTCAACAAATCATTAGTTTATGATGATACATCTGATGGAACTTCCACTTGGAAGCGTGCTGTGAATGTGAATCTTGTTGCTGTTATCGATGGTACTCGCGTTGCAGTAAGTCTCTTGATAACTGTCAGAAATAGAATTGCAGAAGCACCGAATGATGAGTCCGCGTGCCCTTTACTATTTTATATAATTAGGAAGTGCATACGTATATTTCATTTTCTATGAATAAAATTGTTTAAGTGGAGAAGTTCCAGAATTTTTCATTGGATGAATGTAATGGTGATTCTGTTGTCCCTTGAGGCCACGAAAATCAGGCTTGCAGTATACATGTATTTGAATTATCCATTTCTGCACTAATTCGAAGTATAATCTCTCAAACAGGTTATTTGCATTTATTTCCTGCCAACAGAAAGCATGTATTATACTTATGACTGGATTTATTTACCATAGACTCAAGTAATGCGATCCCGGAAGAAACCTGGTGTCGTAATAAATATTGGTTCAGTTGCTGGCCTATATCCTATGAGCTACGAACCAGTTTATAGTGGGACAAAAGGTTTGTTCATTATGCTCTATATATCTATATGTTGGTTGTTTGGCAACGTGAAACCACTTTTGGTTTTATCTCAGAGTATTGTTAGTGGAAAATAATGCATACATGTGTTAGTTGTCTCTCTGGTTTGAACTGTGGATTCATGTTTAGCGCTAATATCAGCTGGACTTTACTGTATTCATTACATGGTCCTTATGTAGGAGTATTTGACATTTTGTTGGATGTTGACTTTTTCCTTTCTCTTTTTCTCAAAAAAGCTACTCGGTTTGGTATATGTGTAAACTACGTGATCCCAGAGTTCATTTTTGCAGGTGGTGTGGTTATGTTTACAAGATCACTTGCTCCATTGAAGAGGCATGGCATTCGTGTCAATGTACTGTGTCCTGAGGTATTAAGGTTTTGCATGACTAGAAGCTTGACTTGTTATTTATAGCACTCAATGATTTAATTCATTGTAGTTACACTAAATTTTTTCCCACATTCTTCACCTGACAATTGCACTTCAAAGCACACAGTGCTCTCTACTACATAAAACCATATCGACAGGGAAAAAGACTTACTAAGTTGTCCAAGAAGGATGACTGCTTACTAGCATGGTTCTCAAGGGCCAGGAGCAGTTACTTGAGTTAAACTTCTATGGATATGACTTGAACTAACTTGTAAAATGAATGAAGCAGACCAACTTTCTTCATGAATCCATCTAGTAACATTATTGTATACTAGCAATAGTAGATATCCCACAGTTCTAGCTGCATCAGTGAACCGCATCTTTCAATCTGCCAGCCTCAGCGTAAAGTTATGCCAGACAGGTTAATCAATTCGTCCCATGACTAGCAGCTGAAAGGGACAAGGGCAACGATGCTAATGATATCAGTTATCTTGACCTATATATTTGATTGATTTGTGCAGTTTGTCCAAACTAATATGGGAGAACAAGTAAACCGTATACTAGTGGATGCACTTGGTGGGTTTTTGAAGGTCGAGGATGTTGTTAATGGTAGCTGTTTCTCACGTTATTAATTGTAGTTGTTTATTTCATTTCCTTGTCGAATGTTTTGCCATAATTGCCTTCTCATGATTACAACGAGTTACCATTGAGCCTTAGATGCAAGCTCTACATGGGTTGCTGAAATGGAATGTGGACATTTATGTGCATTATGTGAATGTGTATCCGTTATGATAAATTGATGCATGTGGTGCATAATTTTGGTCCCCAAAATTTGAACTGTAGATTTAACTATTTTGCAGTCAATAAATAACTGAATTTTTAAGTTAGGACTATCGACTATGTCAACCATCTGTTACAGGTAGATATATTTTCAATTTGTGTATGATTTTCTTGTACAGACGCTGAAATGCAGCCCTCAAATTCATGGATCTAAGCGGCGCACGTATGCAAGTTGAGGGACCTTTCATGTACTTAGCTAGATGTGCAGGGAACTTACTGATATACTACCTCTGTTCTCAAATAGATGTTGTTTAGGGATACTTGCAGTCAAACTTTGACCATTATAATACACTAAAAAGTATAAACATTAGTGATACGAAAATGATATGGGTAGTTTCACCATGAAATATACTTCAAATGGATATATTTTCAACAAATTTGAACATTAATGCTTAGAGAAAGTAATGGCCAAAGGCACACATTGGAGGGGACACGTCCTAAACAATGGGTAAAAGAGGACGGAGGTAGTATACTCTTCTTGCATATGGTACTTTGTGTCCCTCTTTCGATGTCATCCTCCTTTTTATTTGTATCAGGTGCATTTGAGCTTATAGAAGATGAGAGCATGGCTGGTGCCTGCCTTTGGATATCTAAACGAAAAGGAATGGTTTACTGGCCAACATCTAAAGAAGAAAACAATTACCTGGTTTATTCCTCAAAATCAAAAAGGAAATTAGCAAAGACTAGCTTTCCTAGCATTCGAACACCTGAATTCTTTGAGAAGATGTAAGTAGTCCTGCTATTCAATTTTAGTATTGAAGGACTGAAGGTCCTGTTGAATATTACCATTAAGAATAATAAGCAACAAATGCTTCTTGTTCAAACCTCCCGTAAAATGATTAAATTCATTGACAATTGATCATAAGCAGACAGCAAACAGGATTTAAGTTGCGACTGTTGTGCAGCACTGCAGCATTTACTAACAGAAAAGTTGTGTTTACTATATGCCATATCATGCATTGATGGGGAAGTATTATAAGTTCACAGCCATTAATACATTAGCTGGAATATACAATGCATCCAGGGTTTATGGTTGAAGGAAATGCACTGATGATCTAGTTTCCTTTTCTTTTCATTCTAGGGAATTTTCCAGTTTCTTATCTGACTATTGCTAAGCATTTATTCCACTTCCTATTTCTATTTGTCATATATACACCAAACATGGATTCCCATGGACGTTTAGGTCTTGGTCTCCCGAGCACGATATTTCGTTCCATGAACGTTGGACATGCTATGAATTTAGTATCAAAAATCTATGCTATGTGTTTCTTAGTTGAACACAATTTAGCTGGTTCAAAAGTTATTTCGTACTACATGAGCTAAGTGAACTATATTCCTTTAAATGAAATGGTTAACTGCCTGTTATTTCTTAACAATCTATATGGTGCTTCTTTAGGGTTGTACATACACTCAGCCACAATTTCCGCAAGGCTACAAGACTTGAGCATGTGAGCCTGAGATTGCCCATCGAACCACATAGTGCTCTTGTTAAAATCATATATGCTGGTGTAAACGCTAGCGACGTAAGTCCTTGCATTTGTATTTTCAGTTTTTTTTCCCCAATTACATAACCATCAGAAGATCTTAATGGTATGCTTCAGGTAAACTTCAGTTCTGGACGTTATTTCAGTGGTAATGCTAAAGAAGCTGCTGCACACCTTCCGTTTGATGCTGGTTTTGAGGTTACCTATGCTTTCATACTTCCATGTTCGGTTTTTGTATAATGTCTTTTTGTTATATGATGTTCGTCATAGATCTGTTTACAATCTTTATTCTTATGTACACAGTGGTTTAGGACTACTTATCACAGTTTTCCCAAACTATATATCTGTACAACAATCATAAATGCAGGCTGTGGGAATTGTTGCTTCTGTTGGAGATTCAGTGAAACATATCAAAGTTGGCGCTCCTGTGGCCCTTATGACTTTTGGGTGCTATGCTGAATTCATGCTGGTACTTCATTGGATGTCCCTTATGTTACACAATGAATTACCTTACTAGCCTCTATGTCTCATTTCATGAAACCATCTCTATTTTCTTGCCTTTGGATATTGTTACATCTGCTAGTAACATAGTTTTTGCTTTATATCTTTCTGAGAGAAGGTTCCAGCCAAACGCCTTCTTCAAGTGCCAAGACCAGACCCAGAGGTGGTGGCTATGCTAACTTCGGGATTGACTGCTTCAATAGCTCTTGAAAAGGTTTCTCTTACTCTTCATTTTTTCTTTCTTGACATTTTTTTTTAAAAAAAAATTCAAGTTCCACATTGAAAGACATACTTTACTTCCTGATCTGATAAAACTTGATTTGTTCTGCATTTCTGCCTTTAGGCTGGTCAAATGACATCTGGGCAGGTTGTTTTAGTCACAGCAGCTGCTGATGGCACAGGACAATTTGCTGTTCAGGTGAGGTGATGCCGTTTCGATGCTATGAATATGCCTTTTTTTATGTAATATTTGATTGCTCTTCTACTTATGCAGCTACATAACTATGGTGAAGTTATTGTTCTTCTAATTATTTTTTAAACTTGCACAATATTTCTTGTAATTGCGCTTAGTAAGTTAGGATCTTGTTTTGGCCACTTACATGAACTTTTCACTGCATTCAACATGATATTTCTCCGATAGAGATAAATTTGTCTTCTTTTGTGTTATGTTATTGAAGAAGCAATTACAGGCTTTTTTACTCTGAATATGTCTTTTTGTTTTGACTATACAGCTTGCAAAATTAGCTGGAAATAAGGTTGTAGCCACGTGTGGAGATGAAAGTAAATCCGAGCTTCTGGCTTCCTTAGGAGTTGATCGAGTTATCAACTACAGAAAAGAAAAGATCAAAGATGTGAGTGTTTTTTCCTTACAGCATTTTGTATTTACCTTAGTGCAGTTTTGTTCTAATTTTCTTGTTTATCATGTGAAATGCTTAAGCTTGATAGCATATCTTTTTGCTTGCTTTCTGTACTGGTATAAATATTTCATATTTATCGTGTTGTGCAATGTGTGTTTGTATTGTCTAGTTGTGTCTCTACTTGCCCACTTAGCAGAATTGAATACTGGCTGCAAGGAATTTTATCCTTACACTCGCATGACCGTTGATATGCAAGATATATGTTGAGCATGTTTGAATTACATTTTGTACTAAAATTCATATAGAATATTTACAGTGAGTCAGAGTACTGCTCAGATTGTAGTATTCTAAACAAAACAAAAAAAAAGGTTACCATTTTAAGTTACTTTGCATCAATTCGTTTTTCTCTTTTAGGGTAAAATTGCATCTTCACTACATAATTTTCTCATAATTGTAAACAAATAAGATCGTTCTGATGTTTGATTGCAGGTTCTGAAGAAAGAGTTTCCAAGAGGTGTAGATATCATATATGAATATGTAGGTGGAGAAATGTTTGATTTATGCTTGAATGCCTTAGCAGTATATGGACGTCTCGTAGTAATTGGTATGATCTCTCAGGTATATTTTTGATCGCCTCTGAAACTTGCATTCATTAATTTACACTTTTACATTACACTCTGAGGGGCTAATCCAGTGGATCAAATGAAAGACATGAAAACTTGTATGTGCTTCATCAAAGAAAATTTCATATATATAAAACGACTTGAGGGGGCTGATCTGCACAAGACATTAATGACTGCAGATGCTTTAGGTTCTGTATAATTTTCATTCTATGGAGCAAAGAAACACGCTTTGGGAATATTCTGAAGCGCTATTGCGAACTTTTAATGTCAAACATAGCCATTGTCCATCTTCATTAACAGTTGAAAAGTCATAGAATATGCTATTTTGATCCTGTTCCGGGAAAACATCATTGATCTGTAGTGATTATGCTTTACCTGAACTTATGTTGGCAGGTATCCTAGATAACTGATAGGATATTCTACCTTGTACCAGAAAATATTTCTATTGGCTGTGAACAATATTTGATATGTTTTTCAGTATCAAGAAGCCGATGGATGGAAGCCACAGAATTACACTGGACTTTGTGAGAAGATTCTTGGGAGAAGTCAAACCGTGGTATGTTTGTGCATCTGAATACTTTTAATACTGCAACATGCATGCACATCATTTGATCTATTGGTTAATAAATTGTTCTTGACAAAGTGGCACTGCAGTTTCAAAATGCAATATTTTTTAGTCATAATGATCTGTGCGCCACATTGACTTGTTTACATGCATACTGAAAACACTATTATGAAATCTAGTTTATTAAGGATTCCTAAGCCACATACCCACATCCATGCATGTATGACCCAAAAAAAAACAGAGAAGTGCTTTGAAAAGTCAATGCAATGTTAAATGGACTCTTGGACTGTGAGCTCTTTCCTCTCGAATTTCAGGCTGGATTTTTCCTGATTCAGTATTCTCAACTCTGGCAAAATCATCTTGAAAAACTTTTTGACCTTTACGCCGCTGGAAAGCTGAAGGTATGCTCTATGTTGCCTGTTGTTTGGCTTCTTCCCATTATATTATTTCAATCGTATTTGTTGTGCCTTTTTTTTCTTTGGGGGGGGGGGGGGGGGGGGGGGGGGGGGTGAATCATATTTGTTGTGCCTTTCGCTTTGCTACTGACAATTGTTCACGCAAAAACATTTCTTTTATGTAACCTTATTACTTTTCCAAACTTAGCTCACCGGACACTGAACAAAACAGGTTTCGCTTGACCCCAAGAAATTCCTGGGTGCTGCTTCCGTGCCGGATGCTGTAGAATATCTTCATTCTGGCAGGAGTGTTGGCAAGGTACGACCGTTGCTAAGCGTAACAGACAAGCATTGTTGTCTGCTGGTATGTAATTTGCAGTTCTAACATTATCGTTTCAGGTCATTGTTTGCATCGATCCATCGTATAGTCAGACCCTTGCAAAGCTATAGTGCGTTGCGTACTCTATGGAATTGTGGAGTTGCACCAGCGTCAGAAGATTCTTCGTCAGATTTCTTGTCTGTGTTGATGAACCATACGAACGGCTACAATATGTCCGCTGCAACGATGTGGAATTCTGGCATGTGTTGTGTATAGTATAGCAGGGCAGTCGAAATATGCTTATAAGCAGTGAGACTGTTCAAATAAAGTACTCAGCTCAAACATTCAATTCGGGGTACTCGAGGAGACAAGGAAAAAATACCATTGTAGTACCAAAGAAAACCCAGGAACTCCTTTGGGAAAAGAAGTCTTAACAATTACGATATTGAACATTCGAGAGAACATGATTCAGCGCACAGGGGATGTCTTTATGTTCCCTGGATTTAGATTACAGTAGAGCTATCGACAGTACCGTGAAGTGATATCAAAACATGTCATTAGTCGTACAATACTGCAACTGATACTGCTCACAGCGATGAGTGACACGTCTGCTTGATTGCTTAGACTCGCGATGTGAAAATAAGATGCACCGCGGCCTTGCTCCATCTTCGTCTAGCGTGTAGGCTGCCATGCCAATGCAGCGATAGTTCGGCAGGACTGCGGACGCTGCACCAAGCGCCAGCGGGCATCCCAGCGCACGGCGAGCCGTCGCGGCAGCTAGCGGATTGGACGATGAAGGAGCGGCGAGCGGACGCGGTTAAGGAGCGGCATGTGAAGAGCAACGGCCTGGCTGGGCATTCTTCTAATCCAGGCTCGGCCACTGTTGAGCAGCATCTCGGGTAGTTCTCTCTTTCTTCTCGGTTTCTTCAGTTCTTCTCTACAAAGTTTTACTGATGATGAGATCAGTAATTTTGTAGCACAAGGGTTGGGGATGAAGGATTGCTATTGTTGACTAATAGATAGCGTGCATTGCCATTGTGTCTGAACGAAGCAGAGCGAGTTTGCAACATCGATTGCTCAATCTTGGATGGCCCAATGGCCTTCTCTAGGCTGCACTGTACAGTTTGCTAACTGACTTTGTTTTCCATGTCAAAGAGCCCCTGATGGAATGATCTTATCTGAAACAAATATGCATTCCTGAACCTGCTGCTAAGCCTAACCAGCTGCTTTCTAGGTACAATTGTAATTCATGCGTGTTTGTAATTTCTGAAGGATACATCAATCTAGCAGTAGAGTGCAGATAGTACAAGGCAATAATCGGCCAAGTTGTCGGTTGCCTCGTAGGGCCTGATACCATGATTGGTTGAGACGAAATGCAGAACAAACAAGTAGTAGAACACACAACGACAATTCTCGTTTTTTCATAGGAGCATACAACGACAGGGTGAGCACATGAGTTACAAGTACTAACATCCTTCACTAACGTACAAGGTGAGCCTTCACATGATTAGCCATCTCGTGAGCATAATTACAGCTAAAGTGTTACGTACACGGTAACTACAGTACAAAGAAGGGTCGAATAGGGCACACAAGTGGTATATTCGATCTGACAGTGGACTGGCTGTTGAGGAGGCGTCATGGGTTTAGACGGACCCACTCGTATCGGCCGTCCATGGGAGCGTCCTTGACAACGTCATAGTTGTACCTGGAAATGAAACCAAAAGATCCAAAATGTTAGAACCTGTAATACGTACAACATGCTGCAAAACATGTGGAACGGTTACATCAGAGCTGGCAAACATTCCAACGAGTTTGCCGAGAAAGAAATTTATATTGAAAAATTGGAATTCCTCGCAGAACAATCGAATCAAAGCTGGATTTTAAAACAAAGGGGAAAACGGAACCACTGGCCTGTGGAAAAGTTCACAGCCTGTCCCAAATGGAAACTTCACAAGCTATCCTAGCTGCACCCTTTTCGAGAGAAAAAGCTCAGTGGCAAATTAGAGCATCCCATGATCCCAAAAGATCCCAGTTTTTTAGAGGGATGAGCAAGCTGTGTGGGTAATTTCTCACTACAGACGAGCAAGCTGTGTGCCCTGTGTCTTATCTGCTGTGAGTAGGAGTAGTAATTACTTTTTAACCAAGAGGGAATTTTACAGTGGCAACAAGCAGCGGAAGAAATACACTTGGCAGGCCGCCCCGCATGATGCTCGGTGCTCTAGCCTCTAGAAGAGCTGCAAGAAGGTATATAGTACAGAAACTTGGCTTGGCGTTTTTACTGTCTGAAAGTGCAAGAGTGCAGGCTGCAGCACCACTGACAGTTTCGAAGCTTGAACAGCATCAGCCTCATGTCCCTGCAGCAGAATTTTAGGCCCACTGTTGTGCATGCTGGTGCTGGCTATAAAAATAAATTGAACTAGAGTATATGAAAGCTTGGGAGGCCAAGCCTCGCAGAGACAGAGGAGCTGGAGCTCGGGCGCTTGCGCGCGCTGTACTCACTTGGCCGCGAAGCGCCGCGCGAGGTCGCTCTCGGCGGCGGCGAAGAACGCCTCCACCTGCTCCTCCGGTGGCGACCTCCCCCTCTTCGTCTTCTTCGGCCTGCACGTGACAGCAGCGAACACACGCAACACACAGATACAGAAATCAGCGACGGCACAGAGAATATTTCAAGCAGGAGGGAGCTCACAGCTCAGCGTTCCAGCCTTCGAGCTAGCTGAGTTCGCTGTGTTCCCTTGAGAAGAAGCAAGGCGAGGCAAGGCAGGAAGGGAGACTGACATTCCGGCGCCAACAATGTCGCTGTCGCGCTTGGTGCAGCTCGACAGCGCCGCCGTCACCATCGCCGTGGCCGTGGCGGCAGCCATGCCTTTCTTTTTCTTCTTTTGGCCTTCTTCTTGCCTGTTCTCTACACTTTTTTCTCACCCCTCTTCTAGGCCGTGGCGGGCGCGGACGCGCCTGTGGCCTGTGTTGAAAGGTGTGGACTGTTGCGTGTTACGGGGCCGTGGTTGGGTGGGGGTGAGAGGCGATAACGATAGGATTAGGTGCGGAACGACGAGGCATCGAGGTTTACTTATGCTAGCGTCCGCCGATCTGCGAGGGAGATTCCGATGGCGTGCGTAATTAACAGCAGCGGCCTACCGCGCACGGGCGGGAGGGACGTGTCGCGCGGGCGCTGGGGAAGAACGCGGATGCTCCGCTGTCATGGCCGGCTCGTTCGTCCACTTTACATGTACTTCGTTGCCTCGCCTCGGGTGCGTGCACGCGGGCCGCGGCGTGGGCAAGGTTTGCAAAACCGGTGCAAACCGGACCAGTTTACGGAAAAACCGGTCCGGCCCGGTTAGCAAAACCGTCCGGTCTTCCGATAAAACCGACACAGTGTTTCGGAGAAAAACGGTAAACCGTCCGGTTTTTCCGGTTTATCGGACCGGTTTTTTCGGTAGCGGTTTTCCCGGTTTTTTCGAAAATGCAAACCTTAGGCGTGCGGCGCCACCGCGCGGGTGGCCGCGTGTCACACCCGGTTTTAAGGACAAAACTGGATGCATAACTCTATGTGCGCCAGGATCAAGTTTCGCACATAAAGGGACAATAGTGAAATAAACAGTATAAGCCAGTGTCATTATTACATCGTCTCATTGTATCATTATTACAATATCTGAATAAATTGTCTCAAAGGACTAAATAAACGACAGCGGAAGACTCCTAAACACACAGGCAGTCGACTGGGGAAAAGCACGCCTAGTAGTATTCCTCATCAAAGTAGTCCATCGCACCTTCATCTTCTGAGCAGCATGACAAAACATTGTGGGAGAATAGCAAGGGTGAGTACTTATCGTACTCCGCAAATGTGGAAAAATATGCAATATGCAAACTTATAACAAGAAAGGCTGACATAAGGTTAAATTACAGAAAAGCAACCTAAAACATTAATTAAGCACCTATATTACTAAGTAAGAACCCGAACCCCAAAGTTATTAATTAAACACTACAAGGTACCCCCTTTAGCAAATTGGGTTCCCCACCCAAAACCATCCAAGTCCAACCATCCATTCCCTAATCATGTGAGGATCCAGGCCGCTCCTGACCGTGAGCACGGCTGTCATGACAGTTTTACTTCTCTGCAGAGGTGCACAACTTTACCCACAGGGTGGTGATTCCATCACTATTCAGTGACTAAAACCTCCATGTTGCCTTCACACTACCAAAGGTGTGAGGCCAAGAGATCACCACATGGTCTTTCAAAGCGCTTCCCAGCCTGCCAACATCCCCGCTAAGGTTCCACCGCCGCGGAAGTAACCTTCTTTCAGAAGCCCCCTCTTGCGCCTTGGCTAGGAGTACCCCTCCATCACCTGAGTTTGGAAGTACCTCTTCCTCCCTCTTTCCATGAACGCCGGCAAAACTGGGAAGTTAGCATGATACTTGACCAAGTCTACCATAATCAACCCTGTGCTTTGCGCTGTTGTCCTGGGTTGCCGCTCCACGAACCGGTCCTTATGATCACAAGCAGGTACTAACCACAAACCAACAGTACCATGACAGATACATGTGCATACCCGTACCATCATCAACATCCTCCTGCTTGGATCACCTAAGTTCCATGTTGCTAAAAAGATTAAGCGGTCCGTGAAGATTATGTTGAAGTGAACCATTAGTTAAGATTATTAGTCAAGTTCTTATCCACCCCATGACATCAAGCTAAGCATGACATACCCATCCACATTATTAACCACACCCAGGCGACAAGGATAAAGTAAGGAACAAGGTATGACACATGGGATTCAAATTAAACGCAATGCATGCAAAACTAGAGGGAGAAAGAAATAGGTTCAGAATGCGTCAAGGGCACTTGCCTCAATATAAGTGCTGCTGCTCAGAGTCTTCAAAGTCCTGCTCTTGCTCTTCATGATTTCTCGAACGGCGCATTCTCTAATTAACAATAACAAGCAAAACAAACAAGCACAAGCAACTCAGGATAGTACACCAAACAGTATCAAAATACTATAAAACAGTACTAGAAGATAGTTCTCGTCACTACGATCGCGTGAGAGCAAGAATCGCCAAAAACGGATTAACGAGCAAAAAGTTATGACGCTTTTAAGACAATGGGATTTTTCTGAAAAGTTACATTCGGAAAGAAATTAACTATAATTTGTTATTTCGAAAAGGATACAAAATAAAATGAAAATAGGTTTCTTTTGCATAAAGCAGTAAGTTGTTCCAGTTCTGAAAACATGTACATAGTTTTACAAAACAAAATACAAAACCGTTAGGTATGGTTTCAGCGTCTAAAAGATCGATGCGGTGAGTTCGCTAGAGATTAGTCGAAACATGCTATCGAACAGTAAACCACATGTCAAATAAGTGACAACAGAAGTAAGGTCAGGCCAAGCTCACCTTGGGCGTCCTTGTTGTTATAAGGAAACTAGCCAAGGAGACTTGTGGTCGAGTGGACGTGTAACATATCCCTCGCCAGAATTCATTGCTGCAGGGTCCAACTTGAACTCGCATTCCGATGGCTTCGCTGCAGATATTGCCGAGCTCTCTTGGTTGATCTTCATGAGCGTGTGTTGGTGCATACCGTGACTCAGGTGATATATGCAAGACCTTTCTGGAGCGCTGAGAACATGGACCGAGCTTCAGGACTGAATCATGTGGCGTCCATAAGAAAAACGGCCAGCACATTGACGTTGATATCAGTAGCATCGATGATTCTTTGGAAGATCTGTTTTGTATACAGATGAGGGATGAGCAGAGACACATTGTGGTAAAATTTGGTAGAATTTTGTTGGGCGGATTACCGGGAACGCGAACATCACCATGGCAGGTGCTGGGCGCGCGCAGACATGGGGCAGAGGTACGAGGATGCAGATCCCGAAGGTTTCAGTTCTCTTATGGCCTTCATCTTCTGGTGTATGGTGGACGACAACCGAGAGCACCTTCTGTAAAAGTTTGGGGACATTTGGTTGGACGGACCGCCGGGAACGCGGATTTGATCTTCACAACATGAGTGCTGTCGTCCAGAAGTAGGGCAGAAGATCAACGGCTTCGAGACTGCCGGCATCAGTCAACTTTCTGCGGATATGGATTGGATAGGGGTGCATTATGATCAGATGCACAATCTAGCAAAGTTTCATAGAGTTTGGATTGATTCCTGTTGATCAACAGGAACGTGGATGCCAACCTGGTGTTTTCCGGACATGCGCTGGGCGCGTCCAGATGCAGGGCGGCGACGACGGCGACGGCGAGATCTCCAACTACGGCTCTCCGATCGTTAATCTGTTTCGTGGGCTTGTGCAAGACGAACAGATGCATCTTGTGGCCAAAGGGCGCGGTGATCGGAGCCATGTAACTCCGGGAACGCGCACGCCAATCTGAGGGCGTCGGGGCTGATGGCGACAGATGGCGAGATCGGCGAGGCATGGAGGCAGGTGGCGGTGCTGTGGGGGATCGGAGGAACAGAGTAGGTCGTCCAGGAAGGCGTCATCAGGTTTTTCTCTTGCGTTTTGTTGGCAGCCAAAAGAGAGACGAGAGTTTGGCCATGATACAATGCAGTGGCGGTGCAGGCAGGTGCTGTGCGTGCCAGGGTTTTTCAGGGGCAAAGCGTGCTGGGCTGGGCTGAGCAGGGTGCAGGGCTGCTGGGCTGGCTCGTGCTAAGAAAGATTGCAAAAGTTGTTCTGCGTTGGTGGACTGTACAGAGTACTGCTTGTTCAGCTAGCTTTCAGGATTAGAGAGGGCCAAGAGAGAAGGGGCAAAGATCATAGCAAGTCTAGACAACAGCTGCCTACGCAAGCTGCAACATTCAGTTTAGATATAGCAGTAGCTTACATGTAGGATTAAAGATAAACACAGGAATAAATCCTTTGGATGCAAGCCGATAGACAGACATAAAGAATAAATAAGGAAGGATTTAAAATGAGACCGTGTTGCAGACAAGTAGCTCATTTGCTTACTAGCTAAATGAGAGATACGAGCAGAGAACAGAATGGTAGGGCAACAACAAGGAGATGACATGGTTTTGGCCAAAGCTAGATATCAAGGCCACGACAGGAAGAAAAGGAAAGGAAAAGACTAGCGTCAGATTGGAGTTCACTCGTAGAGGACCGAAAGAGGGCACGTGACGGGTGTGCAGCAGCAAGGCACGGTGGCAACTTGTCGAGTGAGGTAGTCAGGGTTCGTTAAGGGAAAACAGAGTAGGGATGGTACAGTGTCGGGATCCCCGATAGCACATTGGCTTCATCCATGGCGGCATCCTCACGTGACTGGTCAGGCTTGGATTGACGGCAACGGTGGCGGTGGCTCAGCCAGGAGTCGAGGCGGGTGCGGTCGGGCCAGGTGGACCACTGGAGGGTGAGATGGGACAAGGAAGCCGACCCATGCGAAGAAAAGAAAGGAAAAAAGGGAAAAAGAAAAGACAGGCCACGGAAAAGATCCAGCCGAGAGTGTCAAAGGGTTTTCCTTTCTTGTTTTCTATATTAAACGTATTTCTAATCGAATTTTAAATGCATTTTCCACTCAAATAAAATCCTACATGCATTTCTAATCAGCATGAATGCAACAAACAAATTAATATAACCTATATTAATTTAATTTATTTAGAAAATAATTACTTTGCCTAAAGAAAAGTGACAACACTCGAATATTAAAGCAAAATTTTAAACTATTCTAAAAAGTTTTAAAATTTAGTGAAATTTAAGTCGCATTCCAAAATTTGAAATTTTGGGGTGTGACACCGCGGCCCCGCGTGCGCTGGCGCTCCACACCGCCCGCCGACGCACGCCCAGTTGGGTGGGAGTGAGAGCGCCGTCCGGCTCCAGCGTGAACGGAAATGTGACGCGCGGCAGATGCGAGCGGGCCGGCGGCGCCTGGGTTGGGCTGGTCGTGCTCGTGGGGCTCACGCGCTCGCCGCGGCCAAATGAAGGCGGCGAGGGAACACGTAGAGCGCCGGGTGCGCAGGCGGTACCAAATACCTGAACACGGCGTATTGCAGCTGCTCTTGGACTGTGGGTGCTCCAATTTTCCAATGATGATACGTGCTGATCATCTTCTTTTTTTTAGGGATGACTTTTTTTTTTTTTTTTTTGAGGCGCTGATCTCTTGTAGGCCGGGTGGGCCGCGGCCCAGCGTGTGCTGTCTTGGCCGCGAAGTGACCCACCCCCAGCGGCCCAGCGTGCGCCGTTCCCGTCCCGAACCGAGTGAGCGCTGCGAGCAACACAGAGGAGCGACTGGTGGCGACAGAAGGACAGAGAGAGGAAGAAGCTAGGGTTGGCGGCGGTGCGCGCTTGGGGACTTGGCGGCGGCCGGGGCAGTCCTGCTGCGCAGGCGGGCGCCGTACCGGGGTTGCGCGCGCAGAGGGCTACCGGTCTGGACGGGCGCCGCCACGCTGGGCGGAAGGCGCGGCGTGAATTGGCTGAGCTGCTGACCTCGAATCGAATTATCGAAGCCTCGACATTGCAGGCAGGTACACGCAACCGTCAAGCCAATCCTTCTCTTAATCGATTTGACTTGCCATAAAAAAAAATTCCCTATTCCCTAACTGTTCTCGTGTACTATGGCAAAATTGAATCTTATTGTGCAATTTGATTGTTATCTTGCATAACTTTTAGGAGTTGGTTCGTTGGTGTTCGAATTATGCCACTCAAAATTTCGTTAGATAACATCTCGGAGAAGCCTGCTTATATTGATTGTTCTGTGAGTGGGTATTCTTCTGCAGGACTGAAATCATTCAGATGTTAATTGTTGAGATGGAATATTTCACTTCAAATTTCTTGTTGCATAATTGTTCTTTGATTTGATATGTGATGGGCGTACAACTGAACGTATGTGCAAATGTGCTCCAAATAAGTTGTAGCTTCCACTTGTGAACAAGCAATTTTTTTTTCCTTGTTAGTCATTAGGCGATTTTAGACGAAATTCAGGTATGTTAATTTGCGCTCAGATATACAGAGCTGCCGTGCCTTTCAATTGATTCGTGAGATAGCAAGTTTAGGTTCGAGTTTTGCGAGAGATTATACCACCATTTTCTTAACTCTGCTGTTCATAGTGGATATTATGTAAAATCGAATAGCTGTGTGTTATGACAGGGGGTGTGTTGCATCTTGTGGATTTTGGAAATGCTAGTGATTTGAGCTGTTCACTGTTTAGCATTTAATAAGTGGATTGTGATGTTTTGGTGATTCGGAGTGTTCGCTAGCATGTCTTGTAACCAGCAAAAGTTACATCTCTCTTTGAAACATTAAGTTGCGGTAGCAAATAAACAATTCACTATGTCTACTACTCTCTTAGTGCAGTTGTCAACATGAAGTTTTCAGACATATATGGTGAATTATGTACAGAATTCCTTTCTCTGTTGAGTGCTTACTGTTCATTTCTACATGCAGTGCTCCAGCTTTCACCATGGTTCCGGGCAGGAATTTTTGCATCCAAAAAACATTATATGAAGTCCTGTCTGTAACTGAAGATGCTACATATGATGAAATCCGTGCAGCATACAAGTCTGCTGCCCTGAATACTCATCCTGACAAAGCACAGACAACTGTCGAGCCATCTGTGCCTTCAGATGAGCAGCAGGAATTTTTGAGTGTGCAGAAAGCATGGGAAATCCTGCGACATCCGGATTCTAGAGCAGAGTACGATAAGCAGCTGCGGTCATCCAGGCAGAACATTGAGATCATTGCATCTGAAATTGAGGTTGGGGATATGATTGTTGAGAGCGCTGCTGATACTGTGGAGCTGTTGTACCCATGTAGATGTGGTGATTATTTTTCTATCACGTCGCATGAACTTGGTGAGATGGGAATTTTGATTACTGAGGATGGAGATGTAGAGCTGCGGACATCTGATTCTGTATCAGCTTCAATTGTTCTGGGTTGTGGCTCTTGTTCTCTCAAAACACGATTGATTATAAACAACAGTTCATGATACATTTGGTTGTATGCTTTTGTTGAGGGCACTGGTTGTATGTTGTTCAGAAATTCATAAATGATCAGTTGAAACAAATGTCAGCACACTTGTCAAAGGTCATGATTCCCATTGTTCTGAAAATGTTGTACTGAAAGCTTATGTGTTCTTTCTCTTGTGAGGAGGCGTTGCAAGATCCTGATGGTTGCACTGTGATAATTGACTCTTTGACCGTTGTAATCAGCTAACTACCTCTGTCTATTCTAACTGCTGGGAATTAAAGACATACCTAGGTGGTTATTTGGTACATCTCTTTTGGTTAATGTTGTTTATTGACAGGTTTAATGCTCTCATCCGTCAATCGTTCACCTATGCCTCAGCCAGCAGCTAACATGAAAGCTTGATGTTCTTTAGAGTTCCTTGACAGGAAACCGTTGTTATTTAGTTGTGGCCGTTGCTGTATTCAATAAAATTGATAGCTCAGTAGTCTGTGGATCTCCTCACGTAGCGTACTGTGACCGTATCTGTACTGCTAAGGACAGCATCCCATGCAGAACAGCTTCAGCATTTGTTGTTTGTGAAATTATACCTGCCGTTACCGGCAAGTCATTTGCTGAACAGTCATTTCGCGAACAGGTCACATCTCCCCTTTGTTCAACTACTGCTTCCGCTGTCTTTTTGCTCATTGTATATGCATTCGTGGTCCTCAGTCATGAAATGCTTGCCATCCACGGTCAAGAAGCTGTACACGAGACCATCTAAGAAAACAACTACGTACGGGTCTCGGAATTTAAGAGTTCTCCATCGAGCGTTTCATTTCGCGAACCAGATCCTCGAGGCCCCATATCCTTTGGATTTTATTGCTCAGACAAAAGATCTCTGCGCATCCTGATCTTTGATTCTCCTGAAAGCTACATGGAACCACTGTCTGTACTGCTACACTGATTTTTTTCTCCGTCTTGCTCCAGAAGGTTGCATAGTAACTTCTTGCACTTCTCGGTGCTGGATGACCTCACCGTCGTTGAGAAACTACGCATTCTCCTCCATCTCTCGCCGTCTCGCCTCACACGTGGCACAGAGTGGGTCTGCCGGTGAGGGGTTGGTTTAGCGTTTGCTTTACGAGAGGCGCGAAAACAACGGCCACGACGACTGCCGCATCTTGGCCGCGCGAGCGAGCACCAAGGAATCCGGTAGAAACGAGTGTGTGTAGCATCCAATACGCGCGTGCCGGCTTGGTCTGATGCCGCCATGCCAACCGCCGGAGCACGTCGTAGGAAAGTCTGAGGCGTCGTTTTTCTCTCTCGGTGGCGCGTTGAGCAAGCCGCCGTCAAACTGTTGTGCATTGATGAGCAAGCTGCACGGTTAGTGCTCAGTAGTAGTCCTCCGTGAGTGCTGGCGGGTGAGAGTGTAGTCAAGGCGGCGAATTCATCCAAGCCGCGACGTTGCACCTGAAAAAGCGTACTACCCGTTTGGTACCTCGGGATCGAGAACGTTGTGGATTTAAGAAAAGTGTTGCAACTGTTCGTACAAATATTTCTCAGACTGCGATCACGTTTCTTTCATGCTTAGTTTTTTTTCTTCCTTTTTCTTTTTGCAAAGGGTCTTTCGTGCTTAGCTGGAACTAGTGTCCCTTTTTCTTTTTGCAAGGGCCTCATTGTTACCCAAAGTTTAGTAAATTTTACAAAGTTTCAAACAAAAACATATTTCCTTGGATGCCAAATTAGAAGATGCTCGCTTGGGCAACAGAACAAACATGCCGTGTATGACAATCCCCATCGCGGCAATCCTTCTCACGAAACACCCACACATGTGGCACATACAGAAACAAAAAGGTTCAGGTATTGCTAATTCGACGCCGCAATTTCTCGTCCAGCGTCCAACTCAAATATTCTTCCGTAGCCTTCAAACCAAAGAATTATAAATTCTACAAACCCCAACACGCTCACAATCACAAGCCTCTCTTTTCAAGTTGCAGGGCAGCTGTCATGGACGTCCACATCCCTCCTCCAGAAAACCCATTCTCCAATCTCCACACGTCAAGCTCCCCATTTATATCCACCACTCCTCATCGGATCACGAGCGCCCCCTCGATCGTATGAAAGCCGCACGAGCAGCTCCTCCATCCATCGGCGGCTGGATACACCTATATCTCTTGTGAGAGCAGTCAAGACAAGGAGCGAAATGCCTTGCCTGGCGCAAGAGTACCACACCAAGCTGCCAACCGCCGGCCACTACTGCAAGTCCCTGTCTTCCCTCATCCGGGAGACCTATGCGCACTGCCATGTCCCCTGCGTCAGGATCCCCGCCGGCGCCGGGTGGAGCTCCGGCGAGGACAGCGACGACGACAGCGTTCTCGATGACGCGAACGAGACCAAGCAGGTAAGGGATCGACAGCTCATGGCAATATGGCTTGGCTTACGAGTTCGCTTGATCCGTTCAGGGAACGAAGTATGTAAGTATGTGACACGTGCTGCCGTGTTGGTGATGCAGGTGATCCTCAACGAGATGAGGAACCGGCAGTTGAAGAAGCGGTACAGCTGCAGCGTCGTCGACTCGCCGTCGCCAAGGCTGACGACCGCCGCCTTCGCCTGGTCGTACACCCCGCTCGATTCGAAGACCGTCCTTGAGAAGTTGTCGAGTCCGAAGAAGCGCGTCGTGGTGGAGGAAGATGAGGATAGAGAGAAGGAGGAGGAGAAGGAGAAGGCAGACGACGACGGCGACGACTACTGCGACGCGGACGACGAGAGCGAGGCGTTCTACTCGGTGAAGAGCTTCTTCACGCGCAGCACGAGCCGGGGGGCGACCGTGGCGTCGTCGGTCTGCGGCATGGACCTGCCGCCGCCGCTGCTCCGGTCGCCGGAGACGTGGGAGGGGTTCCGGGACTGCGAGGGGTGGCCGTTCGGGCTGTGCCGCCGGCCCGCCGTCCTCCCGCTGCCGCCGCTGCCCAGCACGCCGGCGGACTCGTGGAAGTGGCGCAAGAGCGTCAGCAGCCTCGCCGGGAGCCCCGCTCCTGCTTACAGCTACAGAACCGCAAGCAGCACTTGATCTTTGCCCTGCATTTCCCAGAACCCCGCGAACCGTCCGTGTTAGCAGCGCTAGCTCCTGAGATGTGACGATGTTTACAAGTTTTCAGGCCTGAAAGTACATCTTGTAATCTCGATTGTTTACTCTGTGGAAGGAGTTGCAGGTGCCCCGTGTTCTGAATAATCAGATGTACTTTCAGACCTTCAAAACTCGGTTCTCTGTTCCGTTTGCATTTCAGAAAAGAAAAACATTTTTTTTTTTCGTTTGATGAGGTGAAGACAACTCTGCACTCGACATGTAAAAGTGTTGAAGTGCATAGCAGGAGCGCACGGCTGGTTAACTTTACTGATGACTTTCCAACTGACAAGACCAAAAGGAAAAGAGAATGCTCCTGTAATTGGCAAAGCGTTGCATCGGCACTCCACTACCAGATTCTGAATTCTGATCTCGATGGGTCCAAATCTGCGCAAATTGAGGGGGCATGATTCAGAGACGCAGCGAATTTATGAGGGAAGCCGAGCCAACTGCCTCATTTGTCAGTCTAAACATTGAGAGAAGCATGGTGAGGGGGCACAGCCTTGTCAAGGAAGGACGTACTGTATTCAGTCAAGGAGATACTTATTTGACTCGAGTGTGGGGTTGCAGTTCAGTCATCACTCATCACTGATCAGTGCATGATGGATGTTGCTTTGCGTTTGCATCGCTGAGCTGCGGGACCAGTACAGTGCAATGGAAAAGTGCAGTGCCAAATTGACGATATCTTAACAGTCTTGACTCTTGTGCACAGTTTTGACCAAACAGCAAATGATTGAAGTATGAACTGAAGGCAAGTGGTAGCATGCGCCGGTGCACATGATATGCTACTCCGTAAGATTTAATTCGAAGGACAGCTGACTCCGTGATGAGCTTTACTTGCAAAAGCTCTTACAAATCAAATAATAATCTGGACTTCAGAAAGAGAACGGGCAGATCAGTTCAGATATGGGCATGCCGCATTTGCATGTCGTCTACAATGTCACAGCTTCAATGCTGTATAGCCCGGTACTCCTAACTACTATTGGACAAAATCAGTCCTAACATCAACTGTTGCTCACCATGCTACAGTAATACTGCTGCCGAATTGGGCGGTCAAGAAAATCGATAAGATCAAGAGAAAACTTCATATGGAAGGGACAAGACACCGGTAACAGTGGCCAGAACAAAGGAGGGGTCAGGCTAGTCAATTGGCAAAGATGGTTCGAAGACCAAAGAATCTCGGAGGCCTCGAAATAATAGACCTGGAAAAATTCGGAGCAGCCCCCCTAAGACAAAGATGGATCTGGCATTTTTGGAGTGAGGAGGACAAACCAGTTACTGAAGCTGAGATAATGGTCTCTTCAGGGCATCCATAGTTAATGTTAGGACCGAATAGATGTTTCACATTGAACATTTTTCCGATTGTCTAAGGCAGACCAATGCTTCTGTTAAGTTGTGTGGAAGTGGAACAATCACTCATCAGTCCATACGAGCTCTGGCTACTTGACTATGATGATATGCCTCAAACAAATACTGTTTAAAATACACACAATTTTACTTGTGTAAACTTTGGCAATTTGTACGAGATCGTTTAAAAGTTACGCAAAAAAAAAAGAAAAAGAAAAAGAAAGTACACGTTCACCCTTCTTGAATATTTTCACTACCACTCTCCAATGCCCAAAGTTCTACTAACTGGGTATGTTACTTAACTGATTTCAATATATAATAATATAAATAAAGGGACATTGCAAAACAACCATCCTTTCAAACTCTAATTGTGTTTTCACCATTGGTTTTCAGATTTTACGATTTTACTATCAGTTTTCGAATAGTGATGGTGATCTTGCAAAATAGTTTTGCGATTTTACCATCAGTTTTCAAAAAATCAATGGTGATCTTGCAAAATCTGAAAGCAATCAATGGTGATCTTGCAAAATCTGAAAATCGATGGTGAAAACGCAATTAAAGTCTAGAATCATGGTTAAAGCGCTATTGTTTTATCAATAAATATAGAGCAGGTTGAAGCCAAAAGAAGTTCACATGTGGGAAGCATCTGTTTTCTTTTATTATATATACAACTTTTACACCAAAAATTACCACAGATTGTAACTATATAATAAATCATATCAAGAAATTATGAACTTTTGCTGAATTTTCAGTCACATGAAATTTTAGTATATATCGCTCAATATTTTTATGTTGCAATAGGTCTTTTTATGTTGCATCGATTTTCTCTTTCTGTTTTTCATCCCTACACAACATTGCAACATTTTTCATCCCTACACAACATGTATTAACTTCGATTTTTTTTTCTTTCTCTTTTATGTTGCAGCCAAGAGGAGGCGACGACTGGAGTAGAAAGATGTTCGTCTCGCTGCAAAGCAGCGGCTGCTTTGCAGCAGCTACAGTGTTCGCAGTTATTACTTCAGCAGCAGCTACATGTTTCAGCAGCAGCTACAGTGTTCGCAGTTATTTTTCTGCAGCTGCAGCCGCAGCTGCAGCGAAACGAACAGGCTATGGGCGTGCTTGGTTGGCAGCCACTACCGGCCACGCCAAACCTTAAGCAGCCACAGAAACATTTGCACGTGCTTGGTTGCTCTTCCCAAAATAGCTAGCAGTGCAATCGCAGTGCAAATTCTCGCCACAGTTTGTGGCGGACTTTTTTCTCGCCACACTCGTGGCGAAAGGTGCTATGGCGTGGCCAACTATGGCCAGGAACCAAGCAGACCCTATATGTCGCAACTTCAAGTTTTCTTGATCTAAAAAAAAAAAACTTCAAGTTTTCTTTCAGTTGACTGAATTGTGTAGGAGCATAACGGCCGGAAGTAACCACAAGATGACATCAGCACGTCGCATCCCTGCCGTTAATATCCCATCAAACCGCGCCCGTACATCCCTGTCTCTCCCTCGCAGACCGGCCACGGGCCCACTGACGCTCGGCCGGCGCCACGTCACCCCTCCCTCTCTGCAGTCTGGCCCCAGCAAAGACCTCGCGTCTCAGGACTCCGGACTCCTCCCGATCGCATCGCGCGCGCTCCCTCTTCGCCTCGACGCGTCGCCTCTCGACTCCGGCGGTCGTCGCCGACGTCGGAAGGGTGGGACTGAGTCAGCAGGTGGGTGGACTCCTGTACTCTGCCATAAGCTGGTATTCCACATACGAACTGCCTTCTCTCACCTCTCTAGTCGGCGCCGCCGCTTGCTGCTCGACTTACTGAACTGATGTTTGACGAGATCTGAGGCTGTTCATGTTTCGGTACGATTATTTAGTTGTGAAGGCGCGGGGCGACTGTTGGGATTCGATGCGGCGTGGAGTACTTTTGCGATTGACTTAGTATAGAACACAATTGTTTCCCCGAGAACGCAGCACAATGCACATTGGAGGTGCCATTGCTGTGTTTTGAAGCTTAAATTCAGCTCTGATATCTGTAACTGGTGTTAGTTTACAGTTTATTTTTGTATCCCTAGTGTAATTTATGCTGCAATTCAATGTATTTGACTGTTTTTTTTTTTTTTGCAAGGAATGTATTTGACTGTTAAATGTTAATTCGGTATGGGTTTAGTGCTCCTTACTGAATTGGGGTTGGCGTCCAGTTGTAGCGTATTATCTGTTGTTTTTGTTTACACTCTGCTATTTTTAATTTCTTATTCATGATCACCAAATTTCACATGCATTGATTTAATACTGCAGGCCAGATATAGTTTGGCCAACTTGTGGAAGCCTCGTGGAATTCTACGAGGCTGTCATATTGAAGATGACTGAGTTCCTTGAACTTGAGGCACAGGATGGGGTAAGGATGCCCTGGAATGTTATTCCAGGCACGAAGCAGGAGGCTACCAGCAGTGTGATCCCCGTTTCTGCCATCTATACACCTCTGAAGTCAATTCCTGAGATCCCAGTTCTCCCATATGCTCCACTCCGTTGTCGCATGTGCCGTTCCATTCTCAACCCTTTTTCCATTGTTGATTATGTCGCTAAGATCTGGGTCTGTCCATTCTGCTTTCAACGCAACCAATTCCCCCAACACTACTCCTCGATATCCGAAAATAATCTCCCTGCAGAACTCTTTCCTCAGTATACCACCGTTGAATATCTATCCTCCGCCGAAACTGGTCCTGCAGCGCCACCTGTTTTCATTTTTGTTGTTGATACTTGCATGATTGAGGAAGAAATTGGTTATTTGAAGTCTGCACTGGCACAAGCTGTTGAGCTATTGCCTGATAATTCCCTTGTTGGATTCATTACTTTCGGGACATATGTTCAGGTAACAACATCTCAATGTTCTGTTGCTAATATTCAGTGGTTGATTGGTTAATTTACTAACATATTCAATACCCGTGCTCGCAGGTTCATGAATTGGGTTTTGGCTTGTTGCCAAAGTCATATGTGTTCAAGGGAACAAAGGAGGTCACCAAAGAGCAAATACTGGAACAAATGTGTTTCTTTGCAGGAAAGAAAATGCCCACCACCGGGGTGATTGCTGGTACCAGGGATGGTCTTTCATCTGAGAGCATCTCTAGGTTCCTGCTGCCTGCTTCTGAATGCGAGTTTGTGTTGAATTCAGTTAAGAGCCAATGGCAATAAAATAGTAAATGATGCTATTCATACGACATAACACATCTTGATACTCAATAGTGCAAATGGCTGATATATTTCATTTTATTTGTAGGTCATAGAAGAAATGCAAAAGGACCCTTGGCCTGTTCCAGCTGATCAACGTGCATCAAGATGCACTGGAGCTGCCTTAAGTGTTGCGGCCAATCTCCTGGGGGTTTGTGTTCCTGGATCAGGTGCTAGGATAATGGCATTTATTGGTGGTCCATCTACAGAAGGACCTGGTTCTGTAAGTCAAAAATCTGTCAACTGGATCCCATTGTCTTTTAAGCTATCTGTTTGTTCATTTATCTGCATCAGTTGTGGGTTCACATGTCATATAAAGGGGAAATCAGGAGATTCGTTTTCCACCATACAACCAACATATCACATGGAAATTTTACATAGGTCCTAGAATCTCTGAAAATGCTTTAGTTTTTTTCTTTAACTTATTGGATTTTTCTAATTCTAAGAAGGAAATATGTTCACATGATTGGTCAACTTGTGTTTATATCGCTATTTCTGATGGGTTTACATTTCCCACAATTTCTCTTCACCCCTGTTGGTGATGATTCGATACCAGGGGGCATTGATTTTCTTCATTTTCTGCCAAAAAAAAAAACACTAATAGCCCTTACTACAAATACTGATTACACTCGAGTGCTTGGTGTAACTATGATTTTCACATCACATGTTTATAGACTTATAGTTCAGAGTTGTTTTCGTAATATGTTTTCTTGCGCAGTATGGTGACCGTCTTGCAAAATTTCCAGATTGTATCCAAATCCTTATCTGAGCCAATTCGCTCACACAAAGATCTCGATAAAGACTCAGCTCCACTTTATGATAAAGCTGTTAAGTTCTATGATCAGATAGCGAAGCAGCTTGTGCATCAGGGACATGTGCTGGATGTGTTTGCCTGTGCAGTCGACCAGGTTAGTTGTTCGACATTTTTTATGAAGTCAGTAATACCTCTTATGGACATAGACCAGCTGGCCAAAGGCCTTCTTTGAAAACGTTCTTACTCTTGCTTCCGCATGATGTTAGTGTATCTAATTTGTATCAATTAATTTCATGGGCCTATAGTTGTTACCTACATATGTAGTGTGAGTTAACTGTTTAAATTCCCTTTTCACTTTCCATTTCTTTAGCTGAAAATTAATGGCCTTATTAGTTATTACATACAGATATCGTTGCATCAGAATATACCACGTGCTTATACTTTGTAATGTGTTGTATACCAAATTGGAAAAGTTACAATGTGAAGTATTCTGATGTACTACTTGTCAAATTTCGGTCATGTTAAGAATTTCCTTTCGCTTCGGGCGTTCTGTGCATTTACATGTAAGACTATGCACAGCTGCTTCCAATAGTGGGTCAGACCATTGGAGTTATCAAATACATTTATGAAAGAGGAACCTTGAATAAGCAAGAAACTGGATGTACCTCTGTAAAAAAAAAAAAAAAAAAATTGGTGTGTAAATTTTGATGGCTAGTTACTTTGTTCTGTACTAATAATTTCTTTTTTTGCGCATGGATTTTATAGGTTGGTGTCGCTGAAATGAAGATTGCCATTGAGAAGACTGGAGGAATTGTTGTGCTCGCTGAAAGTTTTGGTCATTCTGTTTTCAAGGACTCACTTCTCCGCATTTTCCAGTCAGCAGATGACAGCCTTGGTTTATCATTCAAGTAAACTATTCTATTATCCATTTTCATTTAATTGGAGTGGTACCATGGATTTTGTTTGATGATTTGCATAACAGATAGAATTGAAGGACTTGAATCAAGTATTGTTCCTTTTTAAACTTTGGCATGCAGTGCAGTTCTCAGCTGGAGTGCTACTGGTTTCTAATTTTTATCTAATGGGAAATAAAGTTGGGTGTACTCCACTAAAGCTTTTAGGATAACCAGCTGCGCTGCATGCTTAGGCACTGTACAAGAGCTTAAAATTGGGGTGACTTATTAATCCGCTATTTGAAACGTTGCATCTAGTGTATCTCTTGCGATAGGCTGACTGGCTGGCATGGTTGCAAAGGCACCCTCTTGCTGTTATTTCAATAGATAATTCCATGTATGTTACTACTGGCAATTATGCAAGTCTGAACTGGAATGTTTAGTCTTGGGGTGACTCTTGGAGATTTCTTAATCAGTTTGCGTTCAATGTTTGCAGCGGTATTCTTGAAATTAACTGCTCAAAAGACGTAAAGATTCAAGGCATTATCGGACCTTGTACTTCCCTGGAGAAGGTATTACTATGTATACAATAACCACTTGTTACATTATTTTGGTTCATAATTAACAAGATTGTCTAATTCTCTATCATTTCAAATATTGCTGTCAATACAGAAAAGTCCTCTGTCTTCGGACACTGTTATTGGTCAGGGAAACACTAGCGCCTGGAAGATGTGTGGTCTGGACAGAAAAACATCAATCTGCTTATTTTACGATATTGCGAAAAAAGATGGTCCAGATTCAGTCGGTCAATCAACAAGCAATCAGTTCTACTTTCAGTTCTTAACTTAGTAAGAGAAACTTTGTTTCCATTTTCCTATTCATATTTATGTAGCTAACTTTGTTTTAGACAAATTTATCTGACTTGCTTGAGGATGGCCACATTCAGTTATCAGCACAACGAGGGTCAGATGAGATTAAGATCGACTACAATCTCAAGAAGATGGGTCTCTGGTCCTGGCAGTGTGGAGGCAAGTTTCCTTTTTGTTGGGCTAATCTGATAATTATGAACTTCTATTATTTTATTTTTACCAGCTTTAGTTGGTTTACAGGTTTAGTTGATTCAAGTTTGTTACTTTTATGTTTTCAAAATGTAGTAGAAAGCTTGATTCCTAGTTTTTCTAGCTTTTTGTTTTTTGAGGAAATTACAGTAGGGGAAGCCCCTACTGTGCTATTTAGTTTTTCTAGCTTGTTGCTCTGGTGTTTCATTGTTTCTCTTTTAAAACAAAACAAAATTATATATTCCTTGATAAGTTTTGTGTTTTGTAGGAGCTTATTGCTGGCTTTGATCAAGAAGCTGCTGCTGCAGTCATGGCCCGGTTAGTGTCATTCAAGATGGAAAGTGAGGTACCTGTTCTACCATCAGTAATTGTTACTTCACTTTTAGCTGTTGCTCAGTGAGTCCCGGCCTTTTTCAGTTTTCATGAAATGGCTAAATTTAGTGCTATGTGTGAGATGAGAATCAGAATAGATCATTCGTTCGGTCCATGCACACTCATTCATCATTTAGGCAAGTTGTCCATTCATAAAGTCTTCTCCTGGTCCCTTTTGGGCGATATTAATACATTCTGCATAGCATATGACTTACTAACCGCAACAGTTTCTAAGTAGCTTAGCTCAAGTTGGCGTTGGCTTGGTTGTGTTGATTTCTGGGAAATACTGGAGACTCCTGAATCATTCTAAATTCAAACTATATACTCATCTTAATATAATAACATTGTCTGTCATGGATTCTTTCAGGATGATTTCGACCCAGTAAGATGGCTTGATCGCTCTTTGATACGTGTATGTTCGAAATTTGGAGAGTACCAGAAGGAAACACCCTCATCCTTCAGTTTATCCCCACGGCTATCAATATTTCCCCAGTTTATGTTTAATTTGAGGCGTTCTCAGTTTGTTCAGGTAGTTGGTTCACTATTTTTTGTTGAGCAATGCATCAAATGTGAAATCTTTACGTATCTGGATATTAATTGTTTACAACTCATGCAGGTTTTTAATAACAGTCCCGATGAAACTGCATATTTTAGGATGATGTTGGACAGAGAGAATGTAGCCAATGCGGTTGTGATGATTCAGCCTTCACTTATATCCTATTCGTTTCAGTCTGGGCCAGAGCCAGCTCTCCTGGATGCAACTGCGATTGCTTCTGACAAGATCCTTTTGTTGGATTCTTATTTCACTGTTGTCATCTTCCATGGTTTAACCATTGCACAGTGGCGAAATGCCCGTTACCAAGATCAAGAAGGTCATGAGGTAATTCTTCATCGGAATGTTTTGTTGGCCGTGATTATTTTTGTCATGTAAAATTTTCTTATAGATGCTTCAATTTATCTTGCCTTCCAATCATAATATCTTTCTTTTTGTATTTCCCTTACTACTGGACAAGGTAGATTACATCTAGGGTGCATTACGGATTGCATTTTTGTAGTTTTCCATCCAGTGCTCAAACTTGTGTATTGTTCAGGCGTTTGCCCAGTTGTTAAAAGCTCCACATGAGGAAGCTAATGCAATAATCAAGGAGCGGTTTCCTGTACCCCGTCTGGTAGTCTGTGATCAGTATGGATCTCAGGTACATATATTCCCTGTTCAATCTGAATCTCAAAGTTCTTTCGAAGACGATCTGGATGGGCTTGATAATCATGGTTCAGTCTTAACTTGCACTTGCATATATGAGGGTACTCCAGGACATGGGATAAGATAAGAGTTACTGCAACAAAATGGTGCACTTTTTTTTTTTGAAACAGTAGGGAAGGACCTTACTGAACTAAAAGAGCCACCCAAAGAGAGATGATGACAGTGGTCGTATCTTACATTTGGGCTTATGGAATTATAAACTATATTTTATTGTTTAGAGGAACGGTAATTGTCCAAAAAAAAAAACTTTGCATTTTTTAGAGTTCCAAAACCTTAGAGTTCCATTAGAGGTTAGATCTTATCATAACAGTAGTCTCATTCCTACTTCGAAGATAAGTGGAGTGATGTATTAATATCCGATGCTAAATTTTGCAGTCTTAAGCAATACTTATTGAAAATAGTATCAAGCATTACTTCTTTCTGAAATTGCAGGCTCGATTTTTACTAGCAAAGCTCAATCCATCGGTGTCATATAACTCTGGTAACCCGTCCCCTGGGGGAGATGTCATTTTTACGGATGATGTGAGCTTCGAGGTTTTCATGGATCACCTTCAGCGACTAGCAGTCCAAGGATAGAATCCATTGACAAGTGCATCGAACAATTTTGTACTATCATTGATTTCGCCGCTGTACAGTAAGAAGCGTATTTTCTGTTTGTGATGTCTTACAAATTCGGTATAGCCGAGTTAAGTTTCGCTTTTTCCCTTCAAATTCTATATCAAAAATTATTTCTTAAAAAAGTTACAATGGACATGTAGATTGCCAAAGAGGCTTCATCAAATACGAGCAGATACTTGTTTCCTTTCGTTTAGGACCGGCCTTCCAGCTTGCCGATTTCAGCTGTGGAAGACATTGTGTTAGGCCTCGCTGCAGGATCATCAAAGATTTGCACCCTGTTTTACATTTTTTTTTTTTGGTTTTATAATACCCAACGAGTGACCGTGGCCTTCAACGGAAAATCTATTTCTAAACTGAAGCAGACGTACTCCCACGCTTCTCTGCCGTACGCGTGTCCACACATGCTTCGATACATGACGCGTGTAAATCCCCAACGAACGGCGCCGTTATCTTCGCGCAACAACAGCTTTACAGCTCCTGGGCCAGCGCGGCGCGATGGAGTTGTTGTATGCGGGGAACAGCTGGGCCCAAAGCAGTTGCGTTCACACAACAGGCCACGTGAAGGAAGAGTGGGCGCTGCTCCTGCGTGTGCTGCCGCCGCAGTCGCTGCAACGCGCACAAGAGAGCCCACCTGCTCCCCGTCCTCTCGCCGGCGCCCGCCGGCCTGCACCACGGTTGGTGACCTCGCCTCGAGTTCGCCGGCCCCGACTAGCGTGGCGCGCGCACGTCCACCCCCAGATTCAGGTCAGCTCTATTTTTTTAGCACTGTAGCACCTATGAACAGTTAAATTTTTCTTTTTTTCTCATTTTCCGGCCCACCCCCATCAGCCCAACTAACTTCCGGCCCACCCCCAAGCCCACACCTGGACTCGCCACTGGCGCACGGGGTTCCGGTCGGCGGCGAGGAAGCCATGGAGATATGATGCGCGCCCGAGAGTGTTGGTGTCGAGGACGCGGAGGCGCGCGGGTAGAGCGGAGTGGAAGGTGGATCGACGGAGGCTTGCCGACAGGGCCGTCCTCCTCCGCCGCTGTCTCGCACTCGTGCGTATGCCGGACGAGAGCGCGATGCCGAGGAGCTCGTAGAAGAGAGAGAAGAGCTGGTTCGAGAGAAGAGCTTTCCGCAGGCCACGTGCCCCCCCCCCCCCCCCCCCCCCCCCCCCCCTCTCTCTCTCCCCTCACTAAGTTTCTTTATTTAATCAACGCATGCATCTTTAGCTCAAATACTCCGGCCAGGGTACGTGGTACTTCGGTATACTTCGGCCAGCAGGGTACGTGGTACTTCGGTATACTCCGGCCAGTGTATGTGGTACTTCGGTTGATACAGAATTACAGATGTGCAAAACCATAATGTGTTTCAAACATACATACCAGATTCTATCTCCTGAGTATAGACATATTGATCATGAGATGGCCGCTTATGAACAATGGTATAAAATGATTTGATTTTCATGGTCAGGTATCTAATTTGTGATCAAGCTTGAGTAGGCACATACATAAAAAATAGATGTCAAAATTCCATAAAAAAAATACAAAAGGCTATAATTGATAGTTCATGTCATTATCTATAGGGAAAATCCATTCAGAGCCATCATCATAAACTACAATCCCTTATCAACCGCCGATAAAACTCTTCACCCGTATATGCCAGCGTACCAAAAAAAAAAATCCCTTCCAAGACCGCAGCTCATTCCAGGACAAATCTGCCCTTCAGTTCATCAACCACGGCGACAAGCCGTCTCGCCATCTCACGTGCAGGTCTTCCGCGATGCTCCGTCATTGAAGCTCTCTCCGAGCTCAGCCGCAACACCTCCTCCCCTGGCGATGAGACGAGGTACGCGGACGCCCCGCCTCCTCTGCTGCCAACAAACTGGTATGTGGACGCGGCTCCCCTCCCAACGAGCGGGTTTATCTAGGGTTTTTAGGGTGTAGGCTTTATCAAGGGTTTTTAGTTTAGGTTTTATCAAGGGTTTTGATTTTAGGGTTTATCAAGGGCTTTGAGTTTAGGGCTTAGTAAGGATTTGAGTTTAGGGTTTCTCAAGGGCTTCGAGTTATAGGCTTTATCAAGGCCTTCGAGTTTAGGCTTTATCAAAGGCTTCGAGTTTAGGGCTTATCAAGGGATTTGATATTAGGGCTCATCAAGGGCTTTGACTTTAGTGCTCATCAAGGGCTTTGACTTTAGGGCTCATCAAGGACTTTGACTTTAGGGCTTTGGGTTTTATTGTCGGGGGTTTACTAAGTACAGTTTGTAGAGTTTTTATTTTCTTCAAGGGTTTAAGGTTGAGTTTAGGGTTTATCAAGGGTTTTGAATTTAGGGTTTATTAAGGGTTTGAGTTTATGGCTTATCAAGGGTTTTGATTTTATGGTTTATGAAGGGATTTGAAGTTAGGGTTTAGCAAGGGCTTTGAGTTTAGGGCTTATCAAGGGCTTTGACTTTAGGGTTTTGGGTTTATTGTCGGGGGTTGAGTAAGTACAGTTTGTAGGGTTTTTTTATATTGTTCAGTGTTTTGGGTTTTGGGTTTAGCGTTTATGGTTTATCAACGAGTGGGTTTAGGATTTTGCCGCTTATGAACAATGGTACAATTTGTGTGGGTTTTTTTTTTTGGTTTAGGTTTTTTGGGTTAGCTTTAGTGTATGGTTAGTGGCCAGGGCATATGCTCTCGGTCCGCAGAAGGACACGATCTCAAGGTGTGCAACTAAGGGTCTTTGTCTAGCCTATTCGGTTTGACATGGCTGATTATAGCTAGTTAATATAATGAGCTGGTTCAGTTTGGCTAGTTAATACAAACTATGTGTTCTCGTTATGTCTTCACGAGCAAAGCGTGAACAAAATTTTGTTGTACATACCTTTGAGCAATTCGCGAGCCGAAAGATAGATGCATATTTTGTGTCATTTTGCTAAATGATATCATTTAGATGGGGGGGTCAATTCTACAAATTGGATATAGCAATAAATAAATCAGAAAAAAATATTTTTATTTTACATAGAAAAAACATTTTTGTGTGAACGAGATTCGAATAACTTCGAAATAACTGACATTATTTTTATCTGTGAAAAATAAGCCTCAAATTGCAAATAAGATCAAGGATGATAGAACAACAACCGTAATATTATATTTCTCTTATTAATATTTATTTGATTGTGTGGTATGTATTATTTAAACCAACCTACGTAGCCTTCCAACGTAGGCTTTTGTTTCATTTTACATGACGTTTTGGAGGAGCGAGTAGAAACCAAGGCACTAGAAAATTTTACTCCGCTACCCTCGGTCAGTACTCAGTACACGAACACAGAAAAGCTCGTGAGCACGCACCAGAACAGCTCGTGAGCATTTACTACCATTTGTTTAGTACTACTATTATGCTCTCTCGCCGGTCTAAAAAAAAAAAAGGTTTGCCCTCTTGCCGGCCACCATTGCTTCGGCAGTACTACTCTGCTTAGTGCTCACTCGCCGGCTTGCCGCCCACCGCGTCACCTTGAGGAGCGCTTGCCCACGGCGTACACGCGCCGCCGCCTCCAGCAAGCAGGGCACGAACAGCCATCTTCAAGCATCCAGTCCCAAGAACCATGGACCTCCGCGCGGCATGGATTTGGGCGTCATCAGGCAGAGAAAAAGAGATGGGGGCGGTGATGAGTTGCGCATGGGCGCGACGGATCTAGAGCTGATGCTGCTCGAATCGAGGACGAATCACGCCTGGCCGTGCATCTCATCGAGAGCCATGGCGTGGTGTCGCGCGGCCCTGGTCAGGGTGGAGCCGTGGAGGAGGAGGCTGGGGATAAGGTGGGACCCAACTCTGTCAAAACCTGCGTCCCTTTCTTCCCACGTTGTTCTGTCTCGCTTTTCACCGGTCGACGCCGTTTGGAAGGGCCGTCAAGCGGAGGACGCGTGTAGCTTTCTGAGCGTGGGAGTACGTCTGCTGCAGGTTAGAAAATCCGCGTTCGGCCTTCAACTACCCAAGCAATAGGCCACCAACTCTCGATGCGTCCAACAAACGCCTTCCACCATGGACACTGAGCCCGGCGTTGACGAGGTGGCGATAGATGCCCCCATGAGCTTCCGCATCTACAAGAGCGGAAGGATCGAGCGCCTCCACCGGCCAGTCCTTCCTGCCGGCCTCGACGAAGCCACCGGCGTCGTCTCCAAGGAAGTCGTCCTGGACGCCGGCACGGGCCTCTCCGCGCGCCTCTACCTCCCTAAGCTCCATGAACAACCGACGCCCAAGAAACTCCCGGTCCTCGTCAACTTCCACGGCGGCGCCTTCGTCATCGGGTCAGCCGGCGACTCGAGATACCACAGCTACGTGAACTCCCTCGCCGCGGCTGCCGGGGTCCTGGTGGTGTCCGTCGACTACCGCTTGGCCCCGGAGCACCCTCTCCCCACGGCCTACGAGGATTCCTGGGCCGCGCTTCAGTGGGCGGCGTCGGCGCAGGACGAGTGGATCGCCGAGCACGGCGACGTGGGCCGCCGCCTCTTCCTCACCGGGGACAGCGCCGGCGCCAACATCGTGCACGACATGCTGCTGAGGGCGGCGGCCGGCAACAGCGCCGGGCTGAGCATCGAGGGCGCGATCCTGTGCCACCCATGGTTTGGCGGGAACGAGCCCGTCGAGGGCGAGCCGGTGGACCGCGCCGCCGTCTCTGCTAAGCTCTGGATGTACGTGTGCCCCGGCGCCGTCGGCGGCGCCGACGACCCCAGGTTTAACCCGTTGGTGCCCGGCGCGCCGGCGTTGGAGAAGCTCGGGTGCGCGAGGATGCTCGTGTGCGCCGGGAAGAAAGACTCGCTGTTTGCGAGGGGCCGCTCGTACTACGACGCCGTGGGCGCGAGCGCGTGGCGCGGGACCGCGGCGTGGCTCGAGTCCGACGGGGAGGATCACGTCTTCTTCCTCAAGAAGCCCGAGTGCGACAACGCCAAGCAGCTTATGGACCGCGTCGTGGCGTTCGTAGCTGGGGATTGACTTGAGTTGCGATGTCTGTGTCTGCAGTGTTCGAGCCGTAATGCATTTTGGGACTTGAAAATGTCGTGGCGCGTGCAAGTTTTTCCGTTCACGGCTTTGAATAAATTGGCTGTGGTGGTCCACCGGTTTTCAGTGGTGCTGTGATCTGGTTTGAATTATACTACTATACTACCTACTCTCACAAATACTACCCCACTGATCGATCAGGGGATCATAAATCCTCCCTGTATTTTACTTCCTCAATTATTGTTGTGGGCTTTGAGTCTTTGTCACCCCATCGATTGGCTCAAGTTGCCTTTGATCTGATCCTGGCCATTTAAATCCGCCTTATCTCTCGATGCCTGCAAACTTTCTTTCCCACCAAGGACAAACCAACGCCTTGCACCATGGCCACTGAGCCCATCCCCGACGAGGTGACGATAGAGCTCCCCATGCACTTCCGCGTCTTCAAGAGCGGAAGGTTCGAGCGCCTCCACCGTCCTCCACTCCTTCCTGCCGGCCTCGACGAAGCCACCGGCGTCTCCTCCAAGGACGTCGTCCTGGACGCCGGCACCGGCCTCTCCGTGCGCGTGTACCTTCCCAAGCTCAAGGAGCCGTCCAAGAAGCTCCCGGTCCTCGTCTTCTTCCACGGCGGCGGCTTCATCTTCGAGTCAGCCGTCTCTTCCACGTACCACAACTACCTGAACCCTCTCGCCGCGGCGGCCGGCGTCATCGTGGTGTCCGTCGAGTACCGCCTCGCCCCGGAGCACCCGCTCCCGGCGGCCTACGACGATTCCTGGGCCGCGCTCCGGTGGGCGGCGTCGGCGCAGGACGAGTGGATCGCCGAGCACGGCGATGTGGGCCGCCTCTTCGTCGCCGGCGACAGCGCCGGCGGCAACATCGTGCACGACATGCTGATGAGGGCGTCCGGCGACAACGGGCCGAGCATCGAGGGCGTCATCCTGTTCCACCCGTGGTTTGGCGGGAGCGAGCCCATCGACGGGGAGGCGGAGGGCGGCATCGATTACAACGCGATCTGGGCGTTCGCGTGCCCCGGCGCGGTCGGCGGCGCCGACGACCCCAGGTTCAACCCGATGGCTCCCGGCGCGCCGGCGCTGGAGAAGCTCGGGTGCGAGAGGATGCTCGTGTGCGCCGCGAAGGAGGACGAGCTGTACGCAAGGGGCCGAGCCTACTACGACGCCGTGGCGGCGAGCGCGTGGCCTGGGACTGTGGCGTGGCTCGAGTCGGAGGGGGAGGATCACGTCTTCTTCCTCAAGACGCCCGAGTGCGACAACGCCAAGCAGCTCATGGACCGCGTCATCGCGTTCATAGCTGGGGCCTGAGTCCGTACGTGTCTCAGTGTCTGCATCGTTTCGAGCCGTAACGTAACGTAGTATTGGACTTTAGATCGCGGCGTGCAAGTTTTTCTTGCACCGGCTTGAATAATTGGGGGATAATATCATATGATATTGTTGTATCTCTCAAATAAAGTAGCGGACTTGATAATCTTAATCGCACGTGCAACTTTTAAATTCTAAGGATGCTTTTCACAATTCCACTGAAAGTGTGCTTTCCATCAAATATTTTCCTTTCAGAATATGAATAGGCTTTCGTGGTCTGGGCAGGAGCTTGTTCACAAATTTGGAATATCCGTGTGACAGAAAATGTTAAGATATCTATTATCCACATTTCAGCACAAAATATTTTTTTTTTGCGAAAAGGGGAATTTCGTTAATATTGAAGCAAATTACATCCCCTGATTATAAGAGCATCCCAATCAACGCCAACTCCATTGATGGGAGACAACAAACCTTGAAAGAGTTGAAAATTCCACCATCCCATCTAGGATCACCGTCCCAGACGGATATGCCACGGAAATAATATATATGCTACTGCTTTCAGCTTTATCTACATACGGTTGTAGTAGTTTTGGTGCATGGTAGTGAGGAGGGAGGGATCATATCTATGGCTAGAAGTCATATATAATAGAGTAAGGGATAATTATGTTCTTATCCTCACTTTGAACTCTAATTATAATTTTACTTTAATTTTCAACTTCGTGATTTTATCTTTGGTTTTTCTACCTGAAGCCGGAGTTTACCCTCACCAGGGGTAAAATTGAAATAGAATTATTGTTATTTCACCCCTAGTAGGGGTAAACTCTAGCTTATGTGGTTGAAAAATTAGGGATAAAATTACAAAGTAAAAATAATTAAGGTAAAATTAGAATTAGAGTTCAGAGAGAGGGTATGCTAAATTTCAATGGACTATAGGTACTTCATATTAAGCCAAACTTCATAACAATAGATTTTTGATATGTTCTTCATGAGATATCAAGCAAGTCTTAATCGTCACATATGAGAACGTCCCTACAATCTTTAGTTTATGATAGTTTTTTTTTTTCGGCTGGAAGATTAAAGATAGTTTTGCCGTAGCATCTTTAGTTTTGCAGAATTTGCTCAATAGACCATATATTAAAGGAACATCTTTCTTTTCTTTATAATATCTTACAAATTGTTTGTCCAATAAAAAACATCTTTCTTTTTTTTAGGGGTAAAATAGACAAAGTGGATTGTTTAGGAGAGTAAAATAGACTTTTTCCTTTTCAAAATAATTTCTTCCCCGGCGACCCTTGGCCATCCAAAAAAATCATCCAATGGCCAGGGGACGTGTGGTCACGGTTCACTCCCATACACTGAGCTGATAGATCACATTATCACCACTCAAACCATGTGCTAGTGTTGGAGCGTAGAAGCTTACTCGCATATCCTTCCGAATGCTCTGTCGCTAGTTCCTTGTTCATATGTAGTAAAGCACTAGCAGACTCCACTGTTTCCTATGAATCGAGCTCTCTGTCGCCGCATCCTATGCTCCAGCAACAAGATCGAGCGCCGGATTTTGCGTACACCATGGTTTCCAGCAATCCGGCTAGGATCAGTTGTTAATAGAACTGGTTTTGCATCTCAAAAGTATCTGTACTATTGTCTTCGGAAGCCTGCAAGTTTTGTCGCCAAGGCCAAGCCAACACCTTCCCCGACAGCCATGGACGCCGCCGCGGCAGACGAGGTGGTGGTGGACGTCCCCATGCAATTCCGCATCTACAAGAGCGGAAGGATCGAGCGCCTCAACCAGACTCACGTTCCAGCTGGCCTCGACGAGGCCACCGGCGTCACCTCCAAGGACGTCGTCCTGGACGCCGGCACGGGCCTGTCGGTGCGCGTGTACCTCCCCAAGCTCCAGGAGCCGGCCAAGAAGCTCCCGGTCGTCGTCTACGTCCACGGCGGCGCCTTCATCATCGGGTCAGCCAGCGACGCCACGTACCACTGCTACGTGAACTCGCTCGCCGCGGCGGCCGGGGCCCTGGTGGTGTCCGTCGACTACCGCCTGGCCCCGGAGCACCCGCTCCCGGCGGCCTACGACGACTCCTGGGCCGCGCTCCGATGGGCGGCGTCGGCGCAGGACGAGTGGATCGCCGAGCACGGCGACGTGGCCCGCCTCTTCCTCGCCGGAGACAGCGCCGGCGCCAACATCGTGCACGACATGCTGGTGAGGGCGGCTGCCGGCGACAGCGCCGGGCCGAGCATCGAGGGCGCGATCCTGTGCCACCCGTGGTTCGGCGGGAACGAGCCCATCGAGGGGGAGCCCGAGGGCGGGCCCGCGGCCTCCGCTGGGCTCTGGATGTACGCGTGCCCGGGCGCGGTCGGCGGCGCCGACGACCCCAGGTTTAACCCACTAGCGACTGGCGCGCCGGCGCTGGAGAAGCTCGGGTGCGCGAGGATGCTCGTGTGCGCCGGGAAGGAGGACGGGCTGTACGCGAGGGACCGCGCCTACTACGACGCTGTGGCGGCGAGCGCTTGGCCTGGGACTGTGGCGTGGCTCGAATCCGACGGGGAGTCGCACGTCTTCTTCCTCGGGAAGCCCGAGTGCGAGAACGCCAAGCGGCTCATGGACCGCGTCGTGGCGTTCATTGCTGGGGCATGATTTGCTCGCTGTCTTCATTTGTGTGTGCCGCATTGGAACCGTACTCCCTCCATATTGAGCGTGTGAAAGTTTTTCCTTCAGGTTGAATAAGTAGTTCGGGTGTGCTCCCTCCGGATGGATTTTATTGTCGTTGAGACAACACGGCCAGTTCAATTTTTAACTCTGTGGACGGTCCTAACGACAGTAAATTTCATATGGAGGGAAGTTTCCCCTGGGAGTATGTATTGAAATTGTTCTCAGAATTCAAATCTTAATGCATTATCAATAAGATGATTTTTTTTTAATCATTTCAGCCCTGTTTTTGATTGCTACTAGCTCTCTCTCAGTTTACAACAACATTACTCAGAAACCTGGATTTGGACAAACCATCAACAAACCACGAATCCCAGCTGGGATGCAATTCGATAAAATACATTGAATTGTGAAGTTCCCTAAGGCTACACATCAGGGTAACATAACTCTAAATCACGAACTACGTATCCAAAATACATCAGGCACACACCAACCGAGTTAATCTTTAAGACTGCATGGCATCGTCTCCATCTGCTTCCCCTGCTGCAACTTCATGGAACATGTACTGGCTCTGATACTCCATCAGGTACTGTGTCGATCTCTTGACGTCCAGGAAGAGCCCATACACCCGACTAATATCATCCATCTCCACCACCTTGCCCTTGCGCTTCTGGCAGGCTAATGCCGCAGAAGTGATTAGGTTGATCGCATACCGCAGGGAGGTCTCCACTCCGATCTTCGTGAGCAGGGCCTTAGCATCCGCGGACATCTCAACATCCTCTTCGTCACACCTGATGTCCAGGATCTTGCGGATGTCATCCTCTGTGTATGGCTGCGTCGTGATGATCAGGAGACGGTCAAGGAAGTCTGGAGGTATCCCATGTGGTGACCGGTAGTTTGTCCCACGAATCGATGTAATCCCTCGGTTTGTTGCAATGACTAGGATTGGAGCCATATCATTTTCCAATGCACGGTTTAGGAAGGAGAAACATTCAATATCTAGCATGTGGACTTCGTCAATAAACAGAACGCCAGGAACAATCTCAGCCTTTCCTTCCTCTCTCCACTCAGCAACTTTGGTGTCAATTTGCTCTCGAACCTCTGCACGAATTTCACCAGTATCACCAGTGAACAATGCAAGAAAACCCTGCGTCCTGCACACAAAATAGGAAGCTATCAGAACAAAGTTGGGTGGTTACTTTACTTTTCAAATTCAACAAACTGCATCTGAAACTCAGTAACTTTCAATCCATGTCATGTACTTCAAAAATTAATTGAAAAGGTATTGCAGCTCAATGCAATTCCAACTAAACAAGATCCTCATAGACTCGGAATCACATCAACTATAGTGACTGTATTAAGCAGACATTTAGATTAAGATCACATACAGATATCTGTATCAAGAAGACATTTTGATAAAGATCATATACATATATCCATGTTTGCATACATCTGCAAGTTATATGTTGGAGGGTGCTCTGTAGCTTGTGCAAAACATATCTGCTAAGACTGACTCCAACAACAATAGCCATTTTTCAGAGGCAATCCCCCCATTGCATGGCGTCTACAGTGCTTTGCATTCGTTTCCCGTCGCGCCATCTCCATCAGAGCGATTGCAATTCTTTCCCATCCACCTTCTCCGCCCGCATCGCCAGCGCTCCCGCGCCGCCTGCCCCCGCTCGCCATGCCAATGGCAACCTATGGCCATGGCAGGCCACCACCAGTCCAAGCGTTGCCGCTTCTCTCCCGCCCCCGCCCCTCCACTGCTCGACTAGCTCGCCGACGAGCTCCTCGACCGTGTCGCCGCCGCCGACCCGCGGTGCGCTCCTTCTCGCGCTCGACCCCGCCGCCGCTGGCCCCGCGCGCCGTCGCCACCCCTTCGCGCTGCCGCAGCAGTCCAGCCCCAGAGGCCTCGGCGGCGCCTGATGCTGCAGCTCCGAGGCGCGCGCGGGGCGAGGGGCGTCGGGCGGGCGCCGTCCCGTGCGGGTGCTTCTGCAGCCGCGTCGCGTGTGGCAATCGGGTGCTCGCAACCACCGCCGCGCCATACGGACGCTGCAGCCATGCCGTGCAAGCATAAGGTGTGGACTAGTCGTCTCGTCTGTGTGGATGCGCCTTCCGTTCGCCGTAGCGTCCGTGTGGACGGCCTGCCGTTGCTAGCGTGGAAGGAGTTCCGGTGCTCTCGTTGCAAGAGCACGATGTGGAAGAAGATGGAAAGAAAATGACGAAGCATGCCATCCTCGATTTGCATGGTGAAGGTAAGAATAAATCGATTCAGTTGATCTTTTGGTACCTTCCGATCTGTTGTGTCTTCCGTGCAGGAGAATTTCTGAATCAATGTTCTCCTCCCAGAAATTCTTCACCAAAAGCAAAAAATGCCTCCGTTCTGTTTCTTTGTCCAGGAGTACGAAGGCGTGATGGAAGAGGATATTGTCGAGAAGAGCGAAGTCGATGGCCCGTAATACAGCTCCTGCGCCGCCGCGCTTCAGGTTGTTGTCGACCGGGTGGAAGAATAAGAGGTCAGCGCGGCCCTGCGGAGCGGGGAGGCAACGGACGGGGCCAGCGCGACGGCGGCGCGGCAGAGCGGGCAGGAAGAGTGCGCGCAGAGCGGCAGCGCGCGGAGCTCGCCACTGGCTTCCCTGCTGCCCGTCGTGGACGGCCTCGTCGTCATCTTGGGAGGAGCACAGGCGCTGCGGCGGAAGCAGGGCGAGGGGCGGCCGTGCGTCGGCGCGAGCGAGGCGGGGCCCGGCGGCGGGAGCGGGCGGGCGCTGCTGCCTCGAATGCATTGGAGAGAGGGAGTCTATTTTTACATCTTCTCTCTCTTCAAAATGCAAAGTGCCTTCTCTTTTGGCTACTCTGTTGGAGACACTTTTGGTGATGCAGTGTCAATCGCAATGCATAAATGGGTTTGCCTGCTGCTGTTGGAGTCAGTCTAAATGTGGAATTGACTAAATAACTTGTAACAGTAAGATCAACTTATTATGACATTGAATTGCCCAGCCCCTGAACACAAGCGAAAGCTACAGCAAGATCTAGCAGATCTTTTCTTAAACTAAAGTTGCAAGAATCTGCTGAATAACATATTAGCATACATTATTCATGTCTCAAAAGCTAACAGCAAAGCAGTTTTTTTTTTTTTTTTTTTTTTTTTTTTTTTTTTTTTTTTTTTTTTTTTTTTGCCCCAGCCAATAAGAATATACTTCAGATTCAGAGATCTCCAGCTTAGTGCAATATAGGCTTGCATGTCATACGAATGGATCATCATTTTCAATGGAATGAAAATCATTGGGTATGCTCACATTAATAGGTAAGACTCTATTCCCAGTTATTTAGATCTGATCCACATTCCAATGATTTAATGGATATGAATTGAATCACAATCCACAAAAGAACTGCAGCACTAAATAGTCTGTATGCTCTTGTAGGGGACAACAGCAAATTAGCATCATAGAGAGAGTTCTGACTACCGATGCAAGGCATATCATGACAAACTCAACATATTGGAGGCCAAAACTTTCAGCCTTCAATGTATTGGTACGATAATCACACCAGCATGTATTCATCTTAGTATTTTATAGGACATCTTAACACATGAAAATACCCAAACAGATAACAATTTCCGAATCTATTTGGTCATGCCACTTATTTTTCAAGTCTATTGACATGTTGAAACATTGAGCCATCATGGCTAAAAGCTTTTCAGGAATGGGATACCAATGCAAACCAGCTCCTATATGGGCTAAGTTAAGTGATCTTCACCAAAGCACATATGTTAAAACGACAGCCAAATCTATCACAACAATAGTTTGACATGGAGCAGCCACGTGCAATTCATGCTTGGCGGAACTACTATAGGATAACCCTGTAAGTGTAATTCAAGAAGTGCTGCCATGAAGACATTTTTCAATACTCAACAAGCTCCGGCAGTTAAGGATGAACTATTCCTAATGTCAGCACACAGGCACAGTCGATTCTAGTTAGCAGAATTATGAATTCTGGGGAGAATATTTTGCCGGTACATTTTTGTGTGGTAATTTGCAAGACTATTTGCCCTTTACCATCAATATGCAGTGCATCAATTTAAACACTCAATGTACATTTCATCCTATTATCCTAGTTAAAAAAAATTCTACTCACATAAGCATCTTCTCTAGTCCTAAAATATGAAAGAAATCATGGAGAGGGGCGTGAAGATACCTGCTGTTGATGACATCAATCTCATGTAGGGTGACACAGTGCACAACCTCCTTGCGCTTCTGGAGCTCACCCTCAGGGCATTTGACGAACTTGGTGTGCGCGCCAACAGCATCGTAATCCCTCGACCGACCAATTGAGCGGCCTAGTTTGGTGACCTTCCCGGAGGCCTTGTCAAGCGCAATCACATCCCCGCTCTGCACCTTCTCCCTCCCAAGAGCCTCAATCATCTTCCCCCCAAGCTCATACACCGTCTCCATGTCCGTCGTCTTCAGCGTGAGCCGCCCAGTCTTTCCGGGCGCAGTGGCGCCGGACGGCGCGGCCGCGCCTGCGCCAGATAAGGGGCGGTCGATGGAGATCTCGACGACCTCGCCCTCGATGATCTCCGCCTCCTCCTTGATGCGGACGCCGATGGCGCGGCGGAAGGCCTGCGTGAGCGCCTCGGTCTTGGAGAGGTCAAGCGAGAAGAGCTCCGAGGCGGCGACGGAGGCAAAGGGCGTCTCCGCGCCGAGAGACTTGGCGATGCCCATGGCGAGCGCCGTCTTGCCGGTGCCGGGCTGACCCGCGAGGAGCACGGCGCGGCCGGCTATCTTTCCCTGCCGTATGAGCTGGAGGATGAGCCCAGCGCCGCGGCGCGCGTGGAGCTGCCCGACCATGCCCTCCGAGGCGTCGCGCGCCTCGAGGGAGGAGTCCAGCCCCAGTCCCCTGATGTGGGAGTGCGCGCCGATGCGCTCGATCCGCGTCAGGTCGCGGCTCTCCGATAGCCGCTTCAGCTCCGCCATGGTCACGACCGCACGCCGCCGACTCTTCGGTGCTCCGCTTTTTCGCTTTTGGTGGCGCAGGGAGGCAACGTGAGGTTTACGGCGAAAGCGGGGAACGAGCTAGGGTTTAGTCAGTGGATTGCAGAAGGATGTAGACGAAGACGACTGTGGGCCAAGAGGAGACATAAACTTTATCACGATGGGCCACTAAATACTCAACCCATTTGAGCTTATAGCCCATTCAGTTTACCAAGGCCAGTGATAAAAAAAAAGTCCTATTTACCTCCCTCAAAAAAGTTTACCAAGGCCCGGCCCAAATACGAGGAATCGGGCCGTATTTTCTGTTGCAGTAGTACCACCACTACCAAACCGGCAGACGCAGATTAATACGCAGCTAGTATATACTCCGTACATACTACGCAGCAGCATGCTCTTAACTCTCTTTATAACAACAAAAAACCCGACCTTTGCACTTTCAACCAAAAAAAAAAAAACGAACTTTGCTCGAAAACTCCATAGACATCAAACTCACAATCCATCGTAAGTCTCTACTAGAAAAAAGGTGGCATTAGAGGACACGCCTTATGCTCTTGTCATGTTCTGTAACCTAAGAATTATCGACAGATGCGCGGATTCACCAAAGTCTCATTTCGCGGTTCACCCGCGCTGTTTAAGACTTCCAAGTGCTGAGCGACCAGCCAAGCCGTGTCATTTCCCTGGACCTTACAACAGAAACGAGCCAACTGCCTAGATCACCACGTCAGACACAGCAATGGAACCCGGCGCCGACGAGGTTGTGTTCGACGCTCCGAAGTACTTCCGCATCTACAAGAGCGGAAAGATAGATCGCTTCCACGACCCGGTGCTTGTGGCCGCAGGCACCGACGATGCCAGCGGCGTGGCCTCAAGGGACGTCGTCCTCGACGCCGGGACCGGCCTCTCCGTGCGCGTCTTCCTGCCCAAGCTCCAGGAACAATCCAAGAAGCTCCCGGTCCTCGTCTACTTCCACGGCGGCGGGTTCTTCATCGAGACACCGGTCTCCGCCACGTACCACAACTACGTCGCCTCCCTCGCCGCGGCGGCCGGCGTCGTCGCGGTGTCCGTCGACTACCGCCTCGCCCCCGAGCACCCGGTCCCCGCCGCCTACGACGACTGCTGGGCCGCGCTCCGGTGGGCGGTGTCCGCGCAGGACGAGTGGCTGGCGGAGCACGGCGACACGGCGCGCGTCTTCGTCGCCGGCGACAGCGCGGGCGGCAACATCGTGCACAACGTGCTGGTGAGGGCGTCGTCGTCGGACGAGGAGGGGGCGCCGAGGATCGAGGGCGCGATCCTGTTCCACCCTTTCTTCGCCGGGAACGCGGCCATCGACGGGGAGACGGAAAGCTCGGTCGAGATCAGCGCCAAGGTGTGGTCGTTCGCTTGCCATGACGCGGCGGACGGCGCGGACGACCCGCGGATCAACCCGACCGCGCCGGGGGCGCCGGCGCTGGAGCGCCTCGGCTGCGAGCGGATGCTGGTGTGCGCGGCGGAGAAGGACTGGCTGGCCGCGAGGGATCGCGCGTACTACGCTGCCGTGTCCGCGAGCGCGTGGCCCGGGAGCGCGGCGTGGCTGGAGTCGGAAGGGGAGGAGCACGTGTTCTTCCTGATGAGGCCGGAGTGCGACAAGGCCAAGGCGCTCATGGACCGCGTCGTGGCGTTCATCACAGCGACGTGAGTCGCGCTAGATCCCTGCATGCAACCGCGACACCACAGGCTGTGGTTGTTTGTTGATTGAATAAGTGGTGCAATGGTCTGTGTGACAATCCATCGAGCTGAATGCTTCTTATGTGCTGAGTGACTTATTCCTGACGACATTGAAAAAAAAATCCGGACGTATTAGGAGCTGTTTGCATTTTGATCATGTGATTTGCTCGTGGCATTTTGCTGCAATACATTAGCAGTCGTCACGGCCGTTTGAGAAATGATTGGACTTTATGGAATGGGATAACATAGCGAGATAATGACAAGATTCCTTATTTCTAATTAAGCGGTAGCAGAGCAAGATAATCCCAAGGTACTGGTTTGTATGTTGTTGGTATAGTATCTAGTTCCTCTACGGTATTAGTAAGTTATGTCAGTATGGTTGCAATGGTTCCACTTTTCACACCTGCTTGTAGTTTTGTTGGCTTATCAGTACACATGGCAATGTTGCTCTGTTCTTTTTCTCTCATTCTGGGAAAAGATAAAACCATTCCGAGTTTCAGCAACTAACATTAATTCTTCATAGGAGTATAATCAACTATAATAAGCGACCTATAGCGACAATGATTTTCATTTTACAGAAGCCAATGTTGAGCTTGCAACGGCTTCTACCAGCATTCTTTGGTGTGAAAATAATCTCTTTCTCCAAAAAAAGGGGGGGGGGGGGGGGGGGGGGGTTCCCCATGCCGTGCCTTGGCAACAATATGCAGTCTAATGATTGATATTTTCAATGATATTTGTAGAGGAAAGTAAAAGAGATTAACATATATAGCAGTGGCTAAATTTGGATATGTAAGTGCTAGATATCCTAATATGATTAATACGATGGCATGTCATTTTGATGTCTGGTTAGTAGAGCATTTTCTATTTTGCCATTATGGATCTACAATTTTTAGTTTCTTCCTTCAATATGAAAAGGTGCCAATGCATGGAGAACATATTGATCGACATGCCGAGATCTTTGCTATTAAGCTCATAAGTTTTTCTAGAGTGTCATTCACGACCGACACATACCGTGATTGGTAGAATATTTGTATACCCATTTCTAAAATATTGTGTTCACTAATGCTCTAGGCAAAGTGGCTTCCAATGTCGTTGGCAAATCCGGCCACTGGTTGTAGCCACGTCTTTATCAAGTTGACCAATCAATTGAATCTTTCTTCCTTGGTGGACATGTGTATCAACACCCGGTGGTGTGATCGCGCTCGATGAGATATTGATCACATTATCAAGATTCAAGGACCGTGCTAATGCTGACATTGATGCACTAGATAAGGCGGTACAAAGAATAATTGTCACGTTCTGCAAAGCTATGTGTTTCCGCTCTATTTGCAATGAGATTACAAGACACATTCGACTCAAGGAAGAAGGACCCGTTGGACGGTCTTTCTTCAGTATATGCACCTCCATCTCCATCACCCAGGGACAGTTGCTTCTGCCGCAGAAGGCAAGATTGATCAAGTCACTATAGAAGCCCTAGGCTGAGTTTCTCTTCTCCTTCTACATCTTGTGTGTGACACAATTTATGGGTTGTATATGTAATGGACACTATTACATATTTTTCTCAAAGTTTATATAAAAAAGTTGATTATGTTATCTTATTATAATTTATATTCTGAAAGCAATATATCTATAAACTGAGCTCGATACAGACTCTATGTTTAGTGATTCTCAATCAAAAAGATAATAATGAATTGTGTTTGAGATGGACTCTTATCCTTAATCTAGACCATCGAATCCTAGTAATAATCAATGTGCATATTTTTTTGTTTCCTCTACCATTGTTGGAATTTCTTGACCAGAAAAGCAAATATGGGGGATTCTTTATTAATAAGATAATAAATTTTAAATGCACGATTGAATTGTGATATACTTTTCTCATGAGAGAGGAGAGGAGATCCTAACTCGTGGGACCAAGGAGAAAGAGCCCTAACACTCTTATGGGTGTCAAGTGTGACAAAAGCACTCTTATTTGTGATATGTGGTCATAGTGTACTCTGTTCTTAGTTCCGACATAGACAATAAGAAAAGCCCGATCTAAATTTTGGTATATGCGCAGAAAATATGACTGAATATGTTTGACACAATGATGTTTCATTTAATTGTAATGTACAGTCACTTGCCTAAGCTGAGAAAGAAAACAAAGAATGAGTTTCAAGAGGTTGAGGATGGTTGTTGTACGTACAATGGTTCTCATTTTTTTTCTCGAACACGTAAGAAAATTGTACAGTCACATATTCAGAAGAAGTTTTCAAAATACAATGCCATGCTCTGGCCAGGGTTAGTTTTTGTTTACATTAGCCCCTTTCGAAGACAAAATATTTTTTTGCAAGTGGCAAGGTGAGCTTTATTAACTCAAAATGGGGTTACAACCAGCTGCAATTAGAGTAGCACTACTAGGAAGCCGGACATTGGAGAAAATGTCTTGGTACTGCGCATGGCACGTGAACAGAGCAAGGGGGCGGTTTGGTATAGCTCCCGCCTGTTTCCACTTGTTTGTCACATGAACTGTAGCACGTAATATGCATTACTTGTTTGTGGATATGCTTACTCTATGGAGCGATTTTGCATCTACCGGCGCGTATTGGCCTATCGGTGCCACACTCTATGCCGAGAATCGACCAAGGTTGCAGTAGAAAAAAAAAAGTAAAGTGCGTCGTCTCAGGTTCTTCACCTATTTTAGGATTTTCATCTGGATCCATGAACTCTTAAAATAAAGATTTGAGTCCTTAAACGATTTCAAAGTTTTCATTTAGGTCCATAAACTCTTAAAACAACAATTTAGGTCCTAAAACTATTTTAAGTTTCTCATTTAGGTCTACAAACTCTCAAAACAAAATTTGATTCTCTAATCTTGTAACAACCATTCAAAATATGGCTTGCGTCTGAATCATGATGACACAGTGTGCTAGTTTGATAACTCACAAATTTGGCGAAAGTTTTGACTTTGTTTTGAATATCGTTCCAGTACCGACCGATGTAAGGATCACGGAGTACCGAGAGTGGGGGGGGGGGTGAATCGGTACTTTAACAAACCTAATAGTTTGCTAGGTGATGACAAGAAGCAAGCGATGCGCACACACTAGCAAGACTAGCAAAGAGCAAACCTAAACAAGCAATTCTACCAAGAGCAAAGCAACCCTATCAAGTCTACTAACAAGAAGTAAAAACGGAAACGTAAATGCTAGTAAGTAAAGAGATGGGATAGAGATTGCTCATGGATTTTTAGCCCGTGGTATCGGGAGGATGGCGCCTCCCCCTACTCCACGTTGGGTCACTCCCGCCGGAGTCTCGACCCCTCCCTCCGCTCGATAGCGATCTCTTCTAGAGCATTCTTCACCCTCCGAGTGAAGACGCGGGCACGTCCCGCCGGCAACTCCGGATGCTCATCCGAAGGTAAGGATCCGCACGTGATGCGGTCCAAAGGGCGCTCTCTTCACGTAGCTTCTTTCACACGGGAAGCTTGAAGACCGTGTACAAACTTGTAGAGACTTCCACACTCTTTGGCAAGCTCTCTACCAACGCTTAACCGGTCTAGGCCTTGCCATAGACCATGAGTAACAGCTCAAGATGACTCTCTATGCACACACTAGCCCTAGAGATCAAAGGATGCTCTTGTTACTCTCTCACAAGCACTAGGATTCACTCTAAATCCTCAACAAGTGCTCTCTCTTCTTACTCTTAGCTTTCCTTGGGCAACCTCACCTGTTCTACTGGCCAAGAGACACTCAAAGGGGTAGGCAACCAACTATTTATAGCCCACAACTCATAAACTAGCCGTTGCCTCAAAAGCAGTCATTTGTGCGTAGCCACCGTATCATACGATGCTTTAGTCACCGTATCATACGCTGACCACCACCGTATCATACGGTGATTTCTTCTCTCTGAATCTGCAGAAACTGCCAACTCCCTGGAAACCATACGGTGACCACCGTATCATACGCTGACTATCACCCCTCATCATACGGTGACTCCAGCAGAGATTTCCTGACTTCAGTTCTGCAATTCCTGTTGTCACCGTATCATATGACTAGCACCGTATCATACGGTGACTTCTGCCTGAAGTCCATCTTGATCATCTCCTCGATCCTTGATTTCATCTTCACTCTTCTTGGTTCCTCAAGCTTCTCTTCTGCCACCCTAGCCTCTGAGAGCCTCACATTGCATCCAATGATCTCTACCACTAGTGTGCACTAAGAGAACCAACTCGAACCCTCTTGATAGTCTGGTGTTTCCTATGGACTCAAGCCTACATCTACACCAAGGCAACACCTGCTTGGTTCTAGCATGTCCTTAGCCTTGATCCATCTCCTCAACCGCGACTTCATCAAGCCTAATGTCCCGAGTTGTCGAGGCAACCAATCATCGAGATATCCAATAGAGAAATGGTTGATGTAGTCCTCCATCATATGTAACCATAGGCAACAACCTACAAAAGAATTAGTCACATACAACATGATCATCCAATCACCAAAACATTCATACCTTTAGGGTTTCCATACTCCAATGATCATGAAGCTTACAACCGGAACAACGGATATATGATATTCTAGTGGCGTGAGCGATACAAAAACTGGTGATGCCGTTCTTTCGATTGTTTTGACGGTTTTCGAATTGGGATTATTCGAAGACGGTACCAGCGAATCCACGACTGTGATTCAAGGTGGCGGCGAAAACGGAGCTATAAAGCACCAGACTAAAATTTTCGTTTTGAGAGCTTTTAAACCCAGATAAGAACACTAAAATTGTTTAGAGATCTTAATCTTTGTCTTGAGAGTTTATGGATCTAGATAAGAACCTTGAAATAGTTTAGGAACCTAAATCTTTGTTTTAAAAGTTCATGAAACTAGATGGAAATCCTGAAATAGTTGAAGGCCCCGGATACACTTTACTTTAAAAAAAAACACTTGTGGCTGCTGACGCCTACCCACAAACCAAGCAGTAGCTTGACTATTACCGGCGCCGTTGTACCAATCAAAGCAGCCCCTGAATTTTTAAGTTCATGCAGCTCCAGATTCGTGCTCTCAACACTCAACAGCGCATTGTCAGAGGGAGCCGGAGTTTAAAAGGATCCAAACCAAAGAGGCCCTAACATTTTCGCGTCATTTGTCCGGAGTTCGAATTTGATCATGATCTTACACACTGCTATGCAGATTTCAAACTTCTCTTACCTTCTGCGATGGCGGAGCAGAAGATTAAGAAAACGCCATGGCTGGCATCAGTGTAACAGAGCTATAACTATCATATATCGCTGGATCGGCGAGAGACGATGTCGTTTTCTCTGTCTTCTACTCGTATTTTATATGCAGGTCGGTGCAAAAGGATCGGGAGTTTGCTGCTTTGGATCTGAAAATCTCAAGTGATTATAGCCGATCTGGATCTGAAAATATAACACATGAAGCCAACTGATACGCAGAGAGGATCGGGAGGATTCAGCTGCAGCTTTCCTGTTGCCTTGCTAGTTGCCACCACAAACTTAACCAACCACCTTCTCAATCGGGCACGGCCATGGAGACCCACGCCGACGAGGTAGTGCTCGACGACGCCAACTTCCGCATCTACCGGAGCGGCAAAATGGACCGCCTCCGCCGCCCGGCCCGCGTGCCGGCAGGCCGCGACCCGGCCACCGGCGTCACGTCCAAAGACGTCGTCCTCGACGCCGGCACCGGCCTCTCCGCGCGGCTCTTCCTCCCTGACCTCTCCACGTGCCACCTCTCCTCCAGCAAGAAGCTCCCCGTTCTCGTCTTCTTCCACGGCGGCGCGTTCCTGATCGAGTCGGCCGTCTCCGCGCTGTACCACAGCTACGTGGCGTCCCTCGCCGCCACGGCCAGCGTCCTCGCAGTCTCCGTCGAGTACCGCCTCGCGCCTGAGCACCCGGTCCCCGCCGCCTACGACGACGCCTGGGCCGCGCTCCAGTGGACCGCGTCGGCGCAGGACGAGTGGCTCGCCGAGCACGGCGACCTCGGCCGCCTCTTCCTCGCCGGTGACAGCGCCAGCGGCAACATGGTGCACAACGTCCTGGTCAAGCTGGCGTCCGCCGATCCGGCGCCGAGAGTCGAAGGCGCGATACTCCTGCACGCTTGGTTCGGGGGCAACGGGCTCGTCAACGGGGAGGACGAGGCGAAGGCCAAGGAGTTGGCCATGGTCTGGGAGTTCGCGTGCCCGGGCGCCGTCGGCGGCGCCGACGACCCCAGGTTTAACCCGCTGGCGCCGGGCGCGCCGGGGCTGGAGAACCTCCGGTGCGAGCGGATGCTCGTGTGCGCCGGTGCGAAGGACTGGGCGGCGGCGAGGGACCGGGCGTACTATGCTGCCTTGTCCGCCAGCACCTGGCGCGGGAGCGCGACGTGGATCGAGTCGGAAGGGGAGGGCCACGTGTTCTTCCTCGAGAAGCCGGACTGCCCGAAGGCCATGGAGCTCATGGACCGCGTCGTGTCGTTTGTCACCGGCTCCTAGCTCCAAACGAATGGATGGCACATGCCCCAGTGACTCCAGTCCCAGGGTTGACTCAGGTTAAGTCGCAACTAAGGCGTCGTATAACAATTGAGCTCATTCGATTTTAAATTCAGATCTTGTACTATTTTGAAGGTGGTTTGTGCAGGGTTTCTTCGAAGTAATTCGAGTGATTTTTTGTTTTGTTTATTTCCGTGGTGTTTTTCCGCAGGCGTGCGCGCATGCACATGGCACTAGGATGTTTGGTTCCCCGCCACAGCTCGCCACAGCTACAGTAGCCGCGCCGCGCTACAGTAAACGGTGGAGGAAGGGCGCGGCTGTGGCGGCGAAATCGCTCACCACACTCTGTGGCGGGGGGCTGCTGTGGCGTGGCTGGCTGTGGCCAGCAGCCAAACAGTCGTCTTCCATTCTTCACTCATTTGTTGTCATACCATAAAATTCGCATGACACCTCTGAATTTTTCAGATTATGAACCAGAGTGTTTATAAGTTAAATAATATCATACTCTTCCAGAATGCCCTCATCATAAATCATAAAAAAAGAGAGTGTTGATTGATACTTTCAAAGATCTTTCTAGAGGAACGGAAACGAAATTGACACTATTATACACACAACAATGGCCAAATTGGGATACGTAAGTGCTAGGTATGCTATGATTGATATGATGAGGTATGCTATGATTGATATGATGGCGTCTGTCATTTCGATGTTAGTACAGGGATTTTTTTTGCTATACCATTATGGATCGAAATATTTTTGTCTGTTACTCCGGTATAAAGCGGTGCCAATGCATGGACAACATATTGATCGATATATTGAGATCTTCGCTGTTAAACTCAATTTTTTCTATAGTGACATGCACAATCGACACAATCCATTATTTTGTAGAATATTCGTACATCTATTTCTATGAAAAGTGGTTTAATGTGTTTCATTTGTTATTATATTGTTCTTGTGAGTGTAGAACAATATTGTGATGTACATGGTGTGATCCTAGAATAAGTTGATTTAATTTGAAATTAAGATTTTTACTCAAAAAACTAATAAAATGAGTTTCTCACTTGCACATGGTCAAGTTTTGTGTTTGTTGGCATAGCAAGAGTGCGATGTCAGGTGATAGTATTATTAGCATCACATCAATTTGTGGGAAATTTTGAACGGTCTTCAGAATTTTCGGTCTTCACTTTAAGAACACGATTGTCAAAAAAAACTTTTGAAGATTGTTATGCCCAGGACAAAAGTATCATATATTGATGGGACATGTATTATGGATTTGTAGAGTTGATAGATCAGAGATAGAAGTTACGTTAGGATTTTAATATCAATAGTATATGGGCATGTCGAAGTAATATGTAGTGCATATTTAAAGTCGTTAAATTGTTTGTTCCCCCACTTTGTAAAACTTTGTTTAATTTATGGTTTTTTCCAAATGAGTTGTTGTCAGATGAATGCTTTATGTACTGAATTGATCGATTAGATGGTATGAATAGTACTAATATTCATTTAGTTCTTATTGTATTATAGGCTCCACTACATACTAATTGGATCAAAGCAATCTGAAAGGGAGCCTCCTATACATAGAGCGTCCTATGGTTAACATATGATAGATTGGCCCAACAGCACACCAAATCTAAGCAGCCCAACCCAACTCAGGAGGTCAACATTTCGAAACAAAAAAAATCAACATTTCTGTAATATTGTTTCAACATTTTTCAAATGAAATCAATATTTGTGAAAGGGGTCTTGGCCTAGTGGTTAAGGCACCCGAGTAGCACCTTTGAGGTCCTGGGTTCGACTCTCGGTGGGAGCGAATTTTCTAGGATTTAACGGCATTTGTGCTTTCAGCGGTAGGCGACGTGGCCGTCGACAGCGAGGCGCTAGTGGTGACTTCGGGAATCTGGAGAATTTGCCGGTTCAGTCTTCGAAGATACTCATAGGGGTAGGGTTTGCGTATGTGCGTTCATAGGGGTGAGTGTGCGTACGTTGTGAGTGTCTAAGTTGTACTGTGTAATTTCTCAAAAAAAAATGAAATCCATTAACAAAAAAAAATGTTGACATGGTACAAATAAAATGTTGACGCACTACATTCAAAATGTTGACGAAAATTTTAAATTTTTAAAAATTCAAAAATACCCATATTGGATCTCATTTTGTAGAATTAATTGTAACGAACACGTAGGTTCAAACAGATTCGAAAACGGATTTACGGTTTAGGAGAAAAATACGTTTAAAGTTTGAAATCCGTTTCTTTTTCTCCCACTCCCCACCCGCTCCAATCAGAAAGCGCCACGTGTCGCCCAGCTGTTGTCTCATTCTCAACCCGCACACACATGAGTCGTTAGATACTCTACCGCACGAATCTCAAAGTGTTCTATCAAAAAGATTTTGTAGGGCGGGCTACATATAGGATCCACCAATCTGAAATCTAATACTAATAAGTTTCTAATGTGTGACATGCCTGCCAATTTTAGGTCTGTCTACTTTTGTCCGTAGGATTTTGCCCAGTGCAACTCTGCACCTCACGATAGGGGTCGTCTGCTTTGCCTCCTTGTGGGTCGTCAGCGCTGAGTTTCAGCCCTCTGCCGCCTAATTTGACTCCGATTACTTCGGCAATCTGGAGACCGCCTCCGCCTCTCCGTCACAATTTTTCCATGACGAACTCGAGTCCACGGCACGCACGTCCAATGTCAAGAATTCAGATCGACCTTGAATTGCCTGTGCTTCTGTTTCCTCTCTCCCTGCTGATTCGATCTCTCAAAAACCAATCCTTCGTCAGACGTAATCAGCGACAAGTTTTCTGGATGTAATCAGCGATCGTGTTGCCCTTCAATTCCTTCAACAAAGTGCCCAGCGACAAGGGCACATTAGCAATAGCATCATCATCAACTGCAGCTAATTACAGAGGTACACAGGCTCATCCTGTCATGTCTTTGTGCTCCAGTTTGCTTCGATCAGTTTACTTCCATGTCCTCTTTCTTTTCATCGGTTTTGTTTGAATATTGTGCAGAGATTTTGTAGCGTTATTAAACTTGATTTCAGGCACTTCCCAGATGTCTATGTGGCTTCGGTACTAATGCTGTTATGCTCTCAGGGTTTAGGCCTATTATTTCTGTTGAAAGGCACGCATTTTAACCAACCCTATCTGAATTTCATGTTTACAATTGGGCATGATCTATCACCATTGGCTGCACCTGAAAAATAGTTCACAGAAGAAGCACATGCAAGTGATGCCTGACCGACACTGATGGCTGTGCCGGCTGGTTGTGAAGGTACATGATGTCTTGCGCGCGTTCTGGGATAAGCAGGCAGCTGCCAGGGCCATAGCCTTGATGGCCAAAGTGAAGGCGATATCACTCTTGACAAACACCATGCCCTACGGCTGTGTACTTTGTAGTGGTGAGAGGAGCCTTACAAATTAGCCAGTACTTATTGCCAATTGATGTTGAAGAGTCATAGCAATGATGCCGATGTTTGATGGAATTAAGGAGCATGGAAAAATAATTTTGGTCTCATTTGTCCGCCCCAGTTTTTGTTTGTCCTTTTCTAGATATCCTAATTACTGGAAGCAAGATCTTTGCCTAGCTCTCAATGATAAAAGGAGCTTGGTAAGAAAATTATTTCTTTTATGGCGCACATGCAGATAGTTTCAGATTTGACCTGTTTTAATTTGTTGGTGTTGGTCATTTTCTATTCACCCTGATTTTTGGAAAGGTAATCTCTCTGGATACTCTCAGTGATAAGAGAATGTTGGTTCCTTTGGTAAGAGTACATGTATGGATTGGAGCAGACGTATAACACATTTGCTAAAAACTTAGCTGAACTAATATTTGATGCCTATATATCTACATTCATTTCACGCATGCGTTGTTTGCCGGTTCACTGTTTTAAATTAGTATATCCCCTGGTGAGATGCTATCAATAATGTCGATGAGGTGATAGTTTTCTGAATTTATTACCGCTGTGACTCAACAAGCTACGTTGACCAATTCAGCCCAATTTCAGATGTTCAGTTAATTTCTTCCTTACCCATTTTCATGTGATCTCACTGCTATGGATTTCTCGCTAGAGAGGAATACTAGCCAGATTGATGAAGGTATTGTGCTTCAAATTCGATTGATTGCAACTAAAATCATCCAGCAATCCGTTGTCAACTTGTGGTTTGCTCCCTGCCAATCTCTTCTTCATACATGTTACTGCAATAACATGTACTACATTACATGCCATCTCACATTGATTAGTTGCAAAGAGCAAGTATATGAGAACTGTGCACCAAATTATAAATATATTATAGGTCCTTGCTTTTTACAATAGAACATCTGGGAAGGCATTAGTGTTCTGACTTTGCTAATGACAATCTATACTTACTATTCAACATCATAAATGTATTTGAGTTTCGGTTTATATGTATCTTTTCAACTTATTATTGGAGTGTGTGTTATCATTTAACCATGATCTGGCAGATAAGTGTGGAGGGGAGGCAGAGACAAAGAGAAAGGGGAGAACGATAGTACTTGATCAGGTTTGGGTGATGAACTCAGTCCATATTTTTTATTTATTTAGGAATGTTTTTTCTTCTCTTCAATGACAAGTAGAACCAGTTAAGTGTGAGCTAAAATGCTAAATCTTCCTATAATATCTATTATACTCCTTTTTTTTGCTAGCATTTGTCAATTAGGAGGAATTTAGCATATGAATATCCCAAATATCTTACGATTACATTAACTAATCAATGCATTAACTAACCTGAATTTGATTTTTTTTTTCAATAGCACCCCACTTCTAAAAGTTAGAATAGAGGAGTACAATAACTTCATAAATAACTTTTGCGCCCGTTGCAATGCACGGACAAATTACTAGTAGTAAAAAATGAAAGAGTAACATTACTGGCCTAATATCAATTACTGGGCCGAAGAGGCTCTCGCTCCCGCGTGGGCCGAACGACCCTCGGTTCCTTACCTGCGCCGGGCCGACCCCGCGCACGCGGAGCGATCAGTTTCTCCCACAGTCCCACCCGTTCTGCTGCCGATCTTCAGCACTCGACCAGGACCAGCATCCGCGCTCACTCTTTTCCAAAGCCGGGTGATGCACGGCACGTGAAGAGGTACTCCGTTGCACCTGCCTAACTCGGTAGGCCAAGCAGACGAGAATCTCTAATCTCCCGCCAGAAACATGCTAAGCGTGAACGCGTGTCACCCTCTCCTTCCTCGAATCCCATGTTTCCGCCCTGCGCAAGGATCTCAGTAAACAAACGGACCAAACCGTCGTCGGGCCCGGGCTCCGAGGCCGTCAAAGGCGAAGAAAAACCCAAGAAAAAGACGCGCTCACATGCGCGCCGACGAGCGCCTGCTGAGAGACCGCGCGAGGCGGACGCACGCCGAGATGGGGGCCTCGCTGCTGCTACTCGACACGCCACGTGACCGCATGGCTCCCCGTAGTAAAAGCCGTGCCGCATCCGGTCCTGCACGTCGCGTTGCGATCGCTCTGCCCCTACCCGCCAAGCCACCGCACAGTAACAACTGCGACGGCGAAGTTGCGGTCGCGTGCCGTCGCGCTCGTGGACGCTAGTACCGCTCAGTTCAGTGCAGGAGCACGGGCTTTGGGATTTCGGACGGGACAAAAGGCCACGTCCAGTCGGCGGAAGAGGGGAGCGAGTCACCAGAAAACAGGAAGGCGACGCCACCCGTTCCCCCGCCGCAGTCACCGGCGGCGTGCATTTCCGAGCCATCAGCGGGGAAATGTGGCACAAACTCGCGTTAGGTTTCCACCGCGGTGTTAGCACTGGCGGGCGGCGGCAACTCCGCTGCCCAGAACCAGGTTTAACCCAGTAAAGCAAGCTGTAGATATTCGCGCAGGCTCAGAAAGCAACGAGGCGTGCAGCTAATTAGACATCCCATGTGAGCGTGAACGTTCGGCAAGCTCAATACAGCTGCCAGCGTGTACGTGCAAGCATTCCTGATCGAGAGCTGGCTTGCACCAGAAGAGAAGACCCCGTGGCGTGGCCTCCTGCGCCACACTGCGTCCTGTCCTCAAAACATGCCGTTGCCGTACGAGCCAGCTCTCAAAAGCAGGAGCGGTGGCCGCCGCGCTCCGTGGTCCACAAACTCATGTCGCGGGAGTGCGCGCAACCTTAACTCGCCTCGCGCCGGCCGAACACGCGACTCCAGAGTCCAAAACACCCGCCGCCGCCACCGTCCGTCCCCGCGGCGCCGGATGGGGGTGCCGAGGCCCGAGGCCCCCGATTGCGGGAAGCACACGGACACGCTCGCGCTCCCCGAAGAGAAAAAGGAAAGAAAATTGGACGCACCATGAACGACACAGATTCCCCGCCGAGGGGACCGGCAGTCACGTGGTGTTTGCCGCAACAGAGAAAAAATTACCCAGTCCGGTAAATAGAAATCACCACCATATAGCAATAGCAGCAGTACAAAAATTACACATTGCAATAGGTAGAGCGACACTACACGTGAAACTACCACACGCAGCGGCAACGGCCAGCTACCACCGCGTCAGCGTTGCCGTGGACTCTAGTCAATGAAACCTGACCGAACAAGCACCGGTCCCCCTCTCCATCCGGACGGGGTTGCTGGATGGGGAGGAACACCAACGTATAGTAATTTAATCGACCGGTAATCAAAGAACAGAAAAAAAGGAGCTAATTACCACACCCCTCACTAGTTACCCTCACTATAGTATACTGGTACTAATCATGCTGTCGCGGCACTGCAGTTACTGCTCGCCGCAGCAGGTACTGGCACGGGCCGGAGCCGCCGCCGCTAGTCGCGGTTGATGAAGGCGACGAGCTTGGCCATCTCCGCGAGCGCCTGCGGCGTGCTGCGCTTGGTGAGGAAGTAGACGTGGCCCTCGCCGGGGGTCTCGTACAGCTCGGCCTCCCCCGGCCAGCCGCTGCCCTTGAGCGCCGCGTAGTACGCGCGCTGCCAGGGGCTGAGGCGGTCACTCCCCGACACGGTCACCAGCACGCGGGAGCAGCCGAGGCTCTTCCAGGAGGCGGCCGGCAAGACGAGCGGGTCGGCGTAGGGGTGGTTGATCGGGTACCGCCCCGCGCAGATGAAGCTCCAGGTGCGCGCCGCGGACTGGAGGTAGCTCGGGTCCATGGCGTCGGCGCCCACGGGGCTCCGGCCCTGGAAGTACGGGTCCAGCAGCGCCACGCCCTTGATCCGCGCGCCGCCGTCCAGGCCCTCCTGCCCCGCGCGCAATGCCAGGTTGTGCGCGATGTTGCCGCCGGCGCTGTCGCCGGCGAGGAAGAGGCGGGAGGTGTCGCCGTACTGGGAGAGCCACGGGTCCGAGCCGGCCGCGTTCGCGAGCACCCACTTGAGCGCGCTCCAGGAGTCGTCGTACGCCGCCGGGAGCGGGTTCTCAGGCGCGAGGCGGTAGTTCACCGACACGGCCACCACCCCCGCCCTGGCGGCGAGCGAGTTGAGGTACGCGTGGTAGATGGGCGTGAACGCCGACTCCACCACGAACGCGCCGCCGTGGAAGTAGACAAGCACGGGCGCCCTGGCGCTGGCGCGGAAGCTCGGGAGGTACAGCCGCGCGGAGACGTTGTTGGCCGGGTCGATGACGACGTCCCTGGAGGTGACGCCCGTGAGCGGGTCGGCCGACGCGGCCACCACGTCGGTGCCCATCAGCCGCTTCACGCGCCCGCTCTTGTACTCGATCAGGAACGGCGAGAAGTCGAACTTGACGGGGTCACCGGCGCGCCGCCCCGGCAGCTGCCGCCTCCCCGCCGCCGCGGCTCCGCAATGCGAGGCAAGGGCGAGGAGGAAAAGGAGCAGCGGGAGCAAGATCCGAGCGGCCATGGGCGGAGGCAGAGCAGGACAGAGAGAGTGGCAGTGTGGAGTGTGTGTTCCGCGCTGCGCCTGGCGTCTCGGAGGCGCTGCCACGGGAATGGGTCCGGTTTATAACGAGGGCACCGAGGCGGCCGACAGGGCTGGGCGCACCGCACTATTTTCGTGGTGGGCTTTTCACTCCGCTTTTGCGCCGGCCCGGCCTTTCTTCCCCCGCCGCGGCGTGCAGAGCATGTGCCGGGATCCCGCGGTTCACAGTTCACACCCGCCAAAAAGGTTCAGAGAGAGGAACGCGCGAATTCTTGTTAATGGCGCGATTTGTGCTCTTGATTTGCGACGGTGACTCTCCTCTTTTTGACGGACTGGAAAGGGGTTTTTCGGACCCCACTGCTTTCGAGTGTGAAGATCTAAAGTTCAGGTTCTTATAAACAAGAGTCATGACATTTCACACGGCTTTAGTAGTTTCGCCTCTGCAAGGCTGCACTGGACTCTTGAACGCATCCATGATCCTTAGCATGGGGTTTAAGCTAATCAAAACATTGGATCCACATTTTCATGTCATGTTGGTACTATTCTGACGATTCTCTCTGTACATTCTCATGTTAAATTGTCCTCTAAAAAAGAAGAAGATAAATGTTATCTGCCTGTCCAAACACTAAATTTCGAAAGGCGCTGCAAATGGCTAGACACTGCCACGCATCCTCATGAACGGTAGTTTTCAGACCTTGTCCACATTGAGAATTCAGTAGTACCATATGTTACATAAGTATACTAGTCACTATAGTTAGCACTCTCGTCCGAATCATTAGTGGCCTGAAATGATCCACACAGACACAGTGCTGCTTCAGACTAGTCTGCCTAGCTCCCATGCCGATCTGTCTCAGTGAGTGGGGAGCCACTCAGACGATCAATCAATTAGTGGCCTGAACCGATCCAGCGCCATTAGCTCAGTGTGCCGGCCGCTAGCTTTGTCGCGAAGGCAAGGCACGGAACTGGCGCGCAGTGATGCCGGGAGCCTGCCTGCGCAACCCTGTACTCTTGCATAGTTACAGCTTTCGTGGAGCCGCGGCGCTATAAAAAAAATCATTCTGCGGCTGGATCACGGGAGCGCTGCCGCTCGATAGACCGGACGCTTGTGAGCTCTGTCAGTGTCACTGCTGATACCCTCTGCTTGTTTTACTAGCCAATACAGTAAAGTATTTTTACCGTGACGATGATGCTCTCTTTGTTCGATCGGGGGGTTGCCGGCAGGGCGGCCGGATTTGGAGCTGTGATAGCGCTTCCTGTGCCATGAATGGCTTCCATCAATTCGTCTTCCTGAGCCCATTCTTTGGAGCCGACGATGTGTCCTCACCTAACTCATAATTACCGAACTGAAACCCACCTGACATGACATGAGTAGAGTAACACCATCATACAGGTGTCTTCATGTGTGATCCGTTAAAGAAAAGAAGGATATCATATGTTTCATTGTACAACTGTCAACTGTGTATCCATGATTCTGTAGACACACTGACAGTACTAGTCGTGATCCCGATCACGGGCAAATCCTTGTTTAGAACACAGGAACGAAAAACACATGAACAGAAAAAAACACAAAAATGGACAAAACATAGGAATGAAGGAAGTGAGAAAATCGAAAAAATTGAAAATAGAGGAATGGAGAAATCAAGCTGTTTGGATTGCAGGAAACTTTGGATAGTGTTTTCATACTAATGCACATACATAATTTAAGCGGCTCAGCTAATCGAACGACCCCACAAGGTAGTGAATGAACGTCTCTATTTTATTCTGCTTTCTTCCAAGCTACACGGCCAGCCAATCTCTAACTTCTCCACTGAATTTATCTTAAAAAAAAATTCACTGAATTGGTGATTGATTTTCGTAGCCGACCATCTGCTTCTTGATTTTAGCAAATGAGGTAAGATGCTGCGCGGCAGCGTGCTGAGGACGTACAGCGCAGCGGCAGTGCCAGCTCCGTGCTGTGATGCAGCGATTAGCGTTTAGCAAATGAGGTTAGCTGCTCCTTCACGCGCGCAGGAAAAATTCCCATGAGCTCAGAGTGGATGTTTTGTTTCCTCCATTTCGTGAAGGAAACCGAGCCTTTCCTCTGGAAAGGAAATCTTCGTTCCTCCGTTCCAAACGCTGAGTGACGTCAGCAAAATACAGAAAATGATTCCTTCGAAAATCCTTTGAAATTCCCCTAATCCAAACGGGGCCTCAATCTGCCGCATTGCTGCGCGCTCGACCAGTTCGATGACATGATCATGTACGTGGACCAAAGGTGCGAAGTGTGAGCTTTACTCCTCCGACTAGGAGTACTTCTTCGGCAACACCGTTGCTTCCCGTGTAAAATTTCGGCTATACGCAGCATCAACTACTAGTAGTACTCGTAGACTAGGAATTAATCGTGCCGTACTAATTAAATCCTGAACTGCCGAGCTGTGCCCGCGATTAAAGACGACGACAATGATCTCGACAGCGACGGGAGCCATCATGCCGATGACTTGTGCGCAGTTGGGAGCTGCACGCCGAGAAGACAGCCGAAAATACCGTTCCCGTGCCCTTTCCGCCCATAAATCCCCGCGCTCCCGTGAACGGACGTGCGACCACGAAACGGCTCCGGCCGGCGCGTGCCCTTTCTCGGCTACCTCAGGTTTCCCGCGGATCTGGTGTCCCGGATCAGCCGTGCACGATTTCCATCGTCACGGGCGTGACCGCACGGATCCGCAGCCCATTCCGCTCGTCGACGTTGAACGATTTCGCGATTCGTATCCCGCACCAACCTCGATCTCGTTGGTCCCGGCCGCGGCCGGATCGGCCGGCTCGCATGCGCGAGTGTGAATGAATTCCGGGTGTTCGGGGACTCCTCGCCATGAATGGCGCTCCGTGCAGCGCACATGCCGTGCCCATGCCTTTGTGTGGACAAGAACGAGGCGAGTAGAGGTGCTTGATCGGCAGGGTCGGTCGTCAGTGAGCGGCCCGAACGCACGCACCGGCGGTCCATAAAGGCGGTGAAAACGACCGGCCGGGGAATGACCGGTGGCGATGGAGCACATGCGTGGCCCGGTTCGGGCGCTCTGAACGTGTAACTGTTTGGCCTACGCAGGGCGGTGGTGAATCGGTGAATGGATGCATCATCCTCGGCTGAGATGAAACTGTGCACGTACTTGCCGCGTCATCTCCATATCCTGCATCGAATTCGCTTGTCAGTCTGTCAGGCAGCTGGGCTCGGCGTCAGTGCACCGCACGAGGCCCCGAAGAAAGCGCAGTTAACGCAAGGTGGCAATAAAACCTTTTGAGCCGGAAAATGAATTCGGAGAATCTGAGCGCCCACGGACATTTCTTCTTTACAGAGTGTTAACAACGGGGCGTGAATTGATTCCCAACCAAACCTGTACTCCGCCGTCTGAGACTGAAAAGTACTGTACTAAGTTCAGCTTATTGCCTCATTGCCTGTGTTGTTAAGCTGTGTGGTCTGCTCTGCTCGACCTGACCAGCGAGCAACGCCATTCTGTTTCTCCCACAGTACAACGGCACACGAGTCTGGAGAGGCCCAGGACGTACCGTCAGGGCTGTAGCTTGATCCTGACGAAAGACGAAACGTCCCGGATGTTTTATGAATCGTCCCATGATCGACGTACGACGGCACGAGCTGCCTTCACTCGCCGCTCGATCGCCTCACGGTCCTCGTCACTGGCGTCTGAGCTGGAGGCGTGTCCTGGCCGTGCGACCGTCGGAAAAGTCGAGCTAATCATTGGCTCAAAGGACCTGGATCTGTTTGGCCATGAGACTGGGAGAACGCGCCGCGGTGATCACCACCACGGGCCACCACCAATTGCATCGGTCGGCCTCCGTCTTTCATTCTCGCGGAGTAGCGAGCGCGCATGTGAGCCGGCACGGCCAATAATTCCCGGCAGCTAGCATGCCCGCGGGCGCGCACTCGTGCCCCCCTGCATCGGCGCCTGGCATCGGATACGATACGATCTCGGCGGGAACGTCCGGCCTCGCTTCAGGTGCGTGCGTGCGTCGGATGGGGTTGGCTCCGGCTCACGTCGGGCGCGTCATTAGATGAGCCGCCGTCGGTGCGTGCGTGCGTGATGGTTAGTAAGATCGCGTTATGGGTTATCATTGCGACCGTTGGGTGGAGCGAAGCCACTGTTGCTTGTGATGATTGCCGTGGAATCCACTGCGTTTCAGAGTGCTGCGGCTCGAGTGCATAAGAAGGTAGAACAGTGACAGTCACGAGCCGACGCGCGCCGGCGGTGCTGCATCGTCGTCTGGCGTCCCGATCGGCCTCCGTCTTCCACTGTTCCACGTACACATATGTTGCACCTCTACAGTGCCCCGAGCTGATGATATAATTACTTCTCGCATGCAATTGCTGGTGAAGTGCAATGTTGGGTTAACGTATTATGCTTCGTCGTGTGGAAATTAATTTGTAATATGTTTTCTCGTAGCAGATGTGCTAATAGTTCTCTGTGCAAGGCTCGTATCAGTCTACTAGCACATGTACCAGTTGGTCGGCAAAAAAAAACACACAAAAAAAAACACATGTACCAGTTCATCAGGGAATGGGCTTACAATGGACGCAGCTATGGGCTTACACTGGACGCAGCCATGGGCTTACGATTTGTCTCCACGCCTCACCGGAAAGGAAGAAGTCTATTTTGCCTCCCTCAATTTTCATCGGAGTTTGATTTTCATCCCTCAATTACAAAACCGGGTAGGACGACTCCCTCAACTTTCAATACCGTTTATTTTTCCTCCCTTGGGCGGTTTGGACAGCGGTATTGGATCTATTATTTTTTTCTTTTTATTCCTCTTCTATTATTGCTTTCAAACCCATATTTCTCTAGCTCAAAAAAACAAACCAATTTTTGTCCTAACAGAACATTACGTGATGAACAACTTTTGTGATGTACAAAGTTCATATTATTTTGAGATTAATCTCACAATGCGATTCAGTTTTCAAATTGATTTGAATTTTAGGGGGAGAAAAATATCTGTTAAAATATTGATAAATTCCCTAAAATTCTATTTTATCCTATGCAGATCAAATGTAATTTTTGGCACACACTTATGTGCATATTTTGGAAGTTATTAATCAAGCTCATTTTTAGTTTAGGTAAAAATGACCTTGATTAATAACTTCCAGAACCCACTTATATGTGTGTACGAACAAAAATATTTTTCAATTGTAGAGACCAAAATAGAATTTTGTGGAATTTATCAAGATTTTAGGAGGACCTTTGTTCCCCCTAAAAATTCAAATGATTTATGAAACTGAATCGCATTTGGAGATTTTTAGATGATCATCTGAAAAGAATATGAACTTTGTACAAACATAAAACTTGTTCACCATGTAATTTTGTGTCAGTACAAAAATTGGCTTTATTTTTTGAGCTAGATAATTATGGGTTTCAAAGCAATAATAGAAGAGAAATAAAAGAAGAAAAATAAAAAAGCCAATACCGTTGTCCAAACCGCCCAAGGGAGGAAAAACAAATGGTATTGAAAGTTGAGGGAGTCGTCCTACCCGGTTTTGTAATTGAGGGATGAAAATCGTACTCCGGGGAGGCAAAATAGACTTCTTCCCACCGGAAAACAAAACAAAATGTGTCATGATGGACTAGAAGACCATATGGGCCCTCTGACATTTGCGCTGTATCTAGTCTAGGGGTGGGCGTTCGGTCATACCCGATGTTTCGGTCCGGTTTTTTCGGTCTTTTCAATTTTCGGTTATCTAGAAATGCTACCCAAAATGACAACTAAAATTTGGGTACCCGACAACTTTGGGTACCTAAATTTCGGTTCGGTCTTCGGTTATACCCAAACTACCCAAATTAGCATTAATTTTCAGAGAAAAAATGAAATAAACTTGATTATACCTAAAATACACTATGCAATCAACTTGATAATGAGTTACGATTATATGATAGGAGAAACATGAATATGATGAATGAGTAGCAAAGGATGTTATGTGACCGTGGTTTGAGTTTATGTGCTAAATCCTACATCGTCATACTAATTTGGGTAGTTTGGATAGTTCGGGTACCCAAGGGTACTACCCGAAATTGAACAATAAAATTCGGTTACCTAAGTCTAGTACCTAAACAAGTACCCCAAGACCGAAATTCCGGTCTTTTCGGTCTCGGTTTTTTCGGTTTCGGTGTTTGGGTATCTGTTTTTGTGCCCACCCCTAATCTAGTCCATACGCATCGTTTGCACAGTAAGCTCTGAACTGCAGCAACATCTTGTGTTCCACATTTTTTTGAAAAAAAAAAACATCTTATGTTCGAATTTAGCAGCCTGGGCTTGTTTGTTTGTTTATTTTTGTCTCGTGTAACATTTTTTTTTTATACGGGGCAACCAAACACCACATCTTTTCAGACAACCAAATTATCATTACATGCAATCAATTTGGTTGAGATGAGCCAGAGATAAGACTGGCTCATAGATAGGTACGGGCCAGGTCGGAAATGCAACCGCATGCACTACGCTCAGCTACTTGACAACCTTGATCTCATTTTTTTCTCACTTTTAAAGCATCCGTCCTTGCAGAAATTAGTCAAGCAGTGGCACCGACGCGCGGCTATCCATCAAAATTAGTCAAGTGGCACGACTTCCAGAAATTTCTGCTTACCAACTTTCACAGATCACTACTCCAAGGTGATCGCTCTCCACATTCACTCCGCCAAGCGCTGACATAAATTGGCTTGTGGTGGAGACGCGGGAGTCGTGGAGAACACAACCTGAAATCGTGGACCATCAGCTCAGCCTCTACACTACTCCAGTCCACGGCCACTCGCGCCATGGATGATCCGAGCCCCGAAATCATAGTGGACACGCCGTTCTTCCGCATCTACAAGGACCGGCGCGCCGACCGCCTGGTCGGCACCCGCACCGTGCCGCCTGGATTCGACGCCACCACCGGCGTCACGTCAAAGGACGTCGTCATAGACGATGAATCCGGCGTCTACGTCAGGTTCTACCTCCCAGAGATGGCTATCGGGTCCGACGACAACAAGAAGAAGCTCCCCGTGCTCGTGTACTTCCACGGCGGCGGCTTCGTCACCGAGTCCGCGGCTTCCCCGACGTACCAGCGCCTCCTCAACTCTCTGGCGGCGAGGGCGGGGCTACTCGTCGTCTCCGTGAACTACCGCCTCGCGCCCGAGCACCCGTTGCCGGTCGGGTACGAGGACTCCTTCCGCGCGCTCAAATGGGTTGTCTCGGGTGGCGGAGGAGACCCCTGGCTGTCGCAGCACGGCGACCTTGGACGCGTCTTCTTGGCCGGCGACAGCGCCGGCGGGAACATCGCCCACAACGTCGCGATGATGGCCGGCGGGCAGGAAGGCGAAGGTTCGGACGTCGCAGTGCGGATCGAGGGCGTGGCTCTGCTCCACGCCGCGTTCGGGGGCAGAGAGCCCATCGACGGAGAGACGCCGCGGGAGGTCGCGCTGACGGAGAAGCTGTGGCGCGCCGTGTGTCCTGAGGCTTCGGACGGCGCGGACGATCCGCGGATGAACCCCTTGGCCGCCGCGGCGCCGAGCCTGCGGGACCTGCCGTGCAAGAGGGTGCTGGTCTGCGCGGCGGAGGCGGACTTCCTGCGGCCGCGGTGCCGGGCATACTACGAGGGCATCACTGCGAGCGGGTGGGGCGGCACGGCGGAGTGGTTCGAGTCCGAGGGCCAGACGCACGTCTTCTTCCTCCGCCAGTCCCGCAGCGGCGCGGCCGTGGCGCTCATGGACCGGCTGGTCGCGTTCTTCAACGGAAACTGAATGCGTCACCTGTGACGCACAAGTGGCTATGACCGCACTGTCCGAGACGAGAACAATAACAGAAGATGTATTAATCATTGCAGGACTGGATAAGATGAAACCGATCATTAGTTCAACTGTCGCTTTGGCGGAGTTGTTCGCCGTAGTTCACATTGATGTATCACAAAGGAGCACTTTTACAGTGGACCATGATACCGGTGGATCAAAGGTATCATAGATACAATCTAACCGTTCATTATGTTGGATAATATTGTAGTTAGTGTGTAGTTTAAGTAATCAAACGTGTTTTGCCCTTAGGAGTAATTCGGTCCAGCAAAAAAATCAATGTTGTCTCCCAATTTCATCAGTGAAGATCCGGCGCCGCCACCTCGATCGTTCGATCGAGAACACCTAGCACAGGCGCTGCCACCCGATGCGTCTGCATCTACGTCGGCCCCACCACCAGACGCCATCACCACCACGCCGGCGCCGCTATACGTCTGGAACTTTGGATCCTCGTCGGCGTTGTCGTCTGTTACCCTTCCCGATCATCAACAGCGCCGTCCTCCGCGGCTCCGTCCAGGCAGCGAACCAATCCTAGTCACATCTGGTTCGGCGCCGGCAACGCCTCTGTCCAGACCGCTGCTCCGATCCAGACACCAACTCCCAGCTTCCTTCCATCCATCTCAATCAGTGTACCATCACATTTGAATTGGAGATCGATAATCGATTACGCATTGCAAGGGAACAAGATCACCTGTGATTTCTTGCAATGTTTGGACTAGTTTTGGCGATTCTCACAGGAGATCAATTTTCTCAATTCCAGTTTCTTGCAATGAAGGGCTGTTTTCTAGTTCTAATTAAACGTCCATAATTTTAGCTGATCATGACTCCCGTCGCTACTTCTGAATTTTTTATGAAGTCTGAATATTTGGAAATAGTTTGGTGCCCTAGTTTGCAAATTAGTTTGGTCTCAGATTTGAAAACAATTCTGTGCACAAAGTTTGTCATTCTCAATTTTCCAATAATGCCCATATGATACTCATAATACCTCATCATGATACTTATAATACCAGTGGAACGAGATGGTATCATGATTAAAATCTGAACCATCAGATGGACAGAATAAACGGTGTGCATCCATTTGGGTCTACTATAAAAGAGCTCATCACAAAGAGCGATAATATTCTTGTCCGTAAGAATGAACAAAAAGTTGATGCGTTTAGATTATTCAGATTACTGAGTTGTTTAGTTCTTCTCGCGCATCATATGGTCCAACCACTAATGTTGATCTTTTCTTTTTCCGGACGGGAGATCCCCAACTCCATTTCATATGAAACAGGCCTAAAAAATTTATAGCAGTTTATGCTCTGTTTGAATACGAAGTATTTTTGATGTTTTGTAAGAATATGAAGGTGTTTAGATGTAACAAAATTTGCAGTTTTAGGGCCCTGTTTGGATCATCTAGTTAGCTAAAATTAGCCACTAAACATTTAGTCAGCTAAAGTTTAACCAACTAAAGTTTAAGAGGTACTTGTTTGGATCCTAATTCCCTAGCTAACAAAATATTTAACACCACTGCCCCTGCTCCCGCCCCACCACGCGCGTGAGAGAAAACGTACGAAAAGAAAGAGGCATCCAAGTTAGGGCACTTTTGTCTTTCTTTCTTTTTCTCTAACGTTTAGTCACTTTTAGGAGGGTTAACTTTTAGCTAAAACTTTAGGAGGTAGGTTAGCTAAAAGTTTAGACATATTTAGTCATCATGTTTGGATCCAACCAGAGCCTAAAAACCATGTCATTGCTAAAAGTGCAACTATTTTAGAGTTTATAAAACTCCACTCCTAACTTTTTTTTTTTCTAAATTATGGTTTTACTTGGCACTGACTTCTAAAACAATGCTTTCTTAATACTTTAGTTTTGAAAAACTACGGCACCAAAAAAAATTGAGAATTTAAGAAACCGCCACCATCTCTAACTTGATTGTCTGTCAGAATAACAAGCTAGGGGTAAGTGACATCCAACAACAAGACTATGCTTTTTCAAGCCACATAAAGGCCTTGTTTCCACCACTGATACATTATTCAAGAAATTAGAATACACAATGTTCTCAAGGAAGGAACCCACCTGTTCAATATAGTTTGTGTGTTCGGCTATTTCTCTTGCTATGTAGTCCTTTTACACCGGCAACAAGAAGCCATGAAGCCCGCCGCAAAACTTCGGTTTGATTCGTCGCTCCTCCGCATCTACGACGATGTTCGCGTAGAACACATAGGCGGAGCTACGGTAATTCAAGGGTTTTAATTAAAAATAACCAATATGATGTTCGGTTTGATTCGTCATAGGGGGAGCCGTGGTAGTTGCAAGGTTATGAGTGTCACTGACTGCACATAACTTGATTTAGGTGGTGCATTTAAGGTGAAAATAAGGCACTGATCAATTAAATTCGATTTTCTTGATGCCAGTGCATGAAAGCAGACGGGTGCTTTAACATAGCTTTGCCTATGAACATATATACAACACTCTAAGAGCTTTAGCATAGTTTTTCCTGTGAACATTATAGTGATAATGTGGAGAATGTATATATTTGATGCAAGATTAGTTTTTAAGTTATCTTAAAACTTTATGATTGAATAATTGATATCGCAAGAATTTTGTTTAAAAGAATTATGCTTTCGGGCAACTAGAGAAGCTTTGAAATGAGCATTTCTTCACATGGTGTCTTTCAATCCCTTCTCGTCTTTCCATGAAATTTTTTAAGGGGAGCCCTCAATGGTGGTGCAGCTTTTTTTTCTTTGGGGGGGGGGGGGGGGGGGGGCTTGAGCCCTCCTGTTAGATCCATCTTTGCTTTCATGCCATGTGACGAGAGACTCCTAACATCTATCGTTAAAATCCTAGCTTTGTTGCAAGGCTGCAGCCATATTGTTTTTAATCACCGGTCATACATATAGAGTAAGCCCACTCTTCTTTCATCATATACTTGGGATAATCTCTTCTTGTGAACTTTTAACATGTCAAACTTGAGTTTAATACAATCTTCTTATTATCTAAAAAGAGAAAAATATCCATGGCAATGTAGCCTTGCCACCAGCTTTCTTCATTCCACGTGTGAAGTAGGTTCCGCATCACAGCGGCGATGGAGCCAACCACTCCGTTGCTCTTGAGGCACGACACATGCCAGAATCTCTCTCTAGCCTGGACATTGCCATTGATGGCAACCCAACAGGGTTATTGGGTTAATATCACTAACCCGACTCTGCTCTTGTGCTTTATTTATTTATTTTTGGCTAGAAATAAACCACCATTGCTAATTTTGACATCCATGAACAGTCTCTATGACGATGGTGACCCGATGGACATCCCTCATAGCCCCCCGCCCCCTCCCATTAAGATCCGTCACTGCTTTCGTGCCATATGACGATGGCTCTGAACACCCATTGTTAAATCCTTGCTCCACCACTGGTAGAACGCCTCTACGTACCGGATGGACACAATCCTACTAGGCTTTCATGCCACTACCAGGGTCATAAGAGCAAAGTGACAGGCTATATAACCATTGACTGATTGACACACAATTTAGATATGGTGTAAGGGGTGTTTACTCCGCTCAGTAGAAGCAGAGCCACAACTGCATAAATATATTGCATGCTTCGCACAAACTCTAGCTCTCTAAGATCTTAAGTTTATAAGATAAAATAAAGCATTTAATAATTTAATAATTTTATTTTAAATTCAAATGAAGAATAAATGATTAAACTAAAGATGCTTAATACTTCCACATCTCTCGATCCATGTATTTATGGAGCTGGTATGAGCAGCTCCAAAAAGTCCATGTGTTTTGTGGGCCAAAGTTGGGGGGGCGCTCGCCTCCGACCACGTCAACAAAAATTCGGCCTCCGCCCACCCCCTAAGCAGCAGGAAACCGCGAAGCCCACACCACCCAGCCCACCGCGGCCCAGGAAACCATGTGGCATCGTCTTCAACCTCAAGACGATGCGCCTCGCCGCTGCGCTGGTGCTGCCGCGCCCGGCGCACCCCGCCCGCGCCGTCGCGCCCCGCCCGCGCGATGGTGAAATCGAAGAGAACGCCTGGAACAACATGGGAGAAAGGCTAGAACAAATGGGGATGAAACCTGGAACAATCAATTGGAATGCCTGGAACAAACGGGGAAGAAGAATGGAACATTCGAAGAGAACTTCTGGAACAAATGGGGAAAAAGCTTGGAACAATTGACGAAAGGGGCTGGAACAATCAAGAAAATGCCCTGGAACAATCAAAAGAAGCACCCGGAACAACTCGAGATGAGACGACGAAGGACGCGCTGAAGCTCGTCAGAGACAAGGGCTGTAGGGAGGCGGGATCACGGCGGGCCATTCTCATTGTCCGGAACAGCGACCTAGTGCGCCTCCTCGAGGTCGGGGATGGCGGCTCCAATGGCGGCAACGGCAGCGTAGGCACAAGCGGTGGCCAGCAGATAATCAAGGAGAGGAGCGGAGGTGCATCTCCTGGCAGCGACGGCCAGCAGCTCACCGATGAGCGGAGAGCGGAACGGTGGCGCATCTACTGGTTTCCGGAGGAAGAAGACACGAGCAGTGGTGTTGGGCCGCGTCATGGGCCCGACTGGGCTGGACGAAAGAAAAATCACGATGTGCTTGAGGTGGGCGGAGAAAGCGCTCGCGTTGCGCAGGGCGGAGGCGACGATTCGCGCCAAAGTTGTGCCAAAGAGGACCTAGTGCTAGTAGGGCACGGGTCTGCGACTGCTGCCTTTAGAGAATCGTTCGAACAGTTGAGGGTATGTTTAGTTGGCTTATGGAATAGCTTTTGCTTATAGATTATAGCTTATGGTCATAAGCACCGATAAACCATTTTCCACTTTGTAGTGGGATGAGCTGTTTGGGTTGATTTTTTCGAATGATTTTTCCACGTTGAAGTTGTTTGGGTTGATTTCATAATCAAGAGATGTAATAAATTGTCTGCGGACCAACCTTGAGTGGAACAAATTGTCTGCGGACCGTCCGCGTGGACGCCTAAAACCATCCGACGCACGCTCGTTGATTGGCTCTCGCACGGCTCCACCATCGCCATCGCATTCAGGTGATCTCCTCCACGTTCACTCTACCGAGCGCCAACATAAATTAGCATGCGGTAGGAGTCGTGGAGGAGAACACACCCCGGAATTGTGGACCCTCAGCACATCATCGGCAACCCACTACACTACACTACACTGTCCCCAATCATTCTCGCCATGGATCCGAGCACCGAAATCATAGTGGACACGCCGTTCTTCCGCGTCTACAAGGACCGGCGCGTCGTCCGCCTGGTCGGCACCCGCACCGTGCCACCTGGATTGGACGCCACCACCGGCGTCACGTCAAAGGATGTCGTCATCGACGGCGACTCCGGCGTCTACGTCAGGCTCTACCTCCCGGACACGGGTACCCGGCCCAACGATAGCGAGAAGCTCCCCGTGCTCGTCTACTTCCACGACGGCGGATTCGTCACCCACTCAGCTGCTTCCCCGACGTACCAGCGCTTCCTCAACTCTCTGGCGGCGAGGGCGGGCCTACTCGTCGTCTCCGTGAACTACCGCCTCGCGCCCGAGCACCCGTTGCCGGTCGGGTACGAGGACTCCTTCCGGGCGCTCAAGTGGGTGGTCTCGGGTGGCGGAGGAGACCCCTGGCTGTCGCAGCACGGCGACCTCGGCCGCGTCTTCTTGGCCGGTGCAGTTATTTTTCTGCAGCGCGCAGCCGCAGTTACAGCCTGCCGAACAGAGTGGAAACTGAGCCACGCATGTGTGGCGCGTGGTCAGTCCAACTCCATGCGTCTCGGCCATCCTCTCAGCATTCGTCAGTGGAAATAATTTTTTATCGAGTTGGAACCGGTTTCTGCTCAGGAACCGCTCTCCGTTTCTGACACCTCCTGCGAATAAGCGATCCGGTGCACATGTGAGGAGCGGTGCCTCAAAC